>NQII01000214.1:450375-456484 GCA_002778355.1 Clitarchus hookeri
AGACTAAGAAAAAATTTAATATATTGAGAAGTTGAATAATTCCTTGGAAAGTAGTGAATATGTATAGTTTACCTTTTAGCAAACCTGGTCACAAAGAGTTACAGTTATTCGCTGGTAATTACATGCAGCAGTAATATTCAAGAACCAAGTAACATTTTACTATAGGCAATGTGCAGGAACCGCAAATAATTTGTGTGCTGAAAATATATTTTATTTTTACAAGAATATTTTATTATGTACACCAAAAAAAAAAAAAATTAAATTAAAAAAACACAAATATTTTTGCAAAAATTTAATGTCCATTATTAGGCACTTATTTTCAAAATGGCGACAACACAAATGTTTTAAGGTTTATTTGATATAACTATCATACTATTTGACCAATTTCAATCAAATTTTGTATGCTGACAGTATCTATTACAAGCCTCATATAAGCCAAACAGAAACAACTTTTGTCTGCCATTTTGTAAGATAGAGCTACATGAATTAATAAAGTTTCTGTGTAATATCTCAGGGAAACAATTGACAGATTCCTACCAAATTTGGTAAACAAGTAGTACCGAGACAATTGATACATACAAATATATTTCAAGTATGTCAGATACTTATTTTCAAAATGGCGGCCATTTAGCTATTTTAGTATAGTATGCAATAGATTCAAAACCATTTAATCAATTCAAACTTAACTTTGTATGCTGGGAGTACGTATAACAAATATCAAGTATGTCTACATGGAGAACTCTTTTGTCCTCCATTCTGTAAGATAGTACTAAATAAATAATAAAAATTTTATGTCATACCTCTGGAAACAATTGACAGATTCCTACCAAGTATGGCAAACAAGTAGTACTGCAATAGGTAATGTTAACTGATATGTTGAAGGTATCCGAGATACTTATTTTCCAAATGGTGCCCATATAGCTTTTTTAATTATGTATGTTATATCATCAAAACCATCTAATTATTCCAATGAAACTTTGTCTTGTGGCTGTATATATTAAAACCATCAAATATGTCCACACAAAATCTCTCTTGTCTGACATTTTGTAAAATAATCTCTCATAAAAAAATATAATTAAATATATCTGAAAAAACAACCAATTTCTACAGAATTTGGCAAACAAGTAGCATTATGGCTGGCCATGTAAACTGATAAACTTTGAGAGGGTCACACACACATATTTTCAAAATGGCAGCCACAAACATTTTAGCTTAGAATTTTTTATCTACGAAACTGCAAAACAAATTTCAACTTAACAATGTATGCTGACAATGTCAGTTACATCCATCAAAATTGTCTATGCAAAGCCTCATTTTCCCACCATTTTGTAAGATAGCCTCACATGAAATAATACAGTTTTTATGCCATATCTCAGGGAACAATCAATTGAATTCTTTTAAATTTGGCGAAAAAGTTTTACTGCGGTAGACCATATTAATTTATATGTTTTAAGTGTGTGTCTTATTTTCTGGATGGCGTATATACCGACATTTTAGCTTAGTGTGCTATATCTACGAAAGTATGCAACAGATTTAAATTTAACTTTGTACATTGTATCTATGAAAATCATNAGCTTAGTGTGCTATATCTACGAAAGTATGCAACAGATTTAAATTTAACTTTGTACATTGTATCTATGAAAATCATTGAATGTGATAATATATAACCTTTATGTCCTCCATTTATGAAGATCATCACATAAACAATAGAGGCTTTATGCCATATTTCAAAGNGCTTAGTGTGCTATATCTATGAAAGTATGCAACAGATTTAAATTTAACTTTGTACATTGTATCTATGAAAATCATCGAATGTGCTAATATATAACCTTTATGTCCTCCATTTATGAAGATCATCACATAAACAATAGAGGCTTTATGCCATATTTCAAAGNTAATATATAACCTTTATGTCCTCCATTTATGAAGATCATCACATAAACAATAGAGGCTTTATGCCATATTTCAAAGATCAATCAACTGATTTCCACCAAATTTTTCACATTAGTAGTGTTATGGTAGGCCATGTTAACTTATGAGTTTTTAGTGGCTCAGACACTACTTTATTTTCAAAATGATGGCCATGTAAATATTTCAGGTTAGTGAACCCTATCATTCAAAACATTAGACTGATTACATCCGAAGTTGATGCTCCAAATCCTACCTCCGTGATGCAGTTAATTGCAAGCTAGCTTAATTTTATGAGTTTTTCTGAATTCGAAATCCGGGTAAGCCACTAGTGTATTTTAATTGTCTTGGTACTGTTTCACATGTTTCTGGTTTCATCTCTAATGATACTGCCATCAATGAGACGTCAACACCAACCTAATATCTCAGTNTGTTTCACATGTTTCTGGTTTCATCTCTAATGATACTGCCATCAATGAGACGTCAACACCAACCTAATATCTCAGTTTTAAGAACTTCAGTAAAATTTATTTGCACCCACATAGAGAAAAGTAGGCTCATTAGTTATCAATAACTTCTTGTTCAATTTCAAATTAGGAATTTTTTTTTAATTTCAAAGTTAATGAACATAAAAGAGATTATTGATTACAGTGTTTTCTATAACTGAGTAATGTACNTGTTTCACATGTTTCTGGTTTCATCTCTAATGATACTGCCATCAATGAGACGTCAACACCAACCTAATATCTCAGCTTTAAGAACTTCAGTAAAATTTATTTGCACCCACATAGAGAAAAGTAGGCTCATTAGTTATCAATAACTTCTTGTTCAATTTCAAATTAGGAATTTTTTTTTTTAATTTCAAAGTTAATGAACATAAAAGAGATTATTGATTACAGTGTTTTCTATAACTGAGTAATGTACTGTACTCATTTAATTGTTTGATCTATAATAAATATTAATGAAGTTATTTTCTATGTCACTATATATAAATATATATATTCCTGGTAAAATAAAAATGTATACTTATATATAGACACACAAAAAAAATTACAAATACAAAAGTTACAAATCTGCAGAACTTTTTTTTATATGATTATATTCCTCTGATTAACTTTCACAAATAATTATATCGACAAGATATTTCAACAAACCGCAGTTATAATGATTTGTGCCACAGTTTTCTTCGCATGCAATTTAAATAAATTTCTTAATGAAACAAATGGTAGCAGTTTATTGTTCCCAATAGTGGCACAGGAAGAAAATTATTGAAGATTGAATAAGATATTTGAAAAACAAAAATAATAATTTGAAATTGCCACAAAAATCTTTGGGGATCACCAAACATCTCTGACAAATGCAAGAAACGCTTCGAAAATCATTGCAAATCTTTGAAAATCAATAGAAAATCTTTGAATATCACAAGGGAAATTTTTTACAAATCCCTTAAAACATAACAAAATTACTAAAAAAAACTTAGAAAATTGCTAAAGAAAATCTTTCGAACAAAAAAATCATTGTAACTTAGAAAAATTACCAAAAATCATTAAAAATCAAAAATCTGTGTACAAATTTTACTATAGTTGTTGCCCATTTGAAATCACAGTATTTGATCGGTAAAATTACGGATTATTAATAGCCTGAAAGGTTGTGGGCCTTTAAAATTTTATGTTGGTACTATCCACTCTATGTCCGATTTCATATGATACATTACTTAGTTGGCAGGCATAATATATACATCCCTCTGTTTCCTACAAGATCCTGTACCATTNATTTCATATGATACATTACTTAGTTGGCAGGCATAATATATACATCCCTCTGTTTCCTACAAGATCCTGTACCATTCTACCATTGATTTTTCAACCGCAGTGTTTTTAAAAACAGTAACCGCCGTGGTTGGCAACAGATTATTACTGTACAGATTTTGTGAGGGTAGGTAATTTACGAGACCATTCTCAGGAACTGCCAGAGAAACCCAAAATTAAATCAATCTTTGCAAAAATGCAGAAAGTCCCAATCAAAATTGATTGAAAATATGTTTGCTAGCAATAAAATATACGTGTTGTCAAGTATTTTCTGTACTTGGTATACTACAATTAAAAAAACTACTTACAATTGGTCAAAAATTGTGACCGAGTTTGTTCAGAGTGCATGTCGTCGTAAAACAATGTGTGCCAATGAAGATTGGAGGGGAATCTGCTATCACCCTTCCACATGTTACCTTCACCCCTACCCACTCAGCTACAAGAGCATGGGGGCGAGGATGATGGGCTAGTTGCTAGGCAACCATCTCCTACCTCACTAAACATGTAAGTGGAAAAAACTAAATTGTGCAGGCTGAGCAGAGTATCACCCAGGGACACCAAAATGTTTATCCATCCAAGCTGCACATTTGTTCATCACTGTAGTATACATGCAGTGCACAATTAAAGATTGTATATAAGAGACTTCTGTTTTATTTGTCAGACATCTGCCTTTTGAAGTGATTAATTGTATTTCATTAGCAAAAGCGTGATTTCTGAGGCAGAGGCAAATAAATATGGTTGGTAAGATTGGCTTGTTTATGACCTTTATTCAGTAATCAATAATTCAAAACCACATCCACTGATAATGACATAAGATTCCCTTACACATGTCACAAGTTAGTTGTTTGGCTTGGTGTTTAGGGATTAGTAGGCAACAAAAAAAAATGTATATGCCATTCCAGAATATCGGTTTATTCAGAAAATAAGTATCTATTAAAATTAATTAATATTTCCATAACAAATCTTTTTATTTTCCTGTAAGAAGCCACCAAAAAACAGAATTCATGCTCAGAAAAACTTTGGTGTCATTTATTGTCATAAGGGGAGGTCAGGGCTTCTGGGGTATCTTTTTATTCAGAAGACGTATTACTACTGAATCAAATTCAGTAATTTCATGTGTGGTGGATAATGTTTGAGTGTGGTATGGAGGGCTACAAATTTACGGNCTACTGAATCAAATTCAGTAATTTCATGTGTGGTGGATAATGTTTGAGTGTGGTATGGAGGGCTACAAATTTACGCTAAATATGAATTAATCTTCCATAAATAACTTTGGCCTACATGTTTTCTTAATTGGTGTCAGTTCTATTGAAAACTATTATTTAAATGTTTATAATTAGTAAAAATAATATTCATAAAATTCTATATTTTATGATTTTATTGCATTTTTCAATGATCAGTATTGCTGTGAAATGAGTCTAAATATCAAAATTTTTACACACAAGATATTGGGTATCGGTTTCTGGGTAACATATCAGAAAATTCCACAATATCAGTATCGGGATTGGTATCCGATTTTTATGTATCGGGCAATCACTAATAATATACCTTTGTGGGGTATCATTCAATTTGGAAAACATCTGTATATGCAGTACATTGAAAAACCTTTGGACTCACATTTGTGGAGACCTGGGTTCAAATCCAAGTCTAGCCATCTATCACTTCAGGTAGATGCTGGCATTGTTCCTTACTACAGGCCATGGCAGATTCCTTCCCCATTCCTGCTTCTCTGAGCACAAACTCTCAGCTCCTTAAATTCACAGGTGTAGTCTTAGCTGAAGAGGATGCATCCTTTTCATTATTTTTCATACAGAAGTAATTTGATTTTAATCCATTTTACTTGGCAGTTCATTGTGTCACGTGTTTTATTTTAGCATAGGCTTCCTTGCTAAATATTTTAGATTTTTGAAGCCCTTATACCTCAGTTATTTGTTTACCTACTTTTATTTTGCAATATTTCTGATTTACTTAGCTCTGGTTAGTAGGAAAATACACAGCAAATCTTCCATGATATAAACAGGAACACGTATTTTGCATGTCTTATGTTATATACACTGAAGAGCAAAAAAAACTGGTATAGGCATGCGTATGCAAATAACACAGGTATGGAACCAATCAGAGTAACGCAAAGTGGTCGGCAGCTAGATCGGTTACTGCTACTACAATGGCAAGTTATTAAGATTTAAGTGAATTTGAACGTGGTGTTATAGTCGGCGCATGAGAGATGGGACATAGCATCTCTGAGGTAGCAATAACATTTGGATGTTCGCGTACGACGATTTCACGAGTGTACCGTGAATATCGGGAATCCGGTAAAACATCACATCTTCGACATCGCTGCGGCCAGAAAAAGATTGTGAAAGAACGGGACAAACGACGACTGACGAGAATCA
>NQII01000214.1:458878-490316 GCA_002778355.1 Clitarchus hookeri
GAGAGGAGAGGAGAGGAGAGGAGAGGAGAGGAGAGGAGAGAGAAAGAGAGAGAAACATAATGAAAATCTGTATGGAACACAGCAGGAAAAATCTTTGAGAAAACTAAGTGGCCGGCCTGCTGCTATCTAGCAATGTGTACCTCCCACCCTTTCAATGTTGGGTGCACAAATCAGTGCAATTATGTCATGCCACATTTAAGTCTGGTGTTTCTGTGGTGAATCTGTGCCTGGAATATAGAATGGCAAAATGGTTTCCAAAATAAAAAACATTAAGAAAAGATATTAATTTTATACTCTGTGTGAGATTGGGATAATACATTCATTTGCAAAAAAAATTTATCACCATGAACGAATTGCACGAGTACAACAAAGGTTTCCACACAGTATCATCATAGCCTGATGTATCCCATTTGTATTTAATGTGGTCTCTTAGATGGATGTGTCACTAGGGGGCATACATGTCCCTCTTTCACTCATAGCTACAAGACACTGAATAAGGCTTAACAGCAGTGTGAGCAACAAAACCCAGTTCAGTGAACATGCAGCATGCCCCGACTGCGCATTCGACAAGACTTTGTCCAGCTGGATAAGGATAAGAGAGGCTGCATTGTCTGCCTCCAAGAGGCAGGTTCGACGTTTCAGTACACTACTAGTCACTTTAACTGTTCTGTCTACATTGTGAGTTGATGTTGGACACAGTGGGATAGAAAGGTACACAGGTACATACACTTATCGGGAAGGCTCAGGTTGGTTGGCCACAGTGGACCACCAGCAGGGAGGATTGTATCATCATTTCACTGGCATCACTGCGCACCATCAAAGGACATGTCGTGGCAGCCGAGGATATGCCTGTGTCCACCAGTACCATATCCAGGCAGCTAGAAGAGCTGTATCTGTCGTCGTGGTGTCCCTTACGACATCTACCATCATGAACTGAGCACTGCCAAGCACGTATGACCTTCTGCCGGGAACGGTCAGCATGACAGCTTGCTGACTAGTGATAAGTGGTGTTCAGTAAGGAATCATGGTTCTGTCTGGAGACAGACAACTGCTGAATTTGAGTCTGCAGGTCTGCAGACATCCTGCCAGCACCATGGTCCACACTTCATTGCACAGCAGCACCCCTCCCCAAGAGGTATTGTGGTATGAGGTGCCATTTCCAATGATTCCTGCACCCCATCAGTGGTGATTGAAGGAGTCCCTGACAACGCAGCAATATGCCCAGGAAATTCTGTGACCATGTGCGCTCCTCTTCCTAGTGCAGCTTGACAACCCCATTTTCCATCAGGATAACTTACAGCCTCATACAGCATTGGTATCTCTGGCCTGTCTTCGTGATTTCAACATGCTTCCTTGGCCAGCAGCAAATATGGTGGATTTGGAGGGTCAGTTGCACCAGCTGTGGCAGGATCTTCCTCAGAAGAACATCTGATGTCTGTATGCCTCCATGCCAGACTGTATTGCCCCCTGTCTTCGTGCTATGGGTGGTCCAACGCCATACTAAATGCATCCTGCAAGTGTTGGTCCCAGCATTACTTTCTTGGCGAGGTACAATATTTTGATGTATTCTGTATACATAATACCATGTCCTGAGCCTGTACCCACTTTTTGGCCTCTTGCGATGGCACCTTCAGTGTGATCAGTTTATTTTTGCAAATGAGTGCATTTTACATAGCTATTTTTTAAATCTGTTGAATTATATACAAAGCATATTTTATTTCTATGGTGTGGACCACTGTACTACATGCATTGGGTCCTTCTCACATGCATCTGCAATAGCTTAAAGGTATGCAGTTAGAAGGAAACTGCTGCAAATAACACAATCTCCAATGTTTAAAATAGCAATACTGTAATTGAAAAATTAAAATTTATTGTGGCAACTTGTACGCTCGAGCTAGACTATTTAGGCACAAAAATGCCTTTAATGAGTTAGGTATTAGTTTTGCTGTGCTTCATTTTGCAACAAAATGCATAATTTTTTTTTATAACAACCAAGACAGCGTAGTTCAATAGTGAGCAACATGGTTGAAAAAAATCCTGTGTATGTTGTGTACAATGATAGTATTCACTACACCCACAGCACAGCTGACAGATGACCTTCACCTAGTCTCTGATCTTGCAGGCAGCCAGATGCAGTGACAGACTCAAGCAGCTTGGCAAGATGTATGCAGTGTGTGTATTAATAATGGATGGTGCTTGGTAATTTTTATAGAATGCCTACAATGGTATTTACATATACTGTATGCTACTTTTATTGCACACGTAACATGTAAACCCTCAATTTTATAGGGTAGCAATTTTACGTCATTCTTGGGAACCATCAAAAAATTAAAAAACTAGAAGAGATAATATAAAAATCTTGGCAAAATTGCAAGAAATCACAATCAAAATGCAATAAAAAAAAGTTTGCTAANTAGAAGAGATAATATAAAAATCTTGGCAAAATTGCAAGAAATCACAATCAAAATGCAATAAAAAAAAGTTTGCTAGCTAAAAATGTACTTATAGTAATGTCAATGCCCTTATTTGATATTCCACAATTTGACAAACTAAACTTGGTGAAAATTGTCAAACTGCTACAACAGTTGTTTACTAGAATGCGTGTATTTGGTAACACAGCAACTACCCATCCACAGGCTACCTTTACCCCCTCTTCTAGGATGTCCTCCACCCAGTTAAAGAAGAGAGGGAGGGTGCAAGGACATCATGCTGGTTGCTAAGCAACCATCCCTCACCTTGCAAACCATGCAAAGAGAGGAAATGAGGTTATTACCTGACTTTGCTGAGTATCAGACGAGAGCTAAGGATAGCCAAAGCTTACCCCTCCAAACCACATGGGGCCATGATGGTGTGAGGAGTTTAGACTACTCACCTCCCATCAAAGCAAACCGGGTTTTATTCCCGGCAGGGTCGCCCCAAAAGTTTTGGATATGGGAATTGTGCCGGACGATGCCACTGGCCAGCAGGTTTTCTCGGGGATCTCCAATTTCCCCCGCCCTTTCATTTCAGTGCTACTCCATACTCACCTCACTTCACCCTCATTGGCTCTCAAGACCTCTGTGTTAAGAGCCGCCCAAATCTCTTCACTTACTCACTCACACTCCAAGCCACATGTTTACTTGTATGTTGGCAATGCCACGCACATAAAGATCAGCATGCAAGATTATCAGTTTATTTGGCAAACATCAGTATTTTAAAATTATTCATAATATTTCATTTTAAAAAACGTGTTATTTTTAGCAGATGAGAGCAAGATGCAAATAGCCACTGAAAATGGCGTTTGCGCTCTGTAAAACATATGCACCAATCTATGTCCTAACATTTTTTTAGTACAGGGGAAGACCAATTATATGCTTCTAGGGTATCATTTTAGTTGGAATACACTGAGGTGACAAAAGTCATGGGATAGCAATATGCAAATATACAGATGGCAGTAGTATCGCGTACAAAATGTATAAATGGGCAGTGCATTGGTTGGGCTTTCATTTGTAGTCAAGTGTTTCATGTGAAAAGGTTTCCGACGTGATTATGGCCGCACAACGGGAATTAACAGACTTTGAATGCGAAATGGTGGTTGGAGCTAGACGCATGGGACATTCCATTTCGGAAATGGTTAGGGAATTCAACATTCCGAGATCCACAGTGTCAAGAGTGTGCCGAGAATAACTAATTTCAGGCATAACCTCCCTACACGGACAACGCAGTGGCCGACCGCCTGCACTTAATGACCGAGACCAACGACGTCTGTGCAGAATGGTCAGTGTTAACAGATAAGCAACACTGCGTGAAATAACCGCAGGAATCAATGTCGGACGTACGACGGACGTGTCCGTTAGGACAGTGCGGCAAACTTTGGCTGTACTGGGCTATGCCAGCAGAAGACCGACTCGAGTGCCTTTACTAACAGCATAACATCGCCTCTCCTGGGCTCGTGACCATATCGGTTGGACCCTAGACGACTGGAAAACCATGGCTTCGTCAGATGAGTCCTGATTTCAGTTGGTAAGAGCTGATGGTAGGGTTTGAGTGTGGCGCAGACCCCATGAATCCATTGACTCAAGAGTTGTCAACAAGGAATTGTGCAAGGTGGTGGTGGCTCCATAATGGTGTGGGCTGTTTTTACATGGAATGGACTGGGTCCTCTGGTCCAATTGAACCGATTATTGACTNTGGCTCCATAATGGTGTGGGCTGTTTTTACATGGAATGGACTGGGTCCTCTGGTCCAATTGAACCGATTATTGACTGGAAAGGGTTATGTTCAGCTACTTAGAGACCACTTGTAGACATTCATGGACTTCATGTACCCAAACAACGATGGAATTTTTATGTATGACAATGCGCCATGTCACCAGGCCACAACTGTTCGCGATTGGTTTCATACCATAACATTCTGGACAATTCCAGCGAATGATTTGGCCACCAGGATCGCCCGACATGAATCCCATCAAACATTTATGGGACATAATCGAGAAGTCAGTTCATGCACAAACTCCTGCACCGGCAACACTTTCGCAATTATGGACGTTTATAGAGTCAGCATGGCTCAATATTTCTGCCGGGGACTTCCAACGACTTGTTGAGTCCATGCCACGTTGAGTTGCTGCACTTTGCCGGGCAAAAGGAGGTTCGACACGATATTAGGAGGTATCCCATGACTTTTGTGGCCTCAGTGTATGTCTGCCTTTAGAATTAAATTAATATTGTTTTTATAAAATTGTGTTACTTTTAGGACATAGATGAATAAACATGGAAGTCACAGGAAAAATGCCTTTAAACACTTTATTTTTATTTTNGTGTTACTTTTAGGACATAGATGAATAAACATGGAAGTCACAGGAAAAATGCCTTTAAACACTTTATTTTTATTTTTTAAAAATCAGAATTGGTTAGTTTTGATTTAAGGAGGGCACCAATTTTACGAAGTCACTCTCGGGAACCTTCACACCTCATAAAATTGGGGTCTGCTTTATGCAGTTCACAATATACAAACATATATTCCTGTAAATAATAGCAGTTGTCGCTGCCTAGGCTGCCAATTATAATCCTCANAGTTCACAATATACAAACATATATTCCTGTAAATAATAGCAGTTGTCGCTGCCTAGGCTGCCAATTATAATCCTCATTAATGTGCACAAATTGCAACTGAGATAACCTTTTATATGCAGCATATCTGCATATTCTCCATGTAAATAAAGGTACAGAATTTTTAACAAACGTGTTTATGTTCAACAAACTTCTACACATTACACCTAGCAACCAACAACTGACAATAAAACCATGCTGCACAAAGGGAGGAAAGGAACATATTGTGCACCACATGGTAGGAGGGGCAGAACATAATGCAGGCCTTATGCTTGTACTGTATAGTGGTGTGTATTAACGTATACTGTCATTACATAATATATCACATGTGGAACCTCACATTGCATAATTTATTACCTTCATCATTGCACTACTGTGTAGCTGGGGCGCCACACACAAGATCATACGCTGGATTATGAGGCCGCACAAACTGTTAGCCTTAATAAAAATTGACCGGTATGTTTTCTTCTTAGTTTTCACTTCTCTTTGCAACCCTGGTGCTACAATCAAGCATTTTTTTTACACAGTGTATGTATACAGTGTGTATATGTATAGTGTGTATACATTATATAAATATATAGTGTGTGTACAGTACGAGTCTAAAGTATGTATGTGTACATTAGAAATGTTATGAAAATGTGAACCGAGGACAACTTAGACTAGAAAGGGTTTGTAGTCAAAACACATTCTGACCTTGTTGACTGATAAGCCTAAATAGTATGTAGGTGAAAATTCTGTTTGAGTGGCTGCCCTGTTCACATATACACTGAAGAGCCAAAAAACTCGTATAGGCGTGCATATGCAAACAACACAGGTATGGAACCAATCAGAGTAACGCAAAGCGGTCAGCAGCTAGATCGGTTACTGCTGCTACAATGGCAGGTTATCAAGATTTCAGTGAGTTTGAACGTGGTGTTATAGTCGGCGCACGGGAGATGGGACGTAGCATCTCCGAGGTAGCGATAACATTTGGATGTTCGCGTACAACCATTTCATGAGTGTACCGTGNGAGATGGGACGTAGCATCTCCGAGGTAGCGATAACATTTGGATGTTCGCGTACAACCATTTCATGAGTGTACCGTGAATATTGGGAATCCGGTAAAACATCACATCTTCGAAATCGCTGCAGCCGGAAAAAGATTGTGAAAGAACGTGACAAACGATGACTGACGAGAATCATTAAACGTGACAAACGCGCAACCCTTTCTCAAATTGGTGCAGATTGGATTTGTTGACTGCCCTGCAGGATTCATGGTGTGAATTGCCTCCTGCNCACGATATTTGACAGGTGTACCAGTTTTTTTGGCTCTTCAGTGTACATGTTGTGCATTATTTTTTATCTAGAGGCTCTAACTAATTCTTGGAAAGTATTAGTGCACTAAATGTTAAAATTAAATGTTCATTCTTTGTTTATCAACTGTTAATAAAATCAAATATTGAAAAATGATTACAGCAAACTGAAAGAAAGTGAGAAAAGATTGTTCAGAAGCCTTAAAAGAACTGAAGCAATGGTGCCAGAAGTTATTAATGTGACAATAAAAAAGTATACTTCTAAGTTTATTTTTATCATTCAGCTTACTTACAAAACATTTCCAAATTTTAAAAGTCTACATGATCTGGGTACTTGTGAACTTTCTAACAAAGCCCATACTGGACCTGCATTTGTGACAAGTCAGTCTCATATCATCACGCCCAACATAAATTAAGAATATTTTTTTACATCATAAGTACAACTGAAATTTAATTAAATAACAGCAATAAGAATATATTTTTTATGTTGGATAGTCAATGCTTACATATTTTTATATGACTTGAGTGACCTTTTTTCTGTACATATATAACAAAATCACTGATTACACACAACAGGCATGTATGCACCCATTCATACATTCAAGTTTTATTATTTCGTACTTGCAATATCTTAGCTTGTGGTCAAATCACAAACACAAAAGTTTTTTTTAGTTTCAAATTATATCCATTTTTTGGGTGAAAAATGGGAGATCTATGGGTTGAAATGTTCTTTACTAACAAAATCCCAGATTTTTGAAAATAACTAAGAATTAAGGTTAAAACTACTCCATTCTTAAAAATTAAATGTAAGAGCACTTATTAATAAACATGTTGTAAGGTTTTGTTTTTGATCTTTTTATTTAATGTCCAAAAAATATGACAAGATATTCCAGTTTTAGAACATTCTTCGAATCGCAATAACNTTTGATCTTTTTATTTAATGTCCAAAAAATATGACAAGATATTCCAGTTTTAGAACATTCTTCGAATCGCAATAACGGCTGCATTCTTTAAAACAAATATGTAAAAAATAAAACCAATAAAAATAATGTTAATTTTCAAGTAATAATAACTATTTAAAGTAAATTTAGTCTATTGGGGGTTTCTTCACATTTTTTTAAATAAAAGCTTTGAAAAAACACCCCATGAATGAAGTGTTTGTTTGTTTCCTAAATATGCCAAGTATCACAAGCATTTTATACTGATGCTAACATAAAAGTAACTATTTTTGGATAAATTAAACTGTTACTTATATTTTATCTATAAAATATATCTCATTTATAACTAATATGAATAAACAGAGAGAAAATAGGTGTGTTGGTAATGCCTAGTACAAAATGGTTCTTATCAAAACATTATTACACTAAGTGTGCATGAATGGGGTGCGTTGGCCCTCTGGTGTAATTTTCTAAGCATTGTTTGCACAAGGCGGAGGAATATCCTGGAAATAGAACTTTGGCACGGCTTCAGGAAAGTTGGAAGTAACCGTGAATGGAGAATACACAAAAATTCAATTTTAAAAATGATGATGCAATTATTTAATCTCTTTCTGGACTACTGAACATGGAATGACCAAAACTAATTTCTAATAATATTAATATTTTATGTGTTCCTGCATTGATGGTTCTGTCATGCTAATTTCCATTCATAAAAATTATTAAGGTTTTGTATTTGACCCTTCTTTCATATACCCAGAATAAATATTTTTACTGCTAGCAAAAACCATTGTCCACTCTATAATTATTCCCAGCCTTTTGTTTCTAAGTTGTTTATTACGTAGAGTCGATAGCTTCCAAGCATGCCTCAATAATGTTTCACTAAGAGTTTTGCTATAAAAAAAATTGTGTTGGATATTGAAGTGCTAGAAAATATACTTACNCTCAATAATGTTTCACTAAGAGTTTTGCTATAAAAAAAATTGTGTTGGATATTGAAGTGCTAGAAAATATACTTACATTATCAAAAGTGAACTACCAGCTTTCATTTGGCACTCCTATAAAATGGTTTCTCACTTTATTGGACTATATGAGAAGGAGGGGAGGGGTCCATCTGTTGCTCTGAGTTGTGATGAATTACTGAGGGAAATACAAATGGTTTCTTTAAATACTATTTAAAAAAAAAAAAAAATGGAATCTAGTATTTTGATATAACATTTGTTCTAAAAAAAACTACATTTAGCTTTAAAATGTATCTCAAATGCATATGAAACACCAGTATGAAAGTAATNTTTAAAATGTATCTCAAATGCATATGAAACACCAGTATGAAAGTAATTTTCTCTTTTTTATTATCTGTTGACATCCAACCCTGCATATACCATGTGTAAATTTTTTTGTTGGCTGAAAATGATATCTTTGCTCTCCAGAGGCCTACATACCCGAACAAAAAAAAAGTATGCCATCAAGTTTTTTATGCACATGCACACACACAGATGCAGATCAAAAATACCAAAGAAAAAAAATGAAGTATAAATTCTACTATTTTGGTTTTTACACAAACTCGTGTTTTTTAAACATTAGGATAGACAAGTTATAATGATAACCATGACAGCTGGAAAGGTCCTTAAAGTCATTCCTTGTGCAAAAGTTTTATGCACTATTTGAATAGTGCATGCAACACGGAATATATTGGTATAAATCGATCACTGGTTTAAAGTGTTTTTTTTAAATAATTTTTTTTTTAAATTCACGCTCTTTTGAAGATTCTTTTGGGTCATGCTAGCGAAAATATATACAAAATTCTTGACTTCTGCATTCGCCTCTTTTCCTACTAGTAAGAAACAAAACAACAGCTTAATAACTCTGATAAATAATAAATGGTGCACTATTTAATTCATAAAAAAAACCAATGTTTTTTAAGCACTCCAATCATGAGTTTTGTTTTGTTAGTATTCTTTTAAAGACTTGAATAAATATACAGACTTTTAATGAAACTTAATACAAAGCCTGGTTAGATTGATTAGTTTAGTACATTAAATTTTCATTCGGTTCTGTTTTTAGTCGTCAAATATAAATTTTTGGTATCTCATCAACACTAGTTTTTTAGTGCTGGCAGTATATGCCAATGACAAACCCTGCATTCCTGGAATTCTAGAAATGCAACTCTGTGCAATAAACACACACACAGTTGTGATCACGCACAGCAGAGGCCAATAAAACTTCAATGGTGGGATATCACTGCATTGTGTGGATTCAGGTTTGTAAAACGATATACCCTTTTCTGTGATTGTTTTGAATCAATACCTGTTCTGTCTTTAAAAGATAAAAACATGACTCCTTATCAAGGAAAGAGATAAGCTTCAAAACCCTGGAAGGAAAACAAAGTTGCAAAGTGGAGTGGAGAAGTTTGGGCAGCTCTGAATTACAAAGGTTTTGAGAGCCGATGAGGCAAACAAAGCAAGGTGGATATGGAACAAAGCCAGAATGCAAGGGTGGGGGAAACGGGAGATCCTAGGGTAAACCCATCTACCAGCTGCATCGCCCGGTAAGATTCCCAAGTTCAAAAATCCAGTAGTGATCCCACCGGGAAATGAACCTGGTTCACCTTGGTGGGAGTCGAGCACTCCAGCAGCTACGTCAACCACAGCCCTCCAAACCAGCAAAGTTCCGAGACAGAAGTGGCACAGTACGAGAGTGAAACATAATGAAGACAGTTGCGTTTCAGGGTATGTATATACTTCTACAGATATAATACGTTATTACTATGTGTATTTTTCTAGGTAAGAGAGAGATTACTATAGAACCTGCATGTGTCAATAACACACTTTTGTTAATAACCCAAGTAAAAATGCAAATATTTTATTCATTGCAATATTTATTTCAAGTAGGGACAAATACATTGATCTTGTAATATAATCTTGGTTAGATGGCTGTTGAGATGATATTACATTGAGAAACAGGTTTGATATAATCAAAGAAAATTAATTAGAAATCACAAAATCATTATTTTTAAAATTTGCTAACAAAGGAAAAGTTTGGTGCAACAAATAATTAGTTTGATACTATTTTGTTTTCACATCTGAAGCAATAGAACAAAATATGTAACGCTCACACCTGGTGTGCTGACTTATGCAAATGTTTTTCATGGAGTTATAATTGGAGCAGAAACAAAAAAAAACTTATTACACTTAGGTCTGAAAAACAGCTTCTGTTGCACATGTGCTAAGGCAAAGTATGAAGAAATAGAAGCATTGAAACATGTACATTATAAAAATTATGTGGGACAATTATCGTTGAAGGGTTTAATAGCAAAACTGAATAGCATGGTTTGTTTTACTTAAATTATATTGGTAATGGCGACTTATGTGTGCATCCTTATTTACAATAAATTGTGCCTTATGACAGTAACATTAAAAAAAATATAATGTGTAATCACATGACTGAGGCCTTCATAAACTTGCAGAAAATACTGTTTATCCTGGGGATGGGCGTTCAGTCCTCACCAAAGTAATAGATGGTGTAACACAAATGGAAAATCTATAAAGGGAGTGCAATCTGCAATAAAACAAGCTTCACAAGTTGAAACTATTACTAAAGTATGTGAAACTCTGAGGAAAAATTTAATGAACTCTATACAGCATGTGTGTGGAAAACATTAAAACTGCAGTGACACTTATTGCAAAAGAAAAGAAGCCGGGGAAGTTGAAGTTACTTATCGGCTGGTTTCTGCTAATTTACTTTCTCCTATTAGAAAGCTGTTAGACCTTCCAATCAGGAATGCACATTGCCTAGAATTGAAAAAATCACAAATAAAGCAGAATGGTAAAAGTTATAAATAACATTACTTAAATATCCAAATTAACTGGTGGGAAAAAAAAATAATTAATTACTCCATACAAGATTCATACAAAAGTAGGGTTTTGGCTGCAGTTTTGTCTTACTCTTCGACCCATGTTGAGTCTGCAGTCCATCGAAAAGAATGTCTGGTAAGAGCCCTAATAAAAGGTTAAAAACCATTATATACTAGAAGAGAGAAAATTAGGGCATCTCTTCGAAAATGTTATGCANAAATTAGGGCATCTCTTCGAAAATGTTATGCAAGAACTAGAAGAGACCGAAAAAAAAGTTGTGCAAAGAGATTCTGAATATGGGATAGAAACAGAAGAACATGTCAGATAGGGAACTTGCAAATGAATCGGTGGAAATTTAAGGAAATACTTGGAAAAGTTTATACTAACGAAAAATAAAATTTACTTAGTAGGGAAACTGTTGTTTACCATGAAAATATAAAATGGNTGGAAAAGTTTATACTAACGAAAAATAAAATTTACTTAGTAGGGAAACTGTTGTTTACCATGAAAATATAAAATGGCAGGAGCTGACAGAATCTAACATTGGCATGTTGGTTTGAAGATAAGAAACCATACCATGGCATGGCATAACTCGGTGGATAAAACTGTTTTCAAGAAAGAAGTGAACACTGCTACAATTCAGTATGGGAGACTTCATAAAAGAGCTGCTATTGTAAAGTGTGAACAAAAACATGTGCACTGTTTGTTCGTGGTGATACTCCATATACAGGTATTACTCCAGATGCTCTTATAGATTAAAGAATTGTAGAAATTAAGTGCTTTCCATGTATCAAAACTTACAAAATTGATGATGCGTGGAAAAAAAAGGAAAGAACAACGTCTTTGAAAATAAATCAGACATACTCTTGTCTTCAAATGAACAATGCATATTGCTTCCATATACAAGGGCAAGTAAATATAGCAAAAAAAATCTGTTACTTTGCAGCATATTCCAATAATGATTTTATCCAAAGAATTTTCAAAAACACTGAAATATGGGAAAAGGAGATGCTACCAAAACTAAAGCATTTTTACCTAGAATGCATGCTTCCAGAGATCATTAGTAGCCTTATTAGAAGAAACCTAAGTGCAGAGTCATTGAATATATCCTCTTGGCTCAAGTTGCCCAAAAGCTAAGAAGGAAAAACTGACTAATCTGGACTGTCTCATTTTACATGACAGCAAGTATGATTTTGTAGCATTCAGTACATATTGACATTTTACTTCAAACATTTGACATTAAATATTTTCAGTTCTCATAGGAGATAACAAGTAACAAATGCAAGATGTTTTATGCTTTAACTCCAAATATATTTACATGTTACAAAGGTAAAAATCATGTAAATAAGTAGCTTATTAGGTTTGCTGATTGATTCTCTACAAAACTCTTAATTTGTTTATCCCATATTTAGATTGTCACACTTCTCTATTGACATATCTCATAATTTATCAGTGTAAATAATAGAGTATTATTTTTACACATAGATTAGTTTTATTGTAAATGTGTCTGTGAATAAATATTGCTGCACTTGAATTAATATTTTTTTTCATTACATGTTCTTTTGCTTGTTTTGAGTGGAGACTGTAATGTAACACTTTTATATTTCCTTTCTTCAACAACAAAGGTGTTGACAATATATAAATGTTCAGATAAAAAAAAAATTTCATGAAGCAGTACAACTTAACATTTAATTTAGCTATAGAGGTGTGCAGCTATGCCTGGTGAGTAAATTTTTCACTTTTCCTTATTTGCATGGCTACAATGTATCACGCCAGAATTCATCACCATAGCTCAATAAATAATACTTTTACAACTTTGTAATCCTCTACAGAAATAACTACTTGAAAGAAAACCAATCTACAACATTTTAAGGATCACATATTGATAGTCAGCTTAATGAGAATATTAATGTACATGACATAAATACAAAATTAAGTGCAGCATATTTTACATTATATAAATTATGTCTTTTTAACACATCTTCTATCAAACAAATTTACTTAGCATATTTTCATTCTGTGATGTTATACGGAATAATGAATTGGGCACCTTCTCAAAATCTACAATTTTTTCTACTCCTAAGAGGTATTAAAATTCTTTTGTATGCAAGTAAAACTGAATCATGTTGGCCTCTGTTTGAAAAGTTAAATGTATGAACATTTACATGCCAAAACCTTATATCATTAAAAAGTTTTTACAAGGAACCCTGGCAATTTTGAGAAAACTGTGTGATACATCCACATATTAAAAAAAAACAAGACAATTTTAATTTGGCAAGCAACAATATGCAAATTGTGCAGAATGTGGTGATTCTGCAGGGATTTGATATTTTGATAAATTACAAATTCTGCTGAAAAATCTTAAACTAATACAAAGTTGTGTGATTATTAAACTGAAATTTTTTTTCAGAATACATTTTTTTAATCAGTTTAAAAATTTATAAAATACAGCAATTATCTTATGTTTATATATTTTTTTAATGTATATTGTATAAGACTTAAGTATATTTCTATTGTTTTTAACATTTATAACAATGTAATGCATTGACAATGTACATATTGTTAACTTAAATTTTTAACTTGTTATAAATTTCTATGACAAGCTCTATATCCCAGGGATTTTGCCCTTTATGGAATCAATTTAGTGATGTTTAACACTTTGACTACCATTTGCATTAATATGATGCACAGCACGCGACTCTGTAACATCTTCCATAGGTTGTTTTATAAATATGGTATTTTTGGTGATAAATTCAATAAAAAGACCTTGACAAAAACACACATTTTATGAAATGTATGGTGGTAGTCAAAGTGATAATAAATAAATAAATTATACATTCATGGTTATTGTTCTGTATGCTTTTGTCCCGCGCATCTCAAAAGTGCGTGAGATCATACGCTTGCCTGAGTGGGCATCTCAACTTGGGAACAAGAGAGCCACGAGTAATAGAGGTGGGGGAAATTCAAGTGCTGGCGTTTTGCACCGTGTGCTTGCATATAGCAAACGTTCACACATGGCTTGCACCGGTACATTTATAATTTTAAACTTTTTTTCCTAGGGAACAATGGACATCTGGGCATCTTATGATGATACACCATTGGTGCACAACACAATTCATACTTCTGCAACTAAGCATCTATTGTCATTGAATACATAATACAACATTTATAGCATTCATGATGAGATGAAATTNCTGGTGCACAACACAATCCATACTTCTGCAACTAAGCATCTATTGTCATTGAATACATAATACAACATTTATAGCATTCATGATGGGATGAAATTTATTGTGTGTCTCTTGATACTGAAGTTAGTGTTAACTTGGTAGTTCAACCGCCATAACATGCTCTGATCGCTAGTATCATTCTTGGTTATTAGCGATGATGAGTTATAACAGAAGCCTATTTGTCCCTAGTGTTGTGAAGAAAAGTAATTAGTAGTATGAAATAAAGTGAAGTGCCTAGTAAGAATTGTCAAAATCAGTAGCCTACACTGGCCTAGTGTTCATGTACGAGGGCTGATTCAGAAGTCATGGCAGCAACTATTGTTTATCTCCTGAAAATGATCCAACACAGGAAATTTACTATGTACAGGTAAAAGTGTACGACAAGTATGTTTTAAAGGTGGCACCACATGGGGTATGGATGCAGGAATGTCCGGTAAGAAACAAAAGTCAAACATGGCTGCTTGAAATCACAGTTTGATTGATTTATTCTCGTATACCCTGTATACTTTCATTTGAACGGGTACGTATCGTACATGTACAAGCTGTTTAACATCTTTCAAAATAGTCTCCAAGGTAGTCCACAGTTCGTCAATGTGTGCTACCCCACGTTGAACTGCTGTTGCCGTCAGATGGGATATGAGTGCATCCGTTTGGCAAAGAACGCCTTCCCTATGTCAGTTGTTGGATGACAGCAGTGCAAAATGGATGTAACCAAAGTTGAACAGCGTGCGTACACCAAGATAGCCGTACGCCGCAGTCAAAATGCCTGTGAATGTCATCCAGAGCTACGGGAAGCATTGGATAATCGCGCTATACACTATTGTACAGTGGCAAGGTGGGTAGAGGCCTTCAACAGGGAAGACAGTCAACAGCCGAACTACCTCACAGTGGATGTGCTGTGTCAGCTGACCACGACTTACGAGTGGCTGTGGTCGATCAGTGCCTAATGGACGACACTCGCTGGACTGTTACGGAATTAGCCCAGCATACAGGTATTCCTGCGTCGTCAGTGCGCTGAATCCTATAGCGGGACTTAAATGTACAGAAGATTTGTGTCAAGTGGTTGCCACATCACTTAACTGAGGTAGAGAAGTGGACCCGATATGAGACATGTTATATCAATCTGGAATGCTTTCACAGTGAAGGTAATGACATGATGAAACCGCATCATTGCAATTGATGAAACATGGGCATGAGCATACGAACCTGAATTGAAGCAACAGTCCAATGAATGGCGTCATCCTGGACCACCACGGAGACACAAGGTACGACAAACCAGTCACCCACAAAGCTGATGATAATTTTGGCACATGACAGTCGACGTATTTTAGTGTGTCATCCAGTTTGTGAGGGCTGTATTGTAAATGCACAGTACTACCGGTCATTTCTGCGGTACCATCTTTGTCGTGCAGTTTGAGAGAAATGTCCTGAACTGTTGGGTAACGCTACAGTCTTACATGACAATGCTAGACCTCATTTAGCAGATAGTGTTACATGTTGTTTGCGGCATTGGAGATGGGAGATGTTGCCATAACCTCTATATATACCCGATCTTAGTTCGTGTGACTACAATCTTATTCCTAAAGTGAAGAGGCCGTTGCGTGGTAAACGCTTTGCCAGCAAACAAGACATTGTCTCAGCATTTCGACGAGAGGTAACACACATTGACGGATCTCATGCAGCCGATGGTATTTCCCGTCTGCCTCATCACTGGCAAAGAACTGTGGACAACCTCAGAGACTACTTTGAAGGATGTTAAACAACTCCTACACGTACGATACATACCCGTTCACATGAGAGTATAGAATTAGTACAAGAATAAATCAATTAAACTGTGACTTAAAGCAGCCATGTTTGTCTTTGTACCTTGCTGGACATTCCTGCATCCACACCTCATGTGGTGTCACCCTTAAAACTTACTTGTTGTACACTTTCAACTGTACGTAGTACATTTCCCGAGTTGGATAATTTTCGGGAGATAAACAATAGTTGCCATGACTTCTGAATAAGCCCTTGTACATGCTACTTATGTACTTAACTTTATTAAATGCAAGTTTAAAATTAAATTTAGAAGGTAAGTATAAACACAAATGTTACACATGTGACACATGCACATTAACATAAAAAAAAGTTACAAAGTAAAATTGAAGCAGTCTGTCAATCCCTATGCTACAGTAGCAATGATTATGGGTGAGATGGGATAAAATATTTTTTTTTTCAATCTATGTACCAATTTTTTTTCTTGACTTTCATATTTCATATATTTTGCATATTTTACATATTCAGGTCTGTGCTACAATTTTCTTGTAATTATATAAATCAATATTTGTGTTATGTACAGTTTTGTATATTATGTGTACTTTATTAAAAAAACTTTGGTGTAAAATACTTTAACTTTTGATGGACTGCTAAGGTACACGAAGAGTTTTTGTTCAGCAATATTGTTGATTAAAAAATATGAAGAAATTAAAAGTGAGAATTGCACAGCATTTCTAGTGAATTGAGTAATATAATAGGCAAAGTTGGTTCAAATGCATTAAATATAATGAATAAACGTAAAAAAAATTACTTTGCTGACTATGCTGGTCCTCTACGACTCATAAATTTTAATTAATTGATGCACAGGTAGTATTTTATCATATTTACGGGCACTATTCAGGCAAGGAATTATTACATTTCCCTGTATAGCAAGAAATGACAGACCGAAAAGCCATCGTGCTAGTAGAGAAATATAAAAGGCTCTAAGAGAATCAGAAGGGTACATTTCAAGAAAAAAATCCATTTTGCCAAGTGTGATCACATGCAAGGAAAGGGGGAAAGAATGGAAAAGAAACTGGATCTTCCTAGTGGGATGTGNTTTCTAGTGAATTGAGTAATATAATAGGCAAAGTTGGTTCAAATGCATTAAATATAATGAATAAACGTAAAAAAATTACATTGCTGACTATGCTGGTCCTCTACGACTCATAAATTTTAATTAATTGATGCACAGGTAGTATTTTATCATATTTACGGGCACTATTCAGGCAAGGAATTATTACATTTCCCTGTATAGCAAGAAATGACAGACCGAAAAGCCATCATGCTAGTAGAGAAATATAAAAGACTCTAAGAGAATCAGAAGGGTACATTTCAAGAAAAAAATCAATTTTGCCAAGTGTGATCACATGCAAGGAAAGGGGGAAAGAATGGAAAAGAAACTGGATCTTCCTAGTGGGATGTGNATTTTGCCAAGTGTGATCACATGCAAGGAAAGGGGGAAAGAATGGAAAAGAAACTGGATCTTCCTAGTGGGATGTGCCATGGGACCAGTAGTATAGACTGTGCAGCATCCAGAGGATAGGAAAGGAAGATAAGGCTATTACTCTCATGAGCTGTCAATTATGTGTGCAAAGAGTATACCCTCAACACAAAGATTTTACTGCCCTTTGTTTACTGTGCTCAAAGTTCCTTGCAATCCGTACCACCTTTATAAAATTATGAGTGTAGTAAAATACTTTTAAACACTACAACATTTTACTCTGCGTAAATAAAAAAAATTAATATGACATATAATTTACGTAACACTGTAAAAGAGAAAAGAATTTCACAGAAAAAATAGACTGATTTATATACATAGAAAAGAAGTAAACAAACCAGTGTATGTTGTATTGAGTTTTGCTTCAGTGAACAGTTAGGATTAAATTAGCCATTCTGAGCTCGCATTTTCTCAATTTTACAGCTGCCCGTTAATAAACATTGGTAGTTTCATTCAGTATTCACTTGAGGTCTGTTAAATCTGGGATTTACCATATTATATAATACTTCATGCTTAAACTTTTCAACAGGACTGATTAATTATAATTAATAAAAGAACTGAATCATAAGTTTTTTTGTCTAAACTGAATTTCACTTTTAACAACACACTATTCTGTAATAAAACTATGAGGCTGAATGTATTGAGTTATGATTAAAAATGATCTTGCTGGAGAGTCAATTTAATGTGTATGAGTAACATTTAGGTCTTTTTGTTTAGCTCACACACACAGTTCAACATATTAACAATTATGAAAACTACTCCCAACGTGGACAGTTTTACAGTTAATGTGAATGTTCTGTTTTTTTTTTTTATTTGGTATTTTTTCAATTTCTTGTTAACATTTGGTTTGCAAATGTAATTCATTATTTAATTGCAATAATAATGCATAGTTAAAAATTTTATGAACAGTAATGTTTTATTTAAAAAATCAACACTTTTTAAAATGAGAATTCAGTGCAAAAGTTGCACATTTACGTTAATATCATTGTAATATCATTACATATAAAACCAATTGAAAAAGTTTCTACAAAAATCAAACAACATAAATTACAAGAAACTCCAAAAAGATTAACAATAATTATTAAAAACACAAAACTGAAATTAAAGCTTACATATAAATACTTTCTGGTAAGAACAATTGTCTCTATGAAAACACTACACAGCTGCCATAATGTTTCTAATACTTTCTCCATAAAGTTAAAAATAAAAAAATATTGAACACTGCAATAACTACATCAGCAATAAAAAACCTAAATGAGTAAAATGCTGGTACAACAACATTGTTAAAGACATTTATAAAGATATTTGTGCCCACAGTCAGACCTACCGATATGTATAACATTATTAAAAAATATAGGAAACAAGTAAATCTGACAATCCTGAGACAATTTCTTTGTGGAAACAACACAGCCACATAGACATTTTTTGAAGCAAATGTTCTTGATGCAAAATTTACACCAACATTCAGACACAAAGGAAACTTCAAATATGTGATGTCCATAATTAAATGCTTTTCATCATGTACATGCCATTTAACACTTCAGCATCTTGAATATACAAAAACTGAACAACAAATATTAGCATTGCTATAATTATACTTGTGTGTCTTTGTCAGCTTCAGTAGGCTTCTTAATATCATCACTATCTCCAATGTATTCATTACTGACATCGTGATTTGCTGGATTGTCCATGCCTCCTCCTACATCTTCCTGAGCCACTTCCATACTCATTGGCTGAGGAATTTCAGGGTCAATATGAGCTTCACTATTTGAGTGATTGTCTTTTCCTTTCACACTGCTACTTGCTGCAAGAAATAAGAACCACATTTCTATGAAGGCCAAAAACTTAAAAACTAGTTGCAATAGTCTTCAAAATGGTCTAAAATACTACAGGAAATCAGAGCTTCACTATTTGAATGATTATATTTTCCTTTCACACTTCTACTTGCTGGAAGAAATGAAAACCACATTTCTAATAAAGGCCAACAACTTNAAAATGATTATATTTTCCTTTCACACTTCTACTTGCTGGAAGAAATGAAAACCACATTTCTAATAAAGGCCAACAACTTAAAAAACTAAATGTAATAATATTCAAAATTGTCTAAAATATTACAGGAAATCAAAGTACAAAATATCAACCTTAACACTGGTAAAAACTCTATACAAAGTTTAGTAACAAACTAAACATTCAGTTACAATTCTAACATTATTTCTATTTATATGGTTTGATATACTGCATGTTAAAAAACAGTACAGAAAATATGTTGCATATGTATCAAACTTAAGCAATATATAAAGAAAATGCAAACAGTAAGTCAAACTAATAAAATACATGTAAAATAGATTGCAGTTAATTGAGCACTTTTTAAATCAATCTCGGAAATAAATTCCTGCAAGGAATATATTTATATTCCAAACAATTTTCTAATTACACTTTTTGGATACATGAGTTATATCGATGTCAGTATCAATATTACATACTATGAGAGGATAAAGGTTGGCAGAAACTTAGACTTTAAGCAGGGCTTTCAAAAGCGCTCAATCAACCATGACCAGCCTATAAGTGGTATCACAGTTTTAATGTAAGTCATTAATACATTAAATAAATCGACAAAACATACAATTACCTTAATTTATTTTTTCATGTTATAAATATAAAAAAAGCCATATCTAACAATTTCCACTAAAACATAATATTTTAACTACATAACATTTGTCAAAAAATGAGAAAATATTAATTATTAGCAGCACGGATGTATTAAATAATTTATAATTATAACATTTACATACAATTTTCCATGTGTTATGCTGCAGTATGCACTTTACCCACAAGAAGTATCAGCAATAATCAAAGTTTAAGAGTTTACTTGCATTATAAATGTCATAGTTATTGGCCTTGGGCATAATAAACTACCACTGTGACTTGGACCAGTAGTTAATTAAGTGTTATTTGTAACCAGCAGTGATCTCTGGAGAGTAGAGAGCATTTCTGGCAGAGGGAATGGTGTTGCTAAGAGCTGTTACTTTTCTGGGAAGTATATAATGATCCATCTAGTGACCTGCTGCATAATCCTGACCACTGCTCATCATATGATACTGCACATGGATGGCACTAAGAGTGTACATATGNACTGACCACTGCTCATCATATGATACTGCACATGGATGGCACTAAGAGTGTACATATGAAATGGTCCTCCTAATAATGAGAAGTCACAGTACACATCTCACAACCATACATCCAACAGAAAAATATATTTGAAACTTAACCAATTCTCACCCAGCAATAAATACTCTGAAAGGTTTGTATATCAAGAGTGATCTGCCAACAATAACTCACCATCTAGCTGTNCTCACCCAGCAATAAATACTCTGAAAGGTTTGTATATCAAGAGTGATCTGCCAACAATAACTCACCATCTAGCTGTTCTCGGTAGTGGGAGCACAGAGGAAAGTGACGGTTTGAGGTGTTGAAGGGTGTTCATCAAAGTATGAGGACTGGATGAGTGCATTACACCCATCCCAGAATTTGCAGTAAGGAAATATATGGAAAGGATCAATGTTTCAGTGCATGACAACCTACACTTCCCAGGCATAATAAAGGGCCAACTAGGAGAAGAACAAGGTTAGGTATGCATGGTGGCAAGGGCTCAGAAATGGTGGTGATGTCCATCCATATCCTTGCCCATTTGATTGGCTCTCAAGACCTCGCTGTTAAGAGCCACCCAAATTTCTTCAATCACTCACTTGCCCATTTGCATGCCCAATAAACGATGGCCACATAGACAAAATAGGCATCAAAGATGCTAGGCCAGCTAAATCACCAGGAGTATGCCCTTCAACAGCTGTCCTCAAAACAACCACCTAGCTTTCTAATGAAGACCAATGGGGACCTGAGTGAAGTAACTCCACTGACCTCATCACAAGTTCAGCAGTAACCCACTTATTTACCTAAGCTAACTACCGCTCTCCTGACATCAAGATAGGCAGCATGACTCATTGCTCAGCAAAGCAGACAAATTATCTGCTTATGGGTGTAAGATTGACTCCCGCCTGTGGAGGGTTGAGGGTAGTTACTAGAACAGAAGAGCCTAAACTTTATCTACCTGACAAAAAAACCATTATACAACCTAGGGTTGAGAGGGCCAAGACCATCAGAAACTTTTGAGTGACCGGGACAATTTATTAAAATAAAATTAGACCACAGCACTCCCCACCCTCACTCACTTCTAATCCAAGTTAACCGAGGGTGGTAACATCATCTTGTGATGAGACCCTAATGGAATATTATTCTAAGACTTGGGTTGCTATGCCTCCCATGAACAGTGGCGCTAGCTTGAGGAACTAAATGAGATAATAACAAATGGCACACAAATGTGGGGTGTATGAATTATCTTAAGGCATTCAAGACCCAATGAGATAAGTGACAACTTCTAGATAAACATCCAGTAAAGCCCAAAAGGAATTTTTTTTGGCACAATTATGGCAGACAATTAAATAGACACTAAGAAAAGTGACAACTTCCACAGTCACACTAAATACCTGATGGAGCACAAAAGGAAAATATGTTAAATGCAACCATGGCAGAAATCAGAACAGAAGCAAGGGACTCTTGTGATGTGACAATTTGTCTTGAAACAGAATCTGCTGCAAAAGTATAATGCCATTACAGAAACTGCTTTCAACTGTGCTAAAATTCCCCCAAGGTGGAAGGAATAAACTACACCTATAAAAACTGTCAACGAAAGGAAAAATACTGCAAGTTTGGAGCATGTCAAAAGGAGGGTCAACAGTGTGTAGACAGTAAAGTATGCCAACTCACATTCTATTTCAAGTATCCAGGATGGTACAGTGTAGCAAGTAACACGCCATCTTNGACAGTAAAGTATGCCAACTCACATTCTATTTCAAGTATCCAGGATGGTACAGTGTAGCAAGTAACACGCCATCTCACCCCCTGTACCTAATATCTCAACCACACTAGCAACAATGAGAAAAACACAGGAAATTGTCAACCTCTTATAGAAATTCTAAGGAAGGCAGTATGAAGAACCACTGTTGAGAATTGTTACAAGTTGCAGAGNGACAGTAAAGTATGCCAACTCACATTCTATTTCAAGTATCCAGGATGGTACAGTGTAGCAAGTAACACGCCATCTTACCCCCTGTACCTAATATCTCAACCACACTAGCAACAATGAGAAAAACACAGGACATTGTCAACCTCTTATAGAAATTCTAAGGAAGGCAGTATGAAGAACCACTGTTGAGAATTGTTACAAGTTGCAGAGNATTGTCAACCTCTTATAGAAATTCTAAGGAAGGCAGTATGAAGAACCACTGTTGAGAATTGTTACAAGTTGCAGAGATACGCAAAACTACAAGAGTTGATATTGTTTGCTGCCAACTCATGGGTGAAGCTGCAAAATGGTGGTGAAGATATGGTGAATTTGTTGAAAATTGAAAGGAACTAAAAGACTGGCTCTGCAGCCTTTTTAGGGGCATACTACATAACAACACCCAGATGATGAAAGAGATACATGATTGGCAATGAGAGGAGAGGGAAGAAAGTGAATATTATTTTAGGTGCAAAAGACAGCTAAGCATGTCCCCCTGCAGCGGAATGTAACATACATTCACCTTTAATCACAGAAATCAGAGGGGAGATACACTGCGAGAAACAGAACCCTGAAATTTAAAGGTACTGATGATGGGAAATATCAAGGAAGGAGTGTAAATAAGCAACCATGAGCAGGGAAAAACCAACTACCACCAACCAAGAGAGAGAAAGAATGTTGGGGATGCAGCAAAGAAAATGCAGAAAAGCAAATGCTTACTNCCAACTACCACCAACCAAGAGAGAGAAAGAATGTTGGGGATGCAGCAAAGAAAATGCAGAAAAGCAAATGCTTACTATAAATAACTCTTCTGAAGGAAGAAACTGCTGAGAAATAACTTCAGACCAACATGGCAGTTAAATAAACCCTCAGGACCCCAAGATGCCTCTTGGAAACTACACACTTTATAGACTGTGTGGGGACCTGTCGGATAGATAGATGAAAGATTATTAAGAATGTCTCCCCCCACATACAAAAGAGTGAAGAGTGANCCAACTACCACCAACCAAGAGAGAGAAAGAATGTTGGGGATGCAGCAAAGAAAATGCAGAAAAGCAAATGCTTACAATAAATAACTCTTCTGAAGGAAGAAACTGCTGAGAAATAACTTCAGACCAACATGGCAGTTAAAGTAAACCCTCAGGACCCCAAGATGCCTCTTGGAAACTACACACTTTATAGACTGTGGGGACCTGTCGGATAGATAGATGAAAGATTATTAAGAATGTCTCCCCCCACATACAAAAGAGTGAAGAGTGANTGTGGGGACCTGTCGGATAGATAGATGAAAGATTATTAAGAATGTCTCCCCCCACATACAAAAGAGTGAAGAGTGAAGAGATTTGGGCGGCTCTTAATAGCGAGGTCTTGAGAGCCAATGAGTGTGATTGAGGTGAATGGAGCAACGCCGGATGGAGGGGCAGGGGAAGTGGGATATCCCANTCTTGAGAGCCAATGAGTGTGATTGAGGTGAATGGAGCAACGCCGGATGGAGGGGCAGGGGAAGTGGGATATCCCAGAGAAAACCCACCGACCAGTAGTATGGCACGATTCCAATATGCAAAAATCCGGGAATGACCCGGCCGGGGATTGAATCTGGTTTGCCTTGATTGGAGACAAACAGAGGAAGTTGGATGATATACTGCAAGNAATGACCCGGCCGGGGATTGAATCTGGTTTGCCTTGATTGGAGACAAACAGAGGAAGTTGGATGATATACTGCAAGAGATGCCGCACAAAATTTCATTAATTTAGGTTAACAAGATGCTTGACACTGCTGCCTCCCCTTCAAATTCCTAAGAGTGGACAATTTTAAGTCTTGATGCATTGGAAAAAATAATAAGCACTGATAAACTGGTCCACCCAGCCCTAGCTGATGCCAACCTTCCCCTTATGTGGGAAAATTTGCATCCCAGTTGCAATAGGCAGGAACATAGCAAAAATAGTAAATATTTTGTAGATAAACTATTAAATTAGGATATTACATTTAGTGTACAATAGCTCATGAAACAGGAAGGAGTAGTGGTATTCTGGGGATGGCAAAGCCACTTGGGTTAAGAACAGTGGACTATAAGGTTATTCCGTATTAGGACTGGGTACCCGTGAGGCTATACATCTGGTGGGGAATGAAGCTGTTGCAGGCAGGTTTCTATGATGCTTCTGGAATGAACTACCTTTGGCCCATCTTTTTATGTGGTTTAGTTTTCCTCTGGACTGTGGTGAGAGAAAGCTGTTATCTTGCTGGGATCATTGTTAGTGTAAAAATCAAGCATCAGGCGAACCTGAAATATCTTATGAAATTGAGATCCTGTAGTAAGCTCGAAGAACAAGTGAGGAAATAATGACAAGATATTTGGAAAAACAGCTTATGGATTCTGCATCAAGGCAATGCACCTGCTCACATCCTCTGAATAACAGCTTTAATGACAAAATCATCCCACTACTTGAACATCCCTATATTCACCAAATGTGGGACAGTGTTTCGTATAACTGATCTTCAAAATGAGTTGAGTAGCTAAGTTGAGAGATTTGGGCGGTTCTTAAATACGAGGTCTTGAAAGTCAATTAGGGTGAAATTAGGAGAAAATAGTGCAGTGCTGGAATACAAAGGTGGGGGAAATGGGATATCCCCAAGAAAACTTGCTGACCAGTGGCATCGTCCAGCACAATTCCCACTTGCGAAAATCTGGGAGTGACCCAGCTGGGGGTTGAACCTGGTAGGAGGCGAACAGTCTAACTGCTCAGCCACCGCAGCCCCTCCAAAATGCAAGAATATCAAAAGGATTAGATTTTCAGTATGTTGAAGACAAGAAAAACAGCTGACCTGTTTAAGATGTTAAAAGTTAACGAGCTGCAGCACTACTTTGAAAAGTAAAAGATATGTATGAAGCAATTTGTGGATATGGGAGGGGAATATAGTGAAGGAGATATAGGTACGTTTTATTACTCTGATACTAAACATTTTTCTCATATGTCCCGTTATTAGCCACACCTCATAACAGTGGATTCCTGAGGACCTGGGATAGGATGAGACTGATTGAAACAGGTATAACACACAATCTGGGACCAGAACAAGAAAAGGAATTCAACCAGATTTTTTATAAATATGTAGAATTTTTCTCACCTTGTGAACTACCTTATCAAACATGCAATGCAGTTGCCAGCATGAAATTGTGACAACATTCAGAGAAGGCCAGTCAGAGCTGCAGGTTAATTGAGGGGCAAGACAAGGATATGAAATGCTAATTAATAAAACCTATTATTGGGCTCCGATGAAATTAAAAATGATTTTGCCTTTCCAATATTCAATATCAGGAATACTTTGAAGGATCTGAGACAAGCAACAACTTTCACAACATTATACTTGCAGAGTGAGTACTGGCAAATCATGATGGGCCTGCTGTCATTTTAACAACCCCAATGGTGAACCCCTTCAATTAAAGGTAATGGCATCTGAGCTGAAAAACAGAGGCATAGCATCATAAGATGCCCAGGTGCTAAGTGCTCCTTTAAAAAATATGTAATTTACTTAATAAATTTTCTTATAATGTCAACAGTATAAAAACTTTCTGCTACATAGACATACAACATTTAGCAGCAGGAACAAGAACGATAAAAAGTGGCAGGTCAGTAATAATATTTATCTTTTGCAGTCTTGGTCAAATTAGATAGGAATTATGTCCAGTTTAACTCAAACTCCTTTATTATTTTTTCTTACTAGGTTTTATGTTTAAATTTATTAATATTATAAGAACTACTTTATTGGTGATTATTTAACATGTGAATTATTTTCTGTTTTGCAGCTCCTCGTACCTTTACTGAACCTGTGTGATGAGCCATATGCCACGGCCAGCTGGCATATTGTCCATGTACATTTGTAGGAGAGGGATGGGTGGCTTTGTAGAGAATATGTTTAAGGAATCTTCAGTAAGCAATATAATTTTAATCACCTAACCTGTCGAAAATTGTATGATTATTTGGTAGAAACCTGTTATAGTCCATTCACGATTACTTTCACCTTTTCTCAAGCAATGCTAAAGTTTTACTTCCAGAATATTCCTCGGCCTCATGCAAACAAAGCTTAACCGAATCTAGAAAATTACACGAAAGGGACAGCACACTGCATTCATACACACTCAGTATAATAATATTTTGCATAAGAACTTTTCTTACCAGGCATTACCAACACACCTATTTTCTCTCTGTTTTTATTCATACTAACTATAAATGAATTATTACAATTTATAGATTAAATATAATTAAAAGTTAAATATAATAAAAAATTATGTATACTTTTAAGTTAACACAAGCATAAAATGCTTATGCTACATGACATATTTAGGAAACAATCAAGCAAGTCATACATAGGCTAATTTTTCAAAGGTTTNTTAAATATAATTAAAAGTTAAATATAATAAAAAATTATGTATACTTTTAAGTTAACACAAGCATAAAATGCTTATGATACATGACATATTTAGGAAACAATCAAGCAAGTCATAGATAGGCTAATTTTTCAAAGGTTTGATTCAACAAGTGAGAATAAACAGTGAATAAATTATAGAACAAATAAATACGATCAAAACATAACTGAATCTAAGCTGTATGAGTGTNTGAGAATAAACAGTGAATAAATTATAGAACAAATAAATACGATCAAAACATAACTGAATCTAAGCTGTATGAGTGTGATTAATTGTCAATTAACAAAATTGTGTCCAGTGCTTATGCAATCTACATTTTATGTGCAAACTTCTGTGATGGAGGACAGCGTCCTGCCTTCCAGACCGTTTGCCATGCCGCGCATCCACCGCATAAACCGGCACCAGTGTACCCTCAGTGCACAGTGCAGTGCCGTCATAGTCCGCACATTGCAAACTCGCCAGAGTCAGTCACCGTTGAGTGTCTCAAGGAGTTGGCACACGTCGCGTCGCACTCCGGGTGCTTTCCTGTTTTCGCGCCAATCATCTTTGGCTGCAATAGTCTGATGTAACTTACTGGAACCTGGGAAAGATTAACACAACAGTAATTCACTGTTGTGCACACCTGTGTACTTCACAGACTTGCCTATCTGGCAGGCCGCAGGCCAGAACCCGTGTAAAGTTTTCACCTAGAATGACGTAAAGTATCGTGCAAGAGTAATGGGCAACATGCACATTTTTTGCTGGCACTTTGTTTTCATTCATTTATGTGTTAGAATGTATTTACAAAATATCACAATTTAAAAATTAGTTTTGAAAAAGTTATGATTGAATGAAAGTTTTATGTTTGAAACGCCCGCCAAAACACGTCTGTCGCGCATGCTCACTCCGTGACGTCACAAGTCAGATACAACCTCTGCCGCCGCGTTTGTTTACTTCAGCGGTGATGCGTATTTGGTTAAATAGAAATTGTTTGAAGTAATGGAAAGAGAAAATAAACAGTCAAGGTAACCAAAACCATTGCAGTGTACTAGTACATCTCACAAAACACCTGATAAAATATTTGTTAGTTACAAAAAAATGAAACAAACAAGAAGACGTGATTTAACACAGTTAGGCGAGACATTGAAGATGTTTCGCCAAAATAAGTTATTTCGGTTAGCGAAGACCATTTTGACGTACGTAATTATATTTAGGNAGACCATTTTGACGTACGTAATTATATTTAGGGTGTTTATGGTTCCCCTATGTAGGCAGTTTTAACACTGAACTTCTTAATATCTACTATTTACATCTGACCTAACCTTCATTACGGTACTATGGTATAGTTTAATACGCTCTACAACACGTTCAGCAATTCGTATGTGATGTAGACGTGAGCATAAAAAAACAAAAAATTTAGCCACACAATGTAAATTTTACATTTTGTATATTAATACATTCCAAGTTAAGCCTAACACACAAAATTTGGTATAGATATTTTTTTATTAATTTAATATTACTTCTAACATTTGTTTCAAGAGCACAGCTATCATATTAAGGCTATGTTCACATTGTATGCCTAAATAATAACGTGTCACGATGATAAGCTATGAAAAGTAAACATTAAATTATTTGGGTGGGGCTCAAGAGCCNACACACAAAATTTGGTATAGATATTTTTTTATTAATTTAATATTACTTCTAACATTTGTTTCAAGAGCACAGCTATTATATTAAGGCTATGTTCACATTGTATGCCTAAATAATAACGTGTCACGATGATAAGCTATGAAAAGTAAACATTAAATTATTTGGGTGGGGCTCAAGAGCCCCTCTTGCAAAAAGTTGGGATTATATTATACAGTATTTTTCAAACATAGCAATTTCTAATACAATTAAGTTGTTTTTATTTTTCTCTAGTTAGCTTTTGTAAGCCTAACAATTTAAGTTAAATAGCAACTTAATTTTTGCTTTCAAAAAACTAAAATGCATATTTTTAGAAATGTTTATCAAGGATGATTTTACTTTCATATTTTTCCTCCTTTTTTCTAAGTTACTGAGATGGACATTACAAAAAATTACGAGGCCCACAAAATTGACACTAATTAGCCTACGCAAGTAAGCTGTGTTACTTTTATAACCCTTTCCCTTAAATAAACAGAAAGAAAACAGCTTTTGAGAATAAAACAAATTCTTAAGCTTTTATTACGGATTTTCTTCGCAGTATTTAATCACATCTCAGGTATTAAGTGTTTCTCAAACTACCATATCTATATTTTTAGCTTATGTGTACAGTTCTTACAGTTCAAAAGTAAAGTGCAGACACAGCTATCGTGACGTCAGAATAATAANTTTTTAGCTTATGTGTACAGTTCTTACAGTTCAAAAGTAAAGTGCAGACACAGCTATCGTGACGTCAGAATAATAAAAGGTATGTTAGGTACACAGAACATAAGAAACAATAAGATAAACAAGTCATTTTTGAAATAATTTTTTAGTATCTAAATACTGTATTTGATGTTGCAATATAGTGATTATAAATGAGGTGGAACGCGGAAATACAGGTTTGCTGGCCGGCAGTGCGGCGTTCTACCCGCCACCAACCTGCAGCTGCTCGAGAAGTCGAGCGGTGTCTGGTAGTGACTAGCATGCTAGTTTGCCTACTGTGACTATACTGCTCGTTATCTGGCAAAAAAAAAAAAAAAAAAAAAAAAAAAAAAAAAAAAAAAAAAAAAAAAAAATTATGAATACTGAAACGTGGTTTAGAATCCGAAAATATTGGTCACCTTCTTTCTCAACACAACATTACGTTTCATTTCTAAATAATGTAGTTAATTTATCACAAACATCAAGCATGGTGCGCAACACAGTACGCTCACTACAGTCGCTGTCATTAAAATTGTGTTATTCTTGTGAACGTAATATCTATTCCATATTTTAATTTCCTACTTTGAATCTTAGTAATTGCAAACATAAACACAGATGATAATAATAATACGAAATCAATAAAACATACAAACAAATAAGTTTTAACATGTGATGTAGGCCTACAGTCGCTTTGAAGATCACGACTGTGCANTAAAACATACAAACAAATAAGTTTTAACATGTGATGTAGGCCTACAGTCGCTTTGAAGATCACGACTGTGCAATATGAGACACGTTCTTACCGTTGTAATTTTACACCTCTTATTTCAGGTTACACAAAACAATGGGAATTTAAGTAATCAAGTAACAAATCTGTATCTACTCATGGCAGATTGTCCGACTGCACTTTCACAAAGTTGCCTTCCATCTTAGTGCTGCGTGTTTGCAACGTGCCGGAGCCGGCGTATGACTAGTGACAAACCAATAAGAGAGCATTCCGCATTCATGTGACAGCGGTCACGAAAGTTACTGTTTTAATACTAAAATAATTTTGTCAAAACCGATTTTTATGCAAAAAACAGAGAATTTTTATTTTCATACATATATACAAATGTGTTTGTATCATTTTCAACAATATTTGCAAAATTTGCATGCTGCCCATTACACGCAAGTATTCAGACTTCGTGTTTTTCATTTCAAGCATGGCCTTTGGGCGTTTCAGGGTCCGGATCCCCTACAACCTGCTTTCACCGTAATTTCACATAATCTACCTTAATAACCAGCACGCNACCGTAATTTCACATAATCTACCTTAATAACCAGCACACTCACACCAAGATTTTACCAGGAAAAGGCGTGTGGGTCAGCATGAATATGCCCACATCATTCCGACGTAAGTTTCAGGCGTAGGAACGCCTGGTTTTCCTGTCCTGAGGGGCTCATCCAACAATTTCACAGAGGGACTATGTACGTCTGGGCGAACGACATGCCGTACCCTGAGATCATCATCATCATCATCATCAGCAGCGATCGACACCGCCTGCCGACAGTGTCTGGCGCCTAGTCGGGTATTCAACTCCAAACTCACCTAACAATGTTTTCACCACCTCTCAAAACATCCATTAACCCAACACCACCCAGTCAACAAGTGTTAAATTGCCGCCCAACGTGGTGCCATTTCCTGCTGAAAACCCTTATTCCTCAAAATTTTTTGTACACAATTTAACAGGCGATAAATTGTTGCCCTTCCGTGTGGCGTACCTTTCCCTCGTCATTCCTCAAGTTTTTCAACCCAGAAAACCTCAAAATTTCCTAACACCTCAACTCCTCTTTGAGCAATTTCCCCATCTATT
>NQII01000214.1:490384-511829 GCA_002778355.1 Clitarchus hookeri
CCCCCCCAACAACATCAAGAACACATCAGGAGCAGTGTGATCAACCTGGGACAACGCTCTGACGCAATTCAGACGCCCAGAAACACCAAAACACATAGCATAAAATCGCGCCAAAACCAGCTTTGCAGCCGCCATTATATCAATGGTGCAGAGCATGCACAGCAAGTTGGCCATAACGGGGCAAGGAGGCGTCACAACCCTTCACACTCCAGCGCCGTGAACTGTGCAGCAGAGCAGGCCAGTACACCTGCACTCACTCCCTCCCCTGCTTTAGCACCACAACACCAGCTGAGAGTATAGATTAGTGCAGTGGGCTCTATGCACAGGGGTGCTCTCCACCACCGGGCGGTACACACCTCCAAGCGGGCGCAGCAAAGTCAGCAGCGAGGGGTGGCCGTGGACTTGACCCCCACTGCCGAGTTCGGCTGTCGTGCCGCGACCAACAATGGCTGGCCTGACACCTGTAGGCATTCCGATGCCTCTGTGTTGGCAATGCTTATGCCCCATCCCACAAGATTTAGTGGCCAAGTACAAATTAGGCACAACATATGGCAAGTGCGCTTGTAAGACCAGCCCAATGAGCAAACATGCCGTGAACAACTGCAAACACATGGACAGCTCCGATGTGATAAATCTAATTCAAAGTCAGTGCAAATTTAAAGGTTTGGACAATACCAGTTAACAAAATTCAAAAATTCCACTCATAATCAACAAAATTTTGTATGCCAGTTTACTGTGCACAGGCCAAGGTATCCCTTCTCTCCAGTGTACTTTGTGCTTACAGCATTACCATTCAACGTGCCTAACCGCGACCGAACTAGGAACCGTACAAAACCGGAACTTTCAGTTCTCACAGTGTCACAGCAACGACAATCAATTGAGCACTTCTACAGTGTAAAAAGATTTATTTTAACTGGTCCATACTGTCAACCAACGCAATGTCACTGCCTAGTGTGTCCAGGGGGCGATAGTAGTGACGTGTTACAATGCAGGGTGTGTGCAGTGCATGTGCAGTGTTTACAGCCTGGCGAGAGACTGACAGTACAAGATGGCAAATTCACGTGTCGGCAATGTACAGCAGCGGCCGACACCGCACCACAGCTGTCAAATGCTATCAGTGTGCACGTGGCAGATGTAAACAAAGCAGCACCGCTCACTCATTCCACACCCCGCCAGTCGCCCTTGACTTCAGCACTTCTCCCTCTCTTACCATATGTCCCTTACATACAGCCACTTGGCCACTACTTTCCCATGCCTGCCTTTCCCCAACAGATAATTCCAGTGCTACCAACTCGCACCACAATTTCCGCAACCAAATCCAGTGACACAATTTCCCACGCCCAACTTTGTTCCACCAGCTGCGAGCAGATGGCCACAAAGTAGCGGAAGGCAACACCAAACCACTGCAGCCATCCCAATGCGCCTGGACCAACCAGTGTTATCACGCCCTCGCGATTCCAGTCGCCACCGCCACCCATCTTTGCGGGATCACCTACAGAGGACACATCTGCGTTCCTAAATGACTGTACAGCATGCCTGCAGCGCTATGGGGTATGCGTAGAGGAGTGGACTAGCTGCGTTGGAGCGCAACTCTCCGGAGAAGTGCGTTCCTGGTGGCAATCTATCAATCATTACAGTCTACAGTGGGAGGACTTCCTCCATGCTTTCCAGTGCTGCATTGGAGGATCATTCACATCGCTTCAAGTGCAAAGCAAACTGACATTAGAAGAGCAACAGCCAATGGAGAAACTAACCACATTTATCACCAGAAAAATACATCTTGTCAGACGTTTCCACTCACACCTGCCCGAGCGCGAAGTGCTCGAAGTGGTGGCAGAAACAGTGCGTCCAGAGTACCGTGCCACATTAGTACCACTGCTCAATAGCTGCCTAAAAATTTCAGCGTAGGAAATAGTGCAGCAAAAATTACCGCTGCAAATGACAACAAAAACAATATTGCAACAGACAGTGCACAATACAAAAACGTGAAATGCGATAGAACCCAACTTCGCGCCGTTATTGTGATGGTCAGGAATAACATTGGCACAGTGCATTCCCTAACAATCCCCACCTCAAACAAACAACCATGAAAGCAGCAATTCGGGAAACGGGAAGCAGGGGTAAAGGAGCCAGTCGTTCCTGACAGACTAGTCCCGGACAATATTACCAACTTGACACCACAACAAGCACTAATTAACCAGGTTAGTACCAGTTATTCACAGTTCATCCGCATTTTAAGGTTTATTAATGGTCATCATTGCCACGCATTAATAGATTCGGCTGCCTCACTGAACTTTATACAGCCTAGTTTTGTGCATCCTGCAGATATCACTCCACTCATGTAATTCGTTAAGCCACAAATCAGCACACCAGCACCGCACTAGATCAAGCCACAGTGACAGTTCGCATATGTGACCTAGAAACAATAACCACAGCAGTTGTTAACTGGGACATTGGGGAAGATGCCATCCTTGATGTACCNGCATATGTGACCTAGAAACAATAACCACAGCAGTTGTTAACTGGGACATTGGGGAAGATGCCATCCTTGATGTACCGTGCTTACAGAAAAAATACCATAGCTGAACCGCGGCATGTCACATCCATTTCGGCCTGAAGGAGCAACGCACAGTATATAATCTTGACCGGTGACCAGACGATACAGTACCAGCTGTTTCACTAGCGGACTTTGACAACAACATACCACCCGAACACCAGGTAACTATTTGGCGGCTCCTTGACGAGCGCCAAGACGTGGTTGCAGCACACGACGCCCTTCGTCGAACCACAGTAGCTGAGCATGCCATATCGCAACTGCAATACAGACCTATATACACTCCGCTACACAGTTATTTACAGCACCGAGTGAAAATTATTAAACAGCAAATTCAAGAAATGTTGAATGATGATGTTATTGAACCAACAAACAGCTACTACAATTTCGCCATAACACTGGCACCTAACTAAGACGGCAGGTGGAGGTTTTGTGTAGATTTTCGGCCAGTGAACCAAGTGACACGTAGTGCGTTACCACCATACATCAGTGTCAAATATGCCCTCAGTTCCTTAGGGCAAGCCAAGGTCACGTCATCCCTTGACCTCAAGAGCAGTTTTTGGCAAGTACCCGTCAAGCTCAAAGACAGTGGCAAGACAGCTTTCACGCCCCCCTCCCCCCCGATGGCAGGCGTTTTCAGTTCTGCGCCATGCCATTCCGACTGAAGTATGCACCGGCCACCTTCCAAGCGATGATGGTCAGAGTGTTGGACAGCCTCATCTGCAAAATTCACACTTACACCACATGTCATTTGTGCTTGAGAGGTTGGCCATCAACGGCCTCACATGCACAACTGCAAAATGCCAACTTGGAAAGACCAGCATCGACTTCCTGGGGCATGTCGTAGATGAGGAAGGCAACAAACTCAACCTCGAATAACTGTNCTTGGAAAGACCAGCATCGACTTCCTGGGGCATGTCGTAGATGAGGAAGGCAACAAACTCAACCTCGAATAACTGTGGCTGATTGTGGAGTACCCACCACCACATACCGCACGCAGATCCGGAAGTTCTTTGGGCTAATAAACTGTCTCTGAGAGCACATCCAGGACTTTGCTATCATCACCGCATCACTCACCAACTTGCTGTCAAAACAGCGTNTATCATCACCGCATCACTCACCAACTTGCTGTCAAAACAGCGTCGGTTTCAATAGGAGGGCACCGCCAATGACACTTTCCAGCAAATCAAGTCACGTTTCCGAGCGTGCCTGACCTTTGTGAGGTACGATGCCACAATACACCTCTACCTGCAGATTGATGCCAGCCAAGAAGGACTTAGTACAATGCCCTACCAGTGTGGTGATAATGGCGAACGTCACGTCATCGACTTCTCAAGTGCCAAATTCAGACCAACTGATCGGAGGTATGACATCAACGAACGTGAATGCTTAGCCGTGGTATGGTCCATCAAGGAATACAGTGCGTACTTGGAGTACCAACGCTTCACACCGACCACTGTTTGGCTCCAAACAATGCGTGAGGCACGCAGCAAGCTGAGCCGGTGGGCATTGCTTCTTCAAGCTTACGACTTCGTCGTGGAGCATGTCCCGGGCAGCGAAAATCAGCTAGCCGACACACTGTCCAGGTAACCATGCGCCAATGTCGTGGTGCAAGACGATGCAGAGTGGGGGGAGATATTACTACCAACAACGCGGGAACCACTGAGTGAGGTATGCCTTCACCAGATCAACGCCACTAACAATGACTTCACTGTACGTGATCTATACTGTGACGTGGTGCAAGCGCAGCTAGATTGTGCACTCGCACGTGAACAGAAAGACTGTTGCGCACAGCAAGCTATCAAGTCTTGGTGCATAATAAATGGCCGTTTAGAAACATGTTCACCTAGTAACCATGACGTGTTGAGACTATTTGTTCCGCCAGTGTTAGAGAGCAGGTACTGAGACACGCGCACAATAGCAACATAGCAGGGCAACCGGGAACAGAGCAAACAATTCGCAATGTGCGTGAACATTTCTTTTGGTCCTGACTAACCAAGCACGCACACAGGTACGTGCAACAATGTGTTAAATTAAACCAATTCAAAGCACAGCAAGCTGACAGGGTACAACAACAACAGCCCCGACTGCCCACTAAGTTCGAGACTATGTCCCTTGACCACACGGAGCCCTAACCCAGGTCCTCAGGGGGGAAGAGATCTATTGTGGTGGTCACAGACAACTTCCCTAGGTGGGTCAAGGCATATCCTGTCAGTAGCACACGAGCCACGAGTGTTGCCATGGTCCTGCAGATAGACTTCTTAAAATCTGGAGAACCTATTTACCGATAAAGGTAAATAGGTTCTCAGCAGGAAGTGGCAAGAATTGTGTACCCATTGGGGAGTGCGACACCTAAAGATAGCGATCTACCACCCACGTGAAACACTCTGAGCGCAGCAACCAGGAGCTCAAGACCCAGCTGCGGCTCCGTGTGGGCGACCAGTACATCACCTGGGCTGACCATCTGCTTGCTGCCCTCTTCACCCTCCCTCGGCACATCAACGACGCCACCGGAAAGTCAGCTGCCAACATCCTGCTGGGTCACAACCTCACCTTGCCAGTCAGCAGTGACATCCGATGTGAACGGCGAGAGAAGGAACATCAAGAGGTACGCACTCACCAGCAAGGTTACAACCCACGGTGGCTGCCGACCATCATGTGACCATCACCTCGACTGCAAACCCGGTCAGCACGTCTACGTCCGTGTGCACCCGCAGAGACTTCTGCGCTGGCTTTACGGCCCAGTGGAGCGGGCCGCACACGATTGTATGAGCCGTAGGACACACCACTTACCTGGTTCAACTTGGCAGAAAGACTGTCAAGGTGCGCCGGGATGACCTGCACATAACATCAGATGACGTTGACGACGATGCTGCACCAGGTGCCACATGACTGTGACTCCGATGTTGAGGGCCGCCGACCACCCACGCAGGAGGAAGGTGCATCAGCACCTCCCTCGGAGGAGCATCTACAAGGGCTCGCAAGCCAGACGATGCCCAGTGCCCAGGCGCCCCTCAGGGATCGTCGAGGCAGGAGCCTCATCATCGCGGATGGCACGGCACCACCGGGCATCGCTGTCCCCGCACCAACGCAATCCCAGGCGTACTACTAGCATAAGCAAGAAGAAGCAGCAGCATGGCCTGCCCGCATCACGACACCTGGCATCAAGGCACCTATCCCGATGGGGGCCTACACCCCTCTCACCCCACTACAGGTGACACCACGGAACCTCCTGACGCACTGTCGATGGCGTCAGAACTGCTTCCGGAGGTGTCCACCGCTAGTGAGGGGCTGATGCACCGGTGCAATGCCACAGCAAGAACGCCGCCACCAGTGGAGGGGTCACAGCCAAGTGATCAACCCCCCTCTGTCACTGCCAGCCCGAGTCACTACTGGCGGCAGTGGGGTCGGCAGAGCAATAGCGGCAACAGCAGGAGGAGTGACGGCGGCAGCAAGGCAATCAGCTTGCCGCCGCTCATGCCGGAGACATTGTGCAGCATGGGCATGCTTGACCTGCGTGTAACGCCACCACGTCCCACACTGCAGCAGGCCACCCACATAAACACCAGCAGCAGCTGCACCCGCACCGTTCAGGCAACCCAAGGGCCCCATATGTCCTGCAGCCAGAACATTGTGGGACCCTAGCCTGTCCCTGCGGCGCCTGAAGATGCACGCCCGCAAAAGTTCTCAGCAGGAAAGGAGCTTTTGACACAGGACAGCGTCCTGCCTTCCAGACCATTTGCTGTGTATCCACTGCATGAACCAGCATCAGTGTGCCCTCAGTGCACAGTGTAGTGTGAGAGCAGGAGTAGTGCCGTGCAACTTCGTACCACCTCCCCTCCGGACGGGCGAGGGTGCGTTATGACAGACTCATAGAGCAATTTAAAATCAAATAATTAAAAGCAAAAGAAAGACACAAAAGGCATGTGGATGCTAAGACGCCCGTGTTTCAGTGCTTTAATTATGTTTATTTAAAAATTCACATATTCTTCACCTAAGTTATTTCATCCTCATTTTACGCCATTTAAATTGTATTTGTTCATGTGCAGTGTAATATTATGTACATATTTATTCATGTTTTATGCAAGGGTTTGTGTCCATTTAGTTGTGCAAGTGTTTTAGTTCAACAGAAAGTAATGCAGGGCAAGCCGCGTGCCGCCATAGTCCGCGCCTTGTGAGCTCGTCAGTGTCAGTCACCGTTGAGTGTCTCAAATGGTCGGCACGTGCCGCATCGCGCTCCAGGTGCTTTCACGTTTTCGCGCCAATCATCTTTAGCTGCAATAATCAGGAGTTATTTACTGGAACCTGTTCTATTCAGCACCCGAAGATGCCACCCCTTCTCCCCAGGAATAGAATCGCCCGGGGAAACTTAACACACCAGTAATGCATTGTTGTGCACACCCGTGTATTTTCGCAATTTTGCCGCTCTGGCAGGCCGCAGGCCAGAACTAGTGTGAAGTTTCACCTAGAGTGATGTAAAGTTTTGTACAAGAGTAATTACACGCAAGTTTTCAGACTTCATATTTTTTATTTCAAGCACTGCCTTCGGGTGTTCGGGGTCAGAGTCCCCTACAACCCGCTTTCACCGTAATTTCACGTAATCCACCTTAATAACCAGCACACTCACACCGAGCTTTTATCAGTAAAAGGCATATGGGTCAGCCTGAATAGGCCCATTTCGTTTCGACGTATCGGGCGTAAGAACGCCTGGTTTTCCTGTCCAGAGGGGCTCATCCAACAATTTCACCGAGGGACTGCATACGTCCGGGCCAACGGCCCGCTGTATCCTGAGATCATTATCATCTTCAGCAGCAACTGACACTGCCTGCCGATGGTGTCTGGCACCTAGTCTGGTATCCAACTCCAAACCCAACTAACGTGTTTTTCACTGCCCCTCAAAACTTCCATTAACCCAACAAAACCGAGCCAACAGGCGTTAACTGCATTGCTTGCTTGTAAAATATTCTATAGTGCCTACAAGCTAAATGGAATTGACTTGCATGCTCAGAATGAACATAATTATAATTTTATCTAGCTGTAAAATTTTTTTGTATTACTTAACAGCTACATGGAACCAATTTTTGGATACAATTTTGTATGTAATATATTTTTAACTTGCATGTGACATAATAAACTAATTTATGTAATAAACTAATATTTCCCTTGTAAAATTTTTTTGTATTACTTAACAGCTACATGGAACCAATTTTTGGATACAATTTTGTATGTAATATATTTTTTAACTTGCATGTGACATAATAAACTAATTTATGTAATAAACTAATATTTCCCTTGTAAAATTATGCATCTTACTTCATGTAATTTTCTTGCAAATTTCCTCCTTTTTTTAATGCCGGTTATTTGACTGTGTCATCTTTTTGAGTACCACATATCTGGTAACCCTATGTCCATGTCTTCTACCCAGACTACCTTTGAGAACTCTATCAGTTTCATGTACATTTCCAGGTTTCTGATGATGTTATAATTGAAAACCAGACTAGGCTTAAACACCAAGATAACATGAAAAATGTGCTTAAACCCATTACCTTATATAAACAAAACTTTTCTTATTTCCTGAGAGAGAGAGACCCATGGCTTCATTTCGATGAATTTAAAGAAGTATGTGTACTATCAGGAGTTCCCATTTCAAAACCAACGCACTACGCCAATGCTGCAGAATACCCCAAGTATTTTCAAAAATGCATGTCCTCAGATACNCCATTTCAAAACCAACGCACTACGCCAATGCTGCAGAATACCCCAAGTATTTTCAAAAATGCATGTCCTCAGATACTCCTGGCCTACGTGTGAAAATTCTGTTCCATCTACCTAGATGCTGCCACATCCACCACCACCATAATATACTCCAGAATGTGGGAGGAACAATGATGATATTTGGCCTTGAATCAGAATGACCATTTATCCATGAGAATATTGCAGACCCCAGAAATGCAAATTTGGCAAGAAAAGAATTAAACACCCTGGGCACAAAGTGATGCTTGAAGGAAACAAAGCTATACCAGAATTCATACGAGCAGTATTATAAGCAGAGAGGAACCAGCTGAGACATTTCCTTAGGGTGTGTAACTAACTCTGTAATTACTTACCCAGGCTCGCAGACTGGGCAGCACCGTTAAAGGCACCCACACATTAGGAAGCATTTCAGAAAGACAACATACCTGGAATGAGGACTGTCTTGTTCTAGGGGCATCTTGGAGGGCATAAAGTAAAAGAGGTGATACGGTTATGCCGGTGCAATATTCACTGAAGCAAAGACACTGTACCATATAAACAAGAAAAAGTTCCTGGCAATCATTTGGGAGATAAATAAAACATTGGAATTATCCCAGAGACATTATTCCAGATTCCCTGCTCACAGCGAGAGGACAGAAGAAACACAGGATTGGGAGTGCATGTTACCATCCCAAACTAAGAGGAAAGGAGGTAGAAGTGGCCACCTCCCCCAATAATTTCATAACCGGAAAGGGGTGGGGGGAGAGTCGGTTGGCTCAAGGAAGAAGAAGCAGGCTTGCTGGCAGGATCAAAAATGTGACCCTGAATTACATAAACTGTGATACAGAGTTGTTCTGACAGTAGTATTATCATATATCACATAATAACGCAAACCTGGATGAACGGAAATTACAGAGATCACCCATGCTAAGGAAATTGTTACTGACTTATTTCTGCAAGGTAACGAAAAGAATACTAGTGAACAGGGACAACACAGGAAGTTACATAATTAAGAGGTCAGTCGTGAAATAAAAAGGCTTCCTGTTCAAAATTTTCCTGCAAACTAGATATTTGGCTATACCATGGCAAGCTATAGTGCTAAACTTGATAGTGCCTTGCTCTATAGGCAATTACTATATCTTAGTGTTTGATTTATTTTCCTCTTGGGTCATGGCCAAAGGGTTGATAAATACCAATATGAAAGAAATCAACCATTTCTTGAGCTAGATGAAGGTACTCAAAAGTATACTTACTGTCTGCAAACAATTCCTTGGTGGAAAGAGGAATAAGGCCTGTGAGACATGAAACAGCACACCTCATTACACCAAGCTAGCACTCCCAGACAAAACCTACCAAAAGAAGGTATAAAAAAAGTACACTGGAGAGCCAAAAAAACTGGTATAGGTGTTCATATGCAAATAACAGAGGTATGGAACCAATCACNAAAAAAGTACACTGGAGAGCCAAAAAAACTGGTATAGGTGTTCATATGCAAATAACAGAGGTATGGAACCAATCACAGTAACGCGATGCGGTCGTTAGCGCCTATATAAGACAACAAGCACCTGGCAGAGTTGCTAGATTGGCTACTGCTGCNAGTAACGCGATGCGGTCGTTAGCGCCTATATAAGACAACAAGCACCTGGCAGAGGTGCTAGATTGGCTACTGCTGCTACAATGGCAGGTTATCAAGATTTCAGTGAAATTGGATTGTGGTGTTATAGTCGGTGCACGAGATATGGGACATAGCATGTCCGAGGTAGCAAAAAAATTTGGATTTTCGCNATTTCAGTGAAATTGGATTGTGGTGTTATAGTCGGTGCACGAGATATGGGACATAGCATGTCCGAGGTAGCAAAAAAATTTGGATTTTCGCGTACAAATATTTCACGAGTGTACCGTGAATATCAGGAATCCGGTAAAACATCAAATCTTCGACATCGCTGCGACCGTAAAAAGATTGTGAACAANGCGTACAAATATTTCACGAGTGTACCGTGAATATCAGGAATCCGGTAAAACATCAAATCTTCGACATCGCTGCGACTGTAAAAAGATTGTGAACAAACGGGACAAACGACGACTGACAAAAATTATTTAACGTGACAGACGTGCAACCCTTTCTCAAATTGGCGCAGATTTCAATGCTGGGGCATCAAAAAGTGCCAGCGTGTGAACTATTCAACCGACCATCATTGATATGAGCTTTCGGAGCCGAAGGCTCACTTGTGTACAATTGTTGACAGCACGACACACAGCTTTAAGTCTTGCGTGGGCCCGCCAACATCGCCATTGGACTGTTGATGACTGGAAACACGTTGCCTGGTCTGACGAGTCTCGTTTCCAATTGTATCGGGCGGATGGACGTGTACGGGTATGGAGACATCCTCATGAATCCATGAACCCTACATGTCAACAGGGGACTGTTCAAGCTGGTGGAGGCTCTGTCATGGTATGGAGCATGTGCTGTTTGCGTGAAATGGGACCCCTGATACATCTAGATACGACTCTGACAGGTGACAGATACGTAAGCATTCCAATCTCCTGCATCCATTCATGTCCATTGTGCATTCTGACGGACGTGGACAATTCCAGCAGGACAATGCGACACCCCACACGTNGTGACAGATACGTAAGCATCCTGTCCGATCACCTTTGCCCATTCATGTCCATTGTGCATTCCGACGGACGTGGACAATTCCAGCAGGACAATGCGACACCCCACACGTCGAGAGTTGCTACAGAGTGGCTCCAGGAACACTCTTCTGACCTTAGACACTTCCATTGGCCACCTAAATCACCAGACATGAACATTATTGAGCATATCTGGGATGCCTTGCAACGTGCTGTTAAGAGATATCCACCGCCTCGCACTTCTATGGATTTGTGGACTGCCCTGCAGGATTCATGGTGTGAATTGCCTCCTGCATACCTTCAGACATTAGTCGAGTCCATGCCACTCAATTTCAACAGATGGCCAATTCTTATCTGGCAGGCAGTGTGCATGTTTTTGTTGGGCATTTTTGTTAATAAAATAATAAATAACCAATTTTGTGCATAAACTTGATATAAATTGTTTTATAATACCTAAGCATTTTTTTTTTTTTAGTTTTGAGCTATGGCTATTAATGATCTGTGAAGCAAGAATTTTTGGAAGTATATATAAAGTTAGACACCTTCATTATAATAAACACTATATGAAATAAGCAACTACAGTATTATTAAATATTCCAGTTTTCATCATAGTTATAAGTAGCGCTGTGCCAACCCAGATGGAAACGCACGATTGTGCCAACATTTTGCTGTATCAGGGNTCATCATAGTTATAAGTAGCGCTGTGCCAACCCAGATGGAAACGCACGATTGTGCCAACATTTTGCTGTATCAGGGCATCGGCTGATATCCAATACAACTACATATAATAACAGGCCAAATTATTTACAACCTAGACATTAAACATGTTTTATATTGTTTACAGGTATTTNTCATCATAGTTATAAGTAGCGCTGTGCCAACCCAGATGGAAACGCACGATTGTGCCAACATTTTGCTGTATCAGGTCAGGGCATCGGCTGATATCCAAAACAACTACATATAATAACAGGCCAAATTATTTACAACCTAGACATTAAACATGTTTTATATTGTTTACAGGTATTTAAAATTTATACAACTTATAAAAAATTAAATAAAAATGTACTGACGTGTAACGCATATTGTAAGTAGAAGCATTGCTGACACCTCCCCCCTCCGCCATTTTACTCCCCGCGAGCACCTACAGTTGACACGCGCGGCCAGGTCAGGTCGACCGAGAGGACGTACAGGCAATTAACGCGTGCCGAGGTAGGCGAGCAATTTTCGCCAACAAGGGAATTAAGACACGTGCCAAGGAGGGCAGCGGCTAGAATATCGCAGACCCACCCGAGATACACAAGAAAAGGGCTAACAGAGCTTGGCAGTTGTGCCACGAGTCTCCCCCCTCCCCTAGCAAAATGCAGGAGAACATGAACACATGCCGCAAAAAATGCAGAAGTAAGCTATATTAGCGCCAACGCACCTCTAGTTTGACGAGTAAGAAGAGCTGACAGTGTTTGGCCGTAGGGACACAGGGCACCCCCTCTCTGTCCCCAACGAGTGGACACACGTGCAAGGATCTGGGGGGGATCAAAAGAGGTTAAAAGCCAACTTGCGGGACAAGGAGGGGGTCAGTTGAATCACATCAGTCGGGTTGAGTCTTCAGTCATCACACCGAGAGGCGTACGTCGGGTGGGGGGCTCGCTGGAGCCCACACATCGAGATCAGTTGTTTCAGTCGTATCACCACGCCGAGACGTGAGGCAGTCGGGTGAGTCAGTCAACCGAGGCCGGGGTTCGGACCCCGGCAGAATCAGTCAGTGTGCAGCGGCCGCACCGCGAGGCGACAGACGGGTGAGGGCTCGCCAGGAGCACCACATCGGGATGCAGAGTGTGATACCGAGAACGGGAGTCTAGTGGTAGCATGAACAAAGGGCACCACACCGAGAGAAGAGTCAGCCAGTCGTATCATGGAGTCAGCCAGTCGTGGTGAGCTGTCAACGAGAACAAGCCAACCGAGGGCCTGTAAAAGGGCCGACCGACTTACCAGACCTCAACCTACCGCCGGAACACCCAGAACTACCAATACAGATAAGTACCAGTGTCGTCGCTCAAGGACATGTCCCGACGCCTAGTGTCCCCCAAGATGTCAGAAACGTTAGCCAGAGTACTTTAATCAGCCCTTCAGGCTCACAACTCGCAGATATGTATTTCCGGTAAGGTATGTGTGAATTTCCGGAAAAGCATGCGATTGTTTCCAGGAAAGTATGTGTGAATTTCCGGAAAAGCATGTGTTTGTTTCCGGGATTTCCGGTGAAATNTAAGGTATGTGTGAATTTCCGGAAAAGCATGCGATTGTTTCCAGGAAAGTATGTGTGAATTTCCGGAAAAGCATGTGTTTGTTTCCGGGATTTCCGGTGAAATATACACCTTTTAAGGCCAAGACGTTATGAAGTTTTTGTTTACTACCCCTATTCAACAATATCCCAGGCGCCCATAGTCTGCGCCAGAAAAANCCAAGACGTTATGAAGTTTTTGTTTACTACCCCTATTCAACAATATCCCAGGCGCCCATAGTCTGCGCCAGAAAAATAACTCAGACCCTACGAACCACCCTGTATTCTACAGATGGGGAATAGCGTCAGCATATTGTGGAAATGCACTTCCATGATGTATTTCACACTGTTTAGTAATTTTATCTTTGACTTTTTGCACTTGGGCCGGTGGTGCTATTCTCTACACATTGCATGCACAGCAAGGAGCACACAAAATGAGCAACGGAAAATAAATTATATGTCCTAATTTCCATGAACAGAATAAAATTTGACAATATACACTGGATTTACTGCTGAAGGAGTAACATTGTATAAAAGTACTGTAAACATTGTGTTGTTAGATCTTATTGCGTATAAAGTAGACTTGTCTACTTTGAGAAATATGCCATAGATAGCAGCATATTAACAGGCTTAGTGTGCATAATTATTTATAGATAGCTAGGTGGCTTGTCAAGAAAATGATAGTACATGATCATGGTCACATTTCCAAAGGATAAACACTTATTTGTAGTTGCAGATCAGCAAAAATATTCAGAGCATGAAACTGATGTATTAGCATACAAAAGCTTTTCATAGTAAAGTGAGCACTTTTAAAATAAACCTTTGAAAAACATTATTGCCCACTACTGTGTATAATTAAACAACAATGGTTGCTTCACTGTATGTAATTTCGGCAGCGAATAACTGAAATTAGTTCAACATATTAATGTTTTACTGAAATAATGTGTGAATCATGATTTTATTTTCTTTCTACCACAAAAAGTGTAGCCTGTTTAGTTTAATGCAGCATAGTATAGCTGCACCAGCTTTATCTCTTGGTGCAGCTACATTGACAGGGTTGAAATAAATGATTTTTAGTGTAGTTTTTACCACCATTTTGCTGTACAATCAACACCACATATTTTTTGTGGCAGATTTTCCCTTTTTTTTATGAGTGTTTAAGAGAGTTTTATTATAATGCATTTAAGCACTTTTAAATTATATCAGTAACCTTTAATCTGCAGGTTTCAAGATTGAAATTAGATATTGTGCTCACAGCAAAATAAAAAGCGTAATAGTGGTGATAGATGATTTAATGTTGTAAATAATAGCTGTGTGAATAAATTACAAATCAAATTTAGTTATTTTATTTTTATTAAGACCTCCATCCCTCACAAACATGAATACGCCCTTCAGGTGTCTTGCAACAGTATTTTATACACAAATAATAGACAGTTGTTTATATTATTTGTCAGGCATATTTCTATTATCAGAAGATACTTTGCAATACAAAATATTTGGTGTTATATTCATTCACACATTTATAGTGTTAAGGGAACCAGAATAATAATCATCATAAAAAATGACANAATATTTGGTGTTATATTCATTCACACATTTATAGTGTTAAGGGAACCAGAATAATAATCATCATAAAAAATGACCAAAAAAAAGTGCAAGAACTCGCACAAAAATTACGAAGACTTTGCATCCCCCTTGTTAGTAAGCTCTTGGACAGAAAAATATTTGTAGTCCAATTTTAGATTCTTATGAAAACATGGTTCCAAGGATTTATTTTGTAAAAGTGCAAAAAATCTCCTACATAGTATTGACAGGTTCTTCAAAATGAAATACAGGTACATGTCAAAATAATTACAACAAAATATTTATAGATCATTTANAGTATTGACAGGTTCTTCAAAATGAAATACAGGTACATGTCAAAATAATTACAACAAAATATTTATAGATCATTTAAATTGCTTCAAAACTACACTACTGGCCACTAAAATTGCCATACCAAGAAGGGTGTATCTGAAGGAGCCCACATTGGGTGAATGAGTACAGCAAGGTAGAACAATGACATTCAGTTGAGTGGTGCAGCATGTGCACCAATGGCAATACTAATAAGCAATATATAAGTGGAAATCGGGGAGCTGCTGAGAGGTAGTGGCATTCTTTCCTCACCATTTGTGTGCTCAGACGGAGTGAGTATGCCGCTTCAAAGAACACAACTGCCACACGAACAGGTTTCCACCTTTGACCACGGGAGAATCAAGGCCTATCAGGATTGTACATTATCATATCGCAAAATTGGTTCTTGCATTGGAATAAATGCAACCACAGAGAAACTTACACAGTATCAGTGGGCTGAGGAGGAACGAGCTGAGCAATGTGCAGGAAGCCAATGGCCGTGCTGCACCAACGAGCGCAAGGGTAAATATCTGGTGCGATGATGATTACGGACTGTACAGCCACATCAAAAACACTCATTCAAGAGTTCAGGCATGTGGCACATCAATCTGCATCTGCACATACGGTGCATTGCCGTCTGCAGCATCAAGGTATCTTACTACAGCTCCCACTGACTGCTCACCACAGGCACGTGCAGCTGCAATGGTGTGTAAAACATTGGGCATGGAGGGATGAATGGCATGCCATTGTCATCTTTAATGAATCCTGTTTCTGCCTGCAGTACCATGATGGTTGCATCTGTGTCCGGTGGTACCGTGGTGCACGCCTGGCCGAGTCATGCATTATGACAGTCATACCAGCATAACGCCTGAAGTTATGGTATGGAAAACAATTGGATTTCAGTTCCAGTCACTCCTAGTCTGAATCACTGATATGCTGGCCAACAAATTTTACATCGCGGAGGTGATGGAGCTTGTTGTTCCTTATCTTCAGGACCAGTCTGGGGCCCTGTACCCAGAGGACAATTTGCAACTGCACACTGATTGTTTCTGGATAACCACCATATCACACTACTTCTTTGGCCTGCACGTTTACAGAATTTCTCGCCCATCAAAAACATGAGCTCCATGGTTGGTCAATGACTGACCTGCCACAGGACACCTGCGGCCACAATGGATGAACTTTGGGCATGCATTGAATCAGCATAGGCAGAGATATCCCAGACATATATCCAAAATTTCCTCAATGCCACGTCATATAGCAATGGTTATTGCCACCCGTGGTAGGAAAACACATTACTTACCAATGTTCTGTATGTGATACTGAACTGCAAGAGTAATCATGTCACCTATGTATGACGAGTATTCTGTCCAATAAATCCGGTTGTGATAGCTCACCTCCTTCTTAGTGTTATAATTTTAATGGCCAGCAGTCTATAACTTGAATATCTGTATGTGGCTGCAAAATGAGTTAGGGTACCAATATATTCCTAATATATTTTGATTAGGTGAACGCCATACAAATGACGATGTTCATATACGAGGGTTATTCGGAAAGTAAGGTCCGATTTCGTATAAAACATAAACCATTACAGATTTTTTCAAAAAACTTTTTTTATTTAATTCCTTGCATGTTTCTCTATTTTTCTACATAGTTTCCATATTTGTTTAAACATTTGTCATAACATTCTACAAGCTTTTGTATTACTAAGTCATAGACGTCTGCCTCCTGTGAGGATAACCAGTCTGTAACTGCTTCTTTCACGTCTCGTCCCCTGTGACAATCTTCTCTAAAAATTGATCACTTTCCTTATGATATCGGTCCAAAAAATCAAGAGCACGAGCCATTCTTTTCATTTGGTGTTCCTCAGTAAACAGCCTGGGAACCAAACGTGCGCACAATTTGTGAAATTTTCAGAGACAATTTAGTGCAAAGTTGTTCTACCCACATTCGGAAATTCCAATGCTAAAGTTGAAATTGTGAATCGCCGGTCTTCACGAATCTTTTCGTCCACAGCTTTGACCAAATCTTCTGTGATCACTGATGGTTGGCCTAATCGTGGTTCATCATGGACATTTTCCCATCTGTCCTTGAAAGCTCTCACCCACGTACGCACTTTGCTATCACTCATCGCATTGGGGCCATACACTTGACTTATCTGTCTATGAACTTCCGCTGATGAAACGTTCCTTGCTGTCAAAAACCGAATCACTGACCGTATTTCACAGTCGGCGGGCTGATCAATTGNTTCCTTGCTGTCAAAAACCGAATCACTGACCGTATTTCACAGTCGGCGGGCTGATCAATTGTTTTAAACATTTTGGAATGACACTGTAAACAGAACACTGCAACAATACCAATGCAAATGGCATCGTTTGACGAGCAAGGCATGCCGGGAGTCGGTGCGCATGTGCATTACAATGTTCGCGCGACATTCGATTAGCTATGGCGATTCGGACCTTACTTTCCGAATAACCCTCGTAGCTAGTAACTGAGGAACATCACTCCATTTGCTGTAATAAATTAGGTCCTGAAGGGAATACTTCCATTTTTAGCATCAGGTCCATTTCCTGTTAGCCTTGATAATAAATGTCAGTCATCTAATTATAGAACCAACAAGTTGTCAGAAATAGCCTTCACTCATAACCAGTTCCTCCCAAGCAGCAAGCATGGCCTCTCAAAGAGCAATTTGNCAAGTTGTCAGAAATAGCCTTCACTCATAACCAGTTCCTCCCAAGCAGCAAGCATGGCCTCTCAAAGAGCAATTTGTGAGTTTGGAGAAAGAACAAGCCTATTGACGATCATAGTGCATTTCATCTCTGCCCACAAATTATCTATGAGTCAGGTTTGGTGACAGGTGTCTGGCCATGTAAGACATTCAATATCCTACTGTCTTGAAAACCATTCTTGAACATGCTGGCTTGTGTGAACCGGCAATTGATCATATTGAAACTCANAATATCCTACTGTCTTGAAAACCATTCTTGAACATGCTGGCTTGTGTGAACCGGCAATTGATCATATTGAAACTCAATAACTCCATCGGGGTATCACATTCTGACACTTGGCACTATATTTCACATTATGTGGATGTACTGGTCCCAACTGAGCCTTCATGCAATCCAATGGAGTACAACAGANTTGGCACTATATTTCACATTATGTGGATGTACTGGTCCCAACTGAGCCTTCATGCAATCCAATGGAGTACAACAGATTTACTTGCATAATTTCCCCTAAGCACATTATAATGTTGTAATATTTTTTTTATACTGTATATTTTATTTATTTTTAAGAAACATATNAATTTCCCCTAAGCACATTATAATGTTGTAATATTTTTTTTATACTGTATATTTTATTTATTTTTAAGAAACATATTTCGTTACCTACTCTGAAAGAATAAACACCCATGCAATATTTTCTTATATACATCACAGTTTTGTCAGTGTCCCACGGATTCAGATCTACAATAAATTACTCATTACAAAAAGACGTGCTTTTGTCTAAAGGTGTTTTCTATGTCAGCTGCCAAACAGTGAGCAGAGCTTCAGCAAACAATTTATTTAAGAATTGTTATAAATATCTGAATGATATCTGCTTACAAACAGCATTCTTGTCTGATGACCAGTTTCAGTTTACCATTTTAATTTCTAATGTGTATTTCTCAAAAGTGAAAATTGTTACAATTGGTGTCTGCATATACTTTTTAGGTACAAAAACCCTAATGCAAAATATTTTACGTAGTTAGGAATGCAGTAAAAATTTTACCTTTAATATTATATCGCAAATAATAGGGCTAATACTGAAGGTCAAATAAAGGTGATGTCCTAACAGACTGCATGCCAGTTCAGTGTTTTGCACATATAGGCAAAAAAATGGCATGTGATATGCATGTCTAAGTTTTCAAGGTTCTAGGCTTCTCGCATGCAAATTATTACCTGTTAGGCAGTAAGTGCCTTTACATGCTGAATGCAATCAAAAATGGTTTACTCCAGTTTTTAGTTTCTATTTATAAAAAATATTCAAAGTAATATGCCACCTTATTTGCGNAATCAAAAATGGTTTACTCCAGTTTTTAGTTTCTATTTATAAAAAATATTCAAAGTAATATGCCACCTTATTTGCGACATGAAACATATTTCATTTATCAATATATTTGTGAATTTCAAATTAACGTATTCCCAACAAATTTACACTACACATTCGGTTTTGTAAATTATAATCATTGTTGTATATACTTTCTGGACATATACAAATGGAAAGGAAATACAGCAATGCTCAACACGTTTAGTATACACATTCTGCCTATCCTACTAATATTATAAATGCGAAAGTCTNTATACACATTCTGCCTATCCTACTAATATTATAAATGCGAAAGTCTGTGTGTGTGTGTTTGTTACCACTCAGCTCCATAATGGCTGAATAGAATTTGATGAAATTTGGTATGTAGGTACTTTAGGTCCTGGAATAGGACATAGGATACTTTTTATCCTGGTAAATTGTACGGGTCCTGTGGAATAACAACAAAATGTAATTCTGCAATGGCTGGGAACATGACCAAAATATTTCTTTACTCTGGTGTCAGAGTTTATCAGGCCGCCCAAGGACCTCTGAAATGGCTTAACGACTGCTATCAATCAATAAAAACCGGGACCAAATATTTAACGTGCCCTCCGAAGCCCGGATGCGCTCAGATGTTATGCCACTAAACGGTCACCCATCCAAATGTGTGCCGCTGGGAACGTTGCTTATCTTTGGTAATTGGTTAAGATCCCTCAGCCCAGCGCAAAAAGTAGTACCTAAGTACACTTATTTCTAAAGCTACAACTTGATGAAAATCACGTTTTGATTTTCATACATCGACACTGGAAAGCGGAAATGTGGTAACTATGCGACAGTTGCACAGATACACTCCAAAAACAATATCCTACTTCTTGGCTATCGGCTAAAAAATATTTCCTTCCTTTTGGGAACGGCATCAGTCAATTTTTGGATCCGGTTGTATCATATTAAAATATTTTCTGTTTTCACATAAATGAATTGTCTTTACCAAATTTATTTATTAGTGTATCACTGTAAAACTCAATTGTACCCGAGCGAAGCCGGGTCAGTTCACTAGTACATCATAAAATTAGTTGATCATGAATTGCAAATTATGACTATGAATGCAGCAAAACTGATGTGACGTCAGTTTGCCATGACTACAAACGCAGCAAACACGATGTAACATCTTTCTGTTGTTGACTAACATAAGTTTATTGTATCTTATATGTTGATTATTTTTACTATGTGCTTTACTCAATTTGATACAATATTTTATAACATTAAAACATTTTTAATTTCTAGACCACAGTTTGAAAATGGGAAGGTGCCACACATTTCTCATGAAAGTGTTGCAATTTTGAAGAGAGAAACTGTATGCTGCCAATGATACTTAAGATACTTAAAAAGAATTTTGACGTGTAAATAGGCAACATTTTATAACTGGCCAACTATACACTACAAATATTTCCTACACAAACCACTGTTATAATAAATAAGTAAAATTATTTATCTAGCAAAGTCATAGGGTGGAATTCATAATGAGCATATGAGCAATACTTGAAAAAAGAAGTACTTATACTCGTGCTTAAGTATGATTTTCAATTCATAGTGCCAGATACAAAATTGCTTATTTTGATAGCTTGAATTAATGCTTCATGAAGTACAGCTTGTCATGTATTCAGAGTCACAAAATAAGTTTTACTTTTTTCTCAAGTATTCATAGTCAAAGCAGCATTGCTTATTCACGCATAAAAGCAGTACTTCATTAAATCAGCTTCCTTGTGAACTTAAGAGCTTCGAGTTCCGACTAATGGCAGGCAGCGTCTGGCATGATTCCCAAATGCCAAAACCTGTGCCCCCCCTCCCCCCATCATGTCCTCTACCTTTTATGATGAAAAGTGCCATATAAAAAATTGAGGTATTAAAATTTTCCAAGCAGTATTTATGTGATCCTTATCAAATTTGACAATGAAGAAGTACTACAGATCCTACACTTCCGTTCATAATGGTAACCATGCAATTGTTTTGAAGGCCATGGGTTGTATTTCTAGAATTAACTCATTTACATAATAGTAATCCATTCAATGTGCCATTTTATGACTAGGACCATATAAAACTGACAAAAGATGTATGTAATAATAAACAAGGAGTTTAGAAGTGAAGGACATAAATGACCAAACATGACAACTAATAAACATCACCAAGCATAACCAAACTTCACAGAGCTCAAAAAATAATATCGCCCTTTAACAAATAAGACTAATTGGGATAATAAATGCCCAAACAAAATGGCATGACCAAATGTC
>NQII01000214.1:511920-605380 GCA_002778355.1 Clitarchus hookeri
AAAATATACAGGAAATCTCTGTACATTAGTTTTATTAGGTATCTATTTGAGTTTAATAGCTAGCGATTTTATTTCAAATAAACAACTTAAAGCTTTTATAGATTATCAAAACACATTTCTACAAAGAGGTTACAAAAAGTTAAAATTTCAATTATTATGAGATATTATTTGTTCAGTGTAAATAAATCTACAAATAAATACATTTTGCACCTAAATTTTTCACAGTTTTAAATTAAATTATGTTTGCTAAATGATGATGGAAACATGTTACAAATTTCTCCCACAGCTTTTTAAACACAGATCTCGAAGAACCCATGTAGTTTGATGCACTAGAATACAAGAAATGGCTTCTCATTCATTTTGAAAGTGTTTTCACAGGACATTTCTTTAAAAATATTATTTTTACCTCACTTTCCTTATCCATGCTACGTGTACATATCTACGTATTGATGAGTTTGATTTTTTCTTCAAGTCCTACAAAATTCACTAAAAAATATGTTCCAGGTTTCAAATCATTTCAACTTTAATTTAATTAATTTTCTTTTGCTTGCAGATGTTACTTCCTTGTGTATTCTCTTCTTTTCCTATCTCTTTCCCTCTCTCTTATTAAATGAGTGTGTAATATTTATTGGATCCTCATAGTTTTTGTCTCATGGTGTGAATCCTTTCTTTGAATTTGTTTCATTCCATTTCAACTGAAAAAATAATCTAGATTCAATATCCTTTCAAAATTTGATACAAATAGTTACTCTAATGCTGATGTAAATAAAAAACAAGTACCTACATGAACTGCTTTGCCTGTTGCAGGCAACAGGTAAAAAGGCCAGTACCCAAGGCAAGACTTTGTTCAAGAATTAATTTGTTCACATCATATAAGTCAGATTATAATGGACAAATAATGGTTGGATGTGAGCAAAACATTTGTGCCTAGTCATCATATTCACTTTACCTAACTATGTTATGGGTGCAATCAATTTGATTCATATTTTATAGTTTAATTAATATTATCTCGTTTTTGGGGACTATTTATGATTAGCATTCTAATTATTCACACTTTTGCATATATCTTCTGTAAAAGAACATTTTACAGATTATTTACCTTTCTTTGTAACTAAAAATGTGTTTCTTGTGTCAGACAAAAATTATATTTCATGTTACNTTTTACAGATTATTTACCTTTCTTTGTAACTAAAAATGTGTTTCTTGTGTCAGACAAAAATTATATCTCATGTTACATTTGTATTTTTATTTTATTTTTATTGATGTAAACTAACTATATGTGCATAAAACTTAAAAAACTTAACGTTAGGTTATGATACAAGGTATCCTAACTTTATGCTATATATGTTACACGTGAGACAGATTTTTCTAAATTGTTATATTTAAATTGACATAATTTTTGATTATGTAAACCTGAAAAATATGATGATGAAATTTTAAACTTACTTTCTGGACTGACATTTTACAGCTTTTATTTATTTTGTTCTGAAATTCAAAATATAGTGTTTTATGTTACGGGTGTGACATAGACACGCATGAAAACACAAACAATTGTTAACAGAAATCAGACTAATTTTACTGACTATAGTCGAACCTCTATACAGTATATTACAAAATGTTGTTTACAACAGTTTGGGGGATGACAGAGGTGGTCAAGATGAACAACATTTGTACGTACCGAAAGCCAGGTACTGCAGTTGTTTTGCAGCTAGGGGTGCAGATAAGGTGGATGGGTTTGAGGTCTAGGAGCACGCATTCTCAGTGACATTATGCANTGTTTTGCAGCTAGGGGTGCAGATAAGGTGGATGGGTTTGAGGTCTAGGAGCACGCATTCTCAGTGACATTATGCGTTAGGTTAGTCAACATTGTCGACGTGTGTTTAAGAACAGTCTGTTTTTATGTTCAAAGACGATCAACAGCATGAGTTTGGCAACACAGTGTGTAAGCACAGAAAGGTAACCCTTTATGCCGTACTGTACTGTGCATTCAGTGTTCTTTGTGTCACAACTCTGGAGAGTTTGTAATGATTACTGTACAGTACATATAATAACATTGCCATGTCTAANGTGTTCTTTGTGTCACAACTCTGGAGAGTTTGTAATGATTACTGTACAGTACATATAATAACATTGCCATGTCTAATAGGTTTTGAATGGTGGACTTCACGTTCCCAGAGCTGGCGGACATGCATCTGTTGTTTGGGGAGACTCAATGCAATAGCCATCCTGCAAGTTGCCTGTGCACTGAACGCTTTCAAATTAGATGGTTGCCGTCGTAAGTCTTCTTCCAACTACTGGAAAAGCGCGTTTGTGATGCAGGATCCCTGCAAGCACGACAGGAAATTGGTCACTCTCACCTTATCACAGCTCCTGGAGAATGTTCCACTGGCAGTGAGGCAACAATTATGGTTTCTGCACGACAGTAGTCCTCCACATTATAACCTCAATGTCAGGAAATCCTTGAATCAAACGTTTGTTGCTTCAGATGTGCTGGATGAGGTAGAACAGGGGAGAGGAGGCAAATTTGAATCACACAATCATTGGATTGACAGGGGTGGGCCTGTACCTTAGTCACCTCGATCTCCTGATCTCACTCCGATGGATTTCTTTCTGTGGGGGGAAGATGANGGGGGGAGATGAAACATCTTGTTTACACAACTCTGGTAGATACCACAGAAGATTTGGTTGCCCATGTTGCTGCAGCTGCAATGGTCATCTCAGAAACACCTGGAATCTTTGAATGTACCAGACAATCACTGGTACGCAGATGCCACCTCTGTGTTGAAGTCAATGGCAAGCAATTTCAGCAACATCTTTAAGTATAACATGTCTACTCTCCTTTTATGGAAATGGTACTTAGTATGTACAGCTGTGATGAGAACTGTACTGGATGTAGCACATATCTAAAAGTAAATACCACCCCCTCCANGTACTTAGTATGTACAGCTGTGATGAGAACTGTACTGGATGTAGCACATATCTAAAAGTAAATACCACCCCCTCCACCTTGGCCAGCAGCACTAGCCAATACCCATTCACTCCGCCTCTCTGCCCACCCTCCTCTCCTCAGGCAGTCCAATGTCTCTGGGCATGACTACCATCACGTGCTTATCCTACCATTGTACTTTCGCTGGCTTTNCTCCTCAGGCAGTCCAATGTCTCTGGGCATGACTACCATCACGTGCTTATCCTACCATTGTACTTTCGCTGGCTTTCCTTCATTCACACTTTGCATGTGTTATTACAACTTGGATTTCTCTTGGTTGTTATTACTCTTTGTTGATGACTTATTATACTTAGTTCTTTTTAGATTCTAATTTGGTAATAATGTTTTTGGCTTAATTTTGTGAACAATTGTTGGCAACCAGTGCCTTTTATATGGACTTGCAATTTCGTTAACATGAGTGGAAAGAGAGCCAGCTTGTTGTATTATATGTAGACAGTTTACTGTAAAGTGAGCACTTTGAAAGCCCTTTGTCATTTCTTCTTTCTTCCATTTGCATATCGTTCTGCCTCATATTAATATAAACATAGCCATGCAATTTTATTTAGGCCTAATGTTTACATCAACTACACAAGTTTGCTGTTTTTTACTCAATAAATAAAAAAGCACCACATAATCAGTTACAGTAAACAACTTTGTTTTAATAACATATACTGCATAGAGTAATATAAATATGACAAAAATAGTTTGAATGTTAAAGTGTTTTGAAGTGACATGTAAATCTGATTTGAGTAGAGTAGTGCAAAAATCACATTTGTCCAAGGTATTAGATGATAAGAATATGTGCAGATGTATCAAAATGCCCGCTGCAGTACGCACCTGGAGAGCGGTATTGGTTGCGTGTGAAGTCAGCTGTGGGAGAGAAATCCTGGGGGAGAGGAGGCAAGGAGTCCATGGGTGTGATCTGTAGGCGCCTAGTAGGTTATTGATTGTGTGTGCCGTTAGCTGGCGGCAGCTGCCTCCCCTCCCCTCTTCTGCCTCATACTGCACATTTGAAGCAACTATTTGTCTATGTTAGCAACATTACTTCACTGCAATCAAATCTTGCCGACCCCTATGTCACATTTTGACGTGAATAATATTTCATTTTAAGAACTTGTAATTTTTGAGACAGAAGCGAATAAATACAGTCATAAAAATTGGTTTCTTTATGACCATCAGTAATTAATAACTTGAACTTGGCACTTTCCATGAGTTACAGGCACGTGTTGCTTGCACATTATTTGGCGACAAAGAGGTTTTGTATATGCCCTTCCAGGATATCAGTTTATTAAGAATGTGTGTGTCTCAGTAAGAAACCCACCGATTTTCCCGCAAGAGGCCCCGGAAAATTGACTTCACACTCTGTCGCCAAGCAATTTTTAAAAATGTATGGCAAAGTACACATGTATGGGGTAGCATTTTATTCAGAAGTCATCTAACTACTAAATTAAATTAATATTCCATGCAAAAATCATGTTGATTTTACACCAGAGACAATTGAACATAGACGTATATGCTTGGTAAAAACTTGCACCGCTCCATGTTTACGAGATTTTGGGAGACCAGGAATCTAATTATACACCTCTCAGATATTATTTTTTTCAGAAGATTTCNTCCATGTTTACGAGATTTTGGGAGACCAGGAATCTAATTATACACCTCTCAGATATTATTTTTTTCAGAAGATTTTTATTAAAGTAAATTTATATTTAATTGAAAATACATGTCATTTTCATGCCAGAAATGATTGAACATGGACTTACAATGCTTGGTAAAACATTGCACTTCTCAATGTTTTAAACATTTTGGGAGACAAGGGCAGGCTAAATATACACCCCTAGAATCTTTTTCAGGAGACGTTTACCTATCAAAATAATTGATATTTAATTAAAAAAGTGTGTCATATTTGCGCTACAGATGGAGATGATTGAACATGTATTTCATGCAAAAATGNTGATATTTAATTAAAAAAGTGTGTCATATTTGCGCTACAGATGGAGATGATTGAACATGTATTTCATGCAAAAATGGCAAATTTTGATGTATAGGGGTTGGGGATGGGTCAAAATAGGTCCAAAATAGCTATAGTGACCAACCTGTCGTAACAACCTTATTTTTGGAAACCGTGAGGGGTTATGTTAATAAAGTTATACTGTAGGTTTACTGTTTCGTAAAGCAAAAAAATTACACATTTTCATCTGTTCACAGAACAAAGGAAAAGAATATGGATGGATAGCAAATGATACCAGCAAAACCCTGTAATATTTACCATCACTGCATGCTCATGAGCCATTTCCCTGCCCTTGCATTCTGGCATNGATACCAGCAAAACCCTGTAATATTTACCATCACTGCATGCTCATGAGCCATTTCCCTGCCCTTGCATTCTGGCATGGCTCCATAGTCAGCTCGCTTCACCCTCATCGGCTCACAAGACCTCAATGTTAAGAGCCATCCAAATCTCTCCACTCGTGTCGAACTCATTAAAATTTAANATACCAGCAAAACCCTGTAATATTTACCATCACTGCATGCTCATGAGCCATTTCCCTGCCCTTGCATTCTGGCATTGCTCCATAGTCAGCTTGCTTCAGCCTCATCGGCTCACAAGACCTCAATGTTAAGAGCCATCCAAATCTCTCCACTCGTGTCGAACTCATTAAAATTTAATTATTACTTTAACTAACATTATACACAACAAACCTTTAATATGGTTTTCAAAATTTAATGACTAGGCTTATTTTTGCATGGAAAGGCCCTGAGACCAATGCCTGCCCAGCAGTGACAAATGTGTTCAAACATGATTGAATATGGCTTAAAATAACAAAGTTTTGTTCTACTAATGTATGGACGCGTAAAAAGACAGGCAAAACACATTAACAGAAATATGTGATAAACCAAAACTAATTTGAGCTACTCCACAACATATGGAAATTTAACTATTTACAAACCAAAAAATCCAAATATCTATACTATTGCAATATGCACACACAATTTAGAACACAGTTCATTTTTCAGTAAACGTTCTATATCCGGACCTTGAATAATTGAGATTGGCAAAAAAGTAAATACTTTTTTTATAACTGTTATGGAAAAAACACATTTTTCATTTAGCAAACAATAGAGGCTTTAAGAAAATATAATATAGTAAATGTAATTTCTTAAATTTCAAAATCTTATTCAGCACTGCATTTACTATAATGTGGGTGTGTACCTATACAAGCAAAATTTGTGTGGAATGCAACGGGAGAAGTCTTTGCTAAAATGACAGTGTCAGCCAGCAAAGATCTGACAATGCAGCTCGCCATTATGTGTCGGGTGCACAAGTCATTATAAACACTTCATTCCTTGCTACACTCCAGTCAGTTGCTTAAAAACATTCATAATGGCACCTGAAAGAAAGTGTGTGAATTTGAGCGTTGCAGAGTAATTAAAATTAATTCAAAATCTGGCATTTCTGTGGCAAATCTGTGCCTGAAATACAGAGTAATAAAAAAAAATTAACAACATAAAGAAAATAAAGACAAGTTAAAGAAGCATCCCAATCTTACAAAGTGCCACGGTTCCCGGGCACAACTTCATAAAATCGCTGACTTCGTAAAATTAGACTAACTGAATTTGACCCCAATAACCCAAATACTGTGGCAAAAGTATAATTTTTCATGTGAAGTTTGTTTCTTCATCTCTAGTGCAAAAATAACATGTTTTATTTAAATGAAACAATTTTATTCAATAGGCAGATGCTTTTATAACACCAGAAAGGTATATATAACTCCCCTTACAACAAAAACAATTTAAACTTTGAGCATCATGAAATTTTTAAAAACCAAAGGTATTATTTAAAATATATAAATTTATTTCAATATGCAGACCTTTTTAGAATAAAATAAAACGGATGGATATATATATATATATATATATATGAGATCTCTCATAAATACCAAAAAAATAATATTAAACAGGGTGTCACGTAACTTTCAGCAACTGCAAAATCCATTTTTTGTTGCTTTTCGTGGGAAAATCAGCAGTTTTATTAAAATCATATTAATTAATTTAAATACGGAGACATTTTTGGAATAAAACAATAACATTTACTGATGTGTGACCACCTGTTGATGCCACGAAAGAAGATTACAGAAACACTTTATTTGTAGAATGCAGGCCACTATACTATTCATACTTGGTCCTTCCCACACACATCTGCAACATCTTAAAGGGGCAATAGTTAGAAAGTCATTGCTGCAATTTACACTGTGATCAACATTCCAAATAGCCTTCTGTAATCATTAAATTAAAATTTATGATGGTGTCTCATACTATTTAATAACTATAATTTTTTTTTAAATTTATAACCTTTCAAGACAATGTAGTTCAACATTGAGTATGTGCATCTATGACACAGTTGGCAGATGACCATCACCTAGTCTCTAACCTTGCGGGCAGCCAACCACAGGAACAGACTGAGTCACTCAACAGGATGATTGCAATGCATCTATTAAAAGCAGGCACTTAATTAATTTTATAAAATGTCTCGAATGGTATTTAAACCAAACGTTATACTATTTTTATAGCAACATTCCGTTTACATTTAGCACACAATACAGACATGAATTTCAATACATAATAGCAGCAGTCTTTGTTTAGAATCGCAACTTAATCCTTGGTAAGGGGGACAAATTGCAACTTGGACAATCTTTTACCCAATTTAGTCAGAGTTATTGAGAGTTTACTGTAATAATATGTTTAATATTTCATAAATAGTACAGTTACAAGCCATGCAATGAAACAGTAATGTCAATAGCAACATTAAATTCATGGTTCAAAGTTTTATTCATATTTTAGCAACCATATGTCATACATTATTCATTTTGTCTGTGATTTAAAGTATTAAAGAAAAGTTTCATACGCTCATTTCCAACTTACTTCTGTTATTATTTGACTCCAGTATAAAAGTGGAATTATTTTCTTGTAAACTGCAATTGTTATGTACACAAATATTACCCGACCACATACTTCTATTGGCTACACAGATGTACAATCTGGTAAGCGTTCAGAGTTGACCAATTCTTACAATTCCACGTGCATGTACATGTCTGCATATACTCCATTGTAGATAGAACTTGTATTTTACATTTCCACATCAATGATAAATATCCACATCAATTTTATTTTAGAATGTGCTTCAATATGATGAAATGTAATCAAATGTCTTTGAATGTGACCAAACACATGCAAACATGAATGGACTGAATGAGATCTAACATAAGTTAAAAATAACCAAACACTATGAAATAGTACAAAATACAACTAAACATGGTCAAATGCAACCAATTATACTTGAAGTAGAACATAAACACACAAATTTAATTACACCAAATATAAACAAATGCAACAAAACACAAAAATTGCCAATTGTGTCCAATAAAGACAAAGATAAGATTAACATGACAAAGTATGTGTGAACATGATAGACAATAAACAAATGTGACCAAACATGAATAAATATGATTGTATAGGACTGGAAACAATGTATCACAATGTACCGCAACGTGACTGAAGTTGACCACCCAATGTGCTTCAAATCTGAACCACCATGACCTAAATTGATAAAACTTAGGCAACTGTTAACAGACACAAAGGAATGTAATTAAGCATAATCAAATGAGATCAAACATTATAAACCTTAGCACACAAGATGAAATATAGCCATACATGACCAAACATAGCTAAACGAGACTAAGGACAATAAAACTTTACCCGACCTAAAAAAACTAAGCAGCTGTGACTGTTTAAATTGCAGTTCTTTAAACCTCCCCCCTGCCCATGGTGCTTTATTATAACCAATTTATGCCAGAATGATCCCTTATGTTTACCCCCCCCCTGCAATTTTCATTCCACCTTAAAATTCATTATCAATTTAACTTAACATTTTTGTTTTTATTGCACCTAACCCTTAACCAGTAAAATGCAAATTTTTAATATATCTGGTGGCATGGAGTGTTATGACCCCTATGACACAACATTAACAAATTTGGCACTGTAAGATGAAACCATGTGATGTCAAATTTTGATTCAAAATAAGTTTCTTTTTATTGTGCCACTTGTTTTGTGTTATGTTGACTTATTGCACTTCTTTGTTGAATACAAAATATTATTTGATTATAGCATTTTTGTTGTACATGGGGCACAGATGTCACTCACAGTTTCATCACTTGATATATAATTCAGGAACCATTTAAACTGCTATAGAGAAACATTACATTTTGGGAATTTTAACAGATTAAACCCATTTTCAGAATACCTACCTTATGAATTTTCAACTTGATGTACTGCATCTCTGACACAGTTGAAAGAATTAAATTCTAACTCTTCAACATTAAAAAACAAGAGAATAATTTTTTAAGTGATGGGTTCTGTCTCGAGTAATTTTGACAGATACTTATCGCACAATAAAAAAATGTTCTTATATATATTTATATCACACAAATAAAGTAGCAATTACCATTAAAACCAGTAGGCCTACACAATTGTCGCTCGCTAGAGCATAACAGGCAATAAAGTTTTGTTAATAGACCACTTATTGTATATTTAAAAAAAAAACACATAATTAAATCTGTTGGAGTGTTTAAAGATATATCTAATCTCATTTAACTGATTTCAGCACAATCTTTAATAAAAACAATTCCTTGGCAATGCATGTACTTTTTAAAGTTGTAAGCGCTTCTTATTGTTTTTTGAGTGATAGAGCCATTTGAATATAGTTAAGATTGTGTATATGTTTATGCAATTTTAAGAATCTTTTTAGCCTAATACTATAAAATTATGTTCATAATACATGACAATTACATACACACAATTACAAACTCTGTCGTTCGCTTTTTTACACTCTCATACACTCTCTTTCATTCTTACTCTCTTTCTACCCCAAAATTCTAACTTAGTTTGTCATACACCTAAAACATTTTCACCAATGTGCACTTAACATTTTAACTGAATGGTAATGGTTTTATGTTGTTTCATTTATCCATGGTTGAATTTTATGTTAAAAGTATTCACGTATACTCAAAATTTACCTTACAACACACATCACATGTTAATTTATGATTGTGATAAAGGAAGTAGGCTCCAAGTTCTGCTCAGAATAACTTGTTTAAAATCGTGTCAATATGAGAGGTATAATTCTTTAGTGCCAGTACTCTTCTATAGTCCATTCATGGTAAGTTCACAGTTATCTAATGCCCTACTTAAATTTTACTTTCAGATACTATAACGTATCCTTCTGATATATGTGAATGGAAACATTACCATGTAATGTCTATATTTCAACTGCCAAATGCTTTGTTAACATTCTTCAGCTGTCCAAACAATGTTGGCATATTTTAAAAAGAGTAATGTGTAAATGTTCACAATTTTTTGACCACATTCACATTGACATGTCTGCATTGATAATGGTTCTATTTATAATGATTTTAGAGGCTACTGATTAAATTATTTGTTTTATTGATGATGCAGCATATTATGTACATTATACATTAATACACTAATGTAAATGCATTTAAAAACACCCCATAGGAATACATATATTTACCCCAAAGTTGGTACACAAGTAGAAAGAAATGATATGTGGGACTGATCAAAACATCAAGTATGTGGGACAACCAGAACAATAAATGCAAGACATACAGGAGACATCTTAACAAGCAGTCTAGCCACCCCAAACAGAAACACATGCATCAATTTTGGCATTTAACATGTCGTAAAAATACTGACTGTCTTTCTGGGATATGGTAGTCCATGCTCACTGTACTTCTTGACTTAGCTGTGCAATGGTTATTGCTGGGGATGGGCTGAACTGGAAGTCAGACGCCGCCCCATTATGTCCCACACATGCTCTATAGTGCTGAGGTCTGGAGATATAGCGAGCCAGGGTAGCATGCATACACTGTGTAGAGCATGCTGTGTTTCTCTAGAGACATGGGGATATGCTTTATCGTGTTGGAAGATAGTTCCTGCAGTGTCGAGATATGGTCAGAGGACACGATATGTCACAGATGTAAGAGACACTCTTCATGCTCCCCTGAATGAATGCCACAGATATCAGGATGAGTAGTTTATGATCCCTATACCATAATACCAGGTGTGGGTCTGGTATGGCAAGTGCGAATACACAATAGATTGTTCCACTCACATGCACTTCTACGAACGTGAACATGGCCCTCACTTTGTCCAAGGCAGAAACAATTCTCAGCACTAAACACCACTGCTCTCCATTCACCTCTCCNTGAACATGGCCCTCACTTTGTCCAAGGCAGAAACAATTCTCAGCACTAAACACCACTGCTCTCCATTCACCTCTCCAACACAATTTCTCCAGACATCATTGGATACGCACAATGATAAGCATGTATCAGGGGTAAATGTGCCAGAGGAACACGAGAACATAAGCCTACCTCCAACAATCAATTGGTTATTGTTTGTTTGCATGTGGAATTGTTCTGTGAGGGCAGCCTGAACAATCCTTCTGTCCAGTCGCTCATCAGTGCAGTGGACCACTGACATGTCACGCCCCAAGTGAGTGGAAATCATGCGGAACATCCAGCCACCCTCTTGGAGTCCCATTATGTGGCCATGCTCAAAGCCACTTAACTATTCAATTGGTGCTCACTGCTGTCTTCCAGGCATTGCAGACACATGCAATGGAATTGCACAGCCAATTGTTCTTGTTGTGTTCTCAGATGACCTGTGACAAGATATTTGGTCTAATAGCTGCAGACTGGTGCAGGTGAATGATGCCTTTCCACTTACGATCAGAGTGCCCTCTACACATGAACAATTCGTGTTCTAAAACTTGTTTGGATTGGAAGATATTTACTAAGTTCTTCAATGCATTTCCACAAGCGTACTTTTAAGTGAGTGTAACTGTTTAACTTTGAGAGGGGGTGACTGTAGAGAAGGTATTTAATCCCTCATTATTGNGTACTTTTAAGTGAGTGTAACTGTTTAACTTTGAGAGGGGGTGACTGTAGAGAAGGTATTTAATCCCTCATTATTGGCATGGGTTATGTTATTTCAATTAAAAAACAACCTTAACAAGAATAATTATTAAAACACAAAAGCATCTATTCCAAAGGAAACAACTCTAACTTTACATGTGTACAACAGCTGTGACAAGAGACAGAGCCTTAAAAATATTATGAAAAATTCAATTATTTGCATTAGTGATGCAACGAATGTCGATTTTTCCACATTCGCGAATNATTGATGATGCAGCATATTATGTACATTATACATTAATACACTAATGTAAATGCATTTAAAAACACCCCATAGGACTACATATATTTACCCCAAAGTTGGTACACAAGTAGAAAGAAATTATATGTGGGACTGATCAAAACATCAAGTATGTGGGACAACCAGAACAATAAATGCAAGACATACAGGAGACATCTTAACAAGCAGTCTAGCCACCCCAAACAGAAACACATGCATCAATTTTGGCATTTAACATGTCGTAAAAATACTGACTGTCTTTCTGGGATATGGTAGTCCATGCTCACTGTACTTCTTGACTTAGCTGTGCAATGGTTATTGCTGGGGATGGGCTGAACTGGAAGTCAGACGCCGCCCCATTATGTCCCACACATGCTCTATAGCGCTGAGGTCTGGAGATATAGCGGGCCAGGGTAGCATGCATACACTGTGTAGAGCATGCTGTGTTTCTCTAGAGACATGGGGATATGCTTTATCGTGTTGGAAAATAGTTCATGCAGTGTCGAGATATGGTCAGATGACACGATATGTCACAGATGTAAGAGACACTCTTCATGCTCCCCTGAATGAATGCCAGAGATATCAGGATGAGTAGTTTATGATCCCTATACCATAATACCAGGTGTGGGTCTGGTATGGCAAGTGCGAATACACAATAGATTGTTCCACTCACATGCACTTCTACGAACGTGAACATGGCCCTCACTTTGTCCAAGGCAGAAACAATTCTCAGCACTAAACACCACTGCTCTCCATTCACCTCTCCAACACAATTTCTCCAGACATCATTGGATACGCACAATGATAAGCATGTATCAGGGGTAAATGTGCCAGAGGAACTCGAGAACGTAAGCCTACCTCCAACAATCAATTGGTTATTGTTTGTTTGCATGTGGAATTGTTCTGTGAGGGCAGCCTGAACAATCCTTCTGTCCAGTCGCTCATCAGTGCAGTGGACCACTGACATGTCACGCCCCAAGTGAGTGGAAATCATGCGGAACATCCAGCCACCCTCTTGGAGTCCCATTATGTGGCCATGCTCAAAGCCACTTAACTATTCAATTGGTGCTCACTGCTGTCTTCCAGGCATTGCAGACACATGCAATGGAATTGCACAGCCAATTGTTCTTGTTGTGTTCTCAGATGACCTGTGACAAGATATTTGGTCTAATAGCTGCAGACTGGTGCAGGTGAATGATGCCTTTCCACTTACGATCAGAGTGCCCTCTACACATGAACAATTCGTGTTCTAAAACTTGTTTGGATTGGAAGATATTTACTAAGTTCTTCAATGCATTTCCACAAGCGTACTTTTAAGTGAGTGTAACTGTTTAACTTTGAGAGGGGGTGACTGTAGAGAAGGTATTTAATCCCTCATTATTGACATGGGTTATGTTATTTGAATTAAAAAACAACCTTAACAAGAATAATTATTAAAACACAAAAGCATCTATTCCAAAGGAAACAACTCTAACTTTACATGTGTACAACAGCTGTGACAAGAGACAGAACCTTAAAAATATTATGAAAAATTCAATTATTTGCATTAGTGATGCAACGAATGTCGATTTTTCCACATTCGCGAATGCGAATATTCATCTCCGACATTTGCGAATGCGAATGCAAATGTTGGTTTTAAATATGGCGCCAAAAGTGTGCGCCTACGAACTCGAATTTTACCGCGCGTTTAGAACTGGCCGGCCGGGCGGCCATGTTAAAACCGAGAGTAGCCCATATGCCCGACTCTGAACGAAGTAAACAAATCATGATTGCTGGCTTACTGAATGAAGTCAGCTGCTAATAATGTTTTCGTAAAGATTTAGTTTGAGGTTACCTTGACACATACCACTCATACCTACCAGTAGTGGCGACGCTATTCTTACCCACGCCATAAACCGATGGCCTAACGACCAGAGGAATCCCCGAGCTCGAACCAACTGCACCTGTCATGTTGCCTGAGTCACGACGTGATGCTGCGAACGCGGGGAGTCCCGGGCATATTATCACCCCTCGCCACAAGAAATTACAAATCGGGGAAAAACAGTGCACCCCGCCTACCCCTATCCCACCGCAAACACGAGAGGGTAAGTCCCGAGTTCTATGGAAAATAGAACAGAAACGTATATATACAGGAGCCACGGAGGACAGTTAAGTCAGTTACGCGACAGTTAAGAGAGTTACGCGAGAGTGAAGGACAGTTGAGGTCAGTTACGCGAGAGTTACGAGACGTTTACGACGGAGCAGCAGCGACAAGACAGTTACGACGGAGTTACGACGGAGTTACGACGGAGTTACGACGGAGTCACGAGAGAGTCAGATACGAGGAACGACGAGCGACGAGGAGAGAACTGCACGTCCAGGGATCGAGCCCAGGACTTCCCGGGAGAGACACCGAGACAGCACGACAACGCCAGCCACCAGCATCGAGGGATAGCTAGATTCCACCGTCCGAGAAGATATAAAAGGGGCTAGGTCTCATATATGTACAGATCACTGTAACTTTGGACAATAAAAGTAAAGCGTGAATAAACCGAACCCAGTTATGTCTTTGTGTCACCCATCTTACAGCAGCCCAAGGTGCAGTTAGCCAGCACCGTAACAAATTACTATGTACCCTGCTATCCACCACCCTGTATAGTGCAGGTGGGGGCAGCGTCGAGTCAACATACTTAAGTTTTGTTTTTAACTTGTAAATACTCTATTGTTGTAATTGTACAGTGATAAGTGATATTTCAAAATGATGCGGTCGTGTGTTAGCGAAGTTTGGACTTATTTTACAATATGTGATGCTGAAAATTTGAAATGCAAAATATGTAATAAACAATACTAGCGCAAAGGAAGAACAACAAGTGCTATGAGAAATCACCTGGAAGCTTTGCATAAAAACGAGTATAATGCTTTAAAGAATAGGGAAAATGAAAAGCGAAATGCTTCTACAACAAGTGTTGTGGCCTCCACTTCGCGACAATGTACGAAAACCGACCTGAAACAGATGTATTTGACTGATTGCGTCGAAAAAACAAAAAAGTGGGATAACAACAATGCCAAGTCTTTGGAAATTGATAATTTCATAAGTGAAATGATTGCTTTAGAGGACTTACCCTTTAGTTTTGTCGAAAGTGTTGGATTTGTCAGACTATTGAACCATCTTTGTTCGTCGTATAATATAAAAAGCCGACAACATTTTTCTTCTTTTATATGTGAGAATTTCTACGGCAAAGTCAAAGATAAAATTTTGGGATTAATTAAGTCATTTGAAAAATTGGCGTTTACCACTGATATTTGGTCTGATTCTTGTTCAGGAATATCTTTGCTGAGTCTTACATGTCATGGTATAACAAAAAACTTTGAGAGAAAAATGATTGTGTTAAACGCAAAGGTATTTAACGATGGCAGACATACTGGTGAAAATATAGCTATAAAACTTGAAACCATGTTGTCGCATTGGGAAATACCTAAAGAAAAAGTGCAATGCATTGTTAGAGATGGTGGCACAAACATGAAAGAAGGTATTTCCTTGTTATTAATTAGAGACATTGATTGTTCGTCACACCAAATTCAGCTGGTTGTCAAGGAAGGGCTTAAGGCACAAGATTCCGTTATAACAGTGATTGCAAAATGTAAAAAGATGGCAACACATTTTCATCACTTAAATGTAGCTCAAGATGAACTGGCTGCTCTACAAGAAAGAATCGATCAGCCAAAGCTGAAAATCATACAAAAGTGTGCTACAAGATGGAATAGCAGCTTGTATATGTTAGAGCGTATTTTGAAAAACAAAGATTCGTTGTGTCTTTATGCTTCCCAGAATAACAAGATTTCACAACTAACTTCCGAAGAGTGGATTATTGTGGAAAAAATAATAACTTTACTCAGATATTTTGAGGAAATTACAAAAGAACTAAGTGCAGCCAATATTTCTGTATCCTCAGTAATTCCATTATTGTCCACTTTGGAAAAAATAATTGGTGAATTTGATGTGACCGACGAATGCGTTGGGAATACGATTTTAGTTCTTAAACGAGAACTATGTCGCAGATTTTCCCATTTGGAAAATGACGTATTGTTTGCTACGGCAACTTTTATTGACCCAAGATACAAATTAAAATTTTTCAAAAATTCTTCAAGTTGTGAAAAATATTTTAGAGTCAATTGGAATCTATGAATCAAGCCTATCGTCTTGTTCAAATCCTAAGTGTGCCAGNTTGTGAAAAATATTTTAGAGTCAATTGGAATCTATGAATCAAGCCTATCGTCTTGTTCAAATCCTAAGTGTGCCAGTCTGACAGAGAAATCTATATCTTTAAGAGACACCATGAAATTGCTGATGGATTCCAGCAAAAGTGAAGAAGAAGAAAATGAATGTACGAACCCTATAGAAGTTTCGATAAAAAAAACCATCAATGAATATTTATTAGATAAACGCGTGGAAAATGATGTAGATCCACTTACGTGGTGGGCGGTAAATAATAAGAAGTATGGTATTATTTCTCCCATAACCAGGCAATATTTAGTAACACCACCCACTAGTGTGCCTAGCGAAAGGGTCTTTAGTGGGGCTGGTCTTCTTTACACACCCCACCGAAATAGGCTGCAAGGAGAAAAGGCATCAAAACTTCTATTTCTGAAGTTTAATATTCCTCTACTCTTATTTAATTACTAAGTGTTTCACTTAATTGTGCTTAGATATAAACAATTTTTCATAGTTTTATTTTTCGATTTCAAGAAGTAATGATTAATGGATATCTTAAAAATTACATAATTAGTGAGTTAGTATTAGTACCAAAGTTAAAACTAACAAAATGTTAAGAACATATTTGTTTTAATTGAAAAGGAGATTATTATATTGTTTGTTTTTCTTCACAATATATTTTTAACTTTATTCATAAGAAGTCGATTTGATTTACAATTAAACATGATTACTAGTTTATTAAAAGATCTCGCATATTTGAATAAGATACCCTTTAGGTTGCATAAATGCATTTTGTTAAGTGTTTTTACAAAAGATATAATTTAAAGNCATATTTGAATAAGATACCCTTTAGGTTGCATAAATGCATTTTGTTAAGTGTTTTTACAAAAGATATAATTTAAAGTTGATTTGTATAATTAAAAAGGTTGAGCTATATCTTATTCCATTGTTTTGTGTTAAAGCAGTTTAATGGTATTTGATCATACAGTAGTGTTATAATATAGTTTAGAAGTTTTAAGAAATTACCTGCCTTGATTTGATTTTGCTTAGGTAAATAAGTATAAAAGAATATTAAGAGTGTGTTTCGGTTATGTAATCTAGTGAATAACTACAAGGCTGTTTCCCAGATATCATTAAAATACACTCTTATACATAAAAAATATGTTAATAAATAAAAATGTCTTAATCATAGCAGTTGCATTATTATTTAATAAAAATTTTCATTTTTCATTGCCAAATACATTCACAAAATATTGGCATAATTTTTGCGAATGCGAATGTTCAAAAACATGTGAATATTCGCGAATGCGAATATTCGTTGCATCACTAATTTGCATATATTAAAGTATATTTAATTACATTTAAAAAAAATTTTTTTGGTTGAATTCTGTAAAACTAACATTTCTAATGTAAATGACCATGGTTACCAAATAAATTNTTAAAAAAAATTTTTTTGGTTGAATTCTGTAAAACTAACATTTCTAATGTAAATGACCATGGTTACCAAATAAATTAATTTTTATGTGAGTTTAAAATGTTTATTAAAGTTTAAATATTGCAGATCCATGTATAGCGCAACATGCCTAATAGGCACAGACATGCAGTACAGACATGGCTCTTATTTGTTAGTCTGCTAGCTGCTCCAACACAGAAAGGTTGGTCTGTGTTACTTTACAGTTTATTGTTTCCAATCATGGAGAAAAAATGTGTTCTGTAGGAACTTTAACAAAATGATGAATGCCACAAATTTGTTTATGGTTCAGTCCTACAGGAATTAAAAGAAAATCAGTGAAATTAGTCCAGTACAGATGTTTTTTACTTGAGTTTCTTGTGATATGAGTTCTATATGTATATATCTCTGTAAGTATCATCACATATTTGGCCAATGTTGTAGTGACCCTATGAAAATTCATAAAAAGACAATCACCAAAAGACTCAGGAAAATTCTTACAGACCACGTTTCTACAGAAATGAATTACAATTTACAGCTTGTCCCTGGTAAGTAATGTGCCCTACTTTTTATAAAAATATTTTTAACATTAGAAAATATTGAAAGAGAGGAAAGTTGGGAATATTTCTCTCCTACTGAACACTTTGAGAATGTGGACTCTGCCTGGGCTATATTAGTGATTTCACCAGCATCTAAAATAAGAAAATTAAATTTAGATAAAAGACTGTATGCTTTAAAAGCAAAGATTTGTAAAGTTTAAAACACTTTAAGATTAAATCTAGAGGAGAACTCGATAAGGTGATGGAAAACAGTGAGGAAATTTTGGATCTTGTAGATGAGTTTGAAGATCTAATCAAGAAAGTGAAGGAAAACTGTGCTGTCGCAGCAAAAGGAGACAAGGTGAAAATAATTAGTTTATTGCCTAATTCATGGACTTGACTGAGAGAGCTACAGAATTCAATGTATCTGATCTGGTAAAACTGACAAGAGACCTAAGAAAGAAGAAGAGTTTTGACATTCAACCAGAGATGGTGACTATAGCCTGTGAATTTTATGAAAGTGATGACTACAGTCATCTCGGTTCAAGCAAGAAAAACTATTTGTAAGAAAAAATTAATAATATGAAGGTTTAAAAGAAAAAGGGGCTTATGCTTTGTAAATTGAAAGAAATTTTTNTTTGTAAGAAAAAATTAATAATATGAAGGTTTAAAAGAAAAAGGGGCTTATGCTTTGTAAATTGAAAGAAATTTTTGTGGAATTAAAAAAAAAAAAACACATCCATGTTGAAAATTGAAAGATCAAAATTCTTAGACCTCAGACCTATATGGCGAGTCACTGCTGGGTCCTCAGGAACCCATAGTGTTTGTGTATGTGCTTGTATCTACCATCAAAACGTTAATCTGAAGATTGATGAAGTAAAGCTTGAGAAAAACTATAAAGACCTACTTGACATGCTTGTCTGCGACATAAATTGTTACAATTGTTTGATAGGCAAATGTGAAAATGTCCAGGAAGGCACCCTTCCAAACCATAATTCATGAATTGAAGAAAATGATTATACCAAACAGCATAATCTTTACACTATGGACTACAATTAACCGCTGAAATTATTACTGTTCTACAGCCTAACAAATTCTTTCAGTCCCTTATTGAAAAACTCGCTCAAGACTCACCACTACATCTCAAAGGTTCAAACTCCATTCCTGAGAGAGAATAAAGAGGAACTCAAGGAAACCGAGTGTATTGTTCTTGCAGACTTCACAGAAAACTTCACTTTTGTTATCAAAGATGAGATCCAGAGCTATCACTGGGTACCTGGGACACTGGCAATTCACCGCTTTGTTCCACTATCAGAGTGTATGATGGGATGCTACTTAATATCTGGAGTCTGGAGTGTATCAAGTTGGCACAGTAACAACTGTACTAGTTTTGTATGTATTCTATGGATGTATCCTGTTCTGGTTATGTAGTTGTAAGAGGCGAGCACATGGCTCGAAGTATCCAATAAATTTGTTTGCATCCTAACACCATGGAGTTATTATTTGATACATTGCAGATGTCAACGAGGTAAACTATTTTTGTCAGTGTTTGAAATTAATACATGTTGCAGGAACACTAAATTCAGCAGACCTAGCAAGTCGGGGTTGTTCTGCAGATGTGTTGTTTCAGTCAAAATGGTGGGAGGGGTCAGAGTGGCTTATGAAGTCTCCATCTGAGTGGCCTGTTTCTGTGTGTGGGGTAAATGAAGATGAATAGAACATAGAAATAAACCTGGAGTTATTATGAACCTGACTTATACTAGCGCTAATGCTGGTACTACCGGTATTTCTCCCAATACTTGAAAATATTGTGCCTTCTGGGTTGGATGCTTAGGTTCCTGCAAAATTGCCAACATTGAGCTTAGCAATGCAGAAGGACAATTGGTCAAACTTAGGAATACTTCAATAGTGTTGAAGATGAACATATGACACCTCTCATGCCGTTTGAAGATGAACATGAAATTTTACGCATAAAGACAAATATATCTAAACGTAAAGATATCCTAGAGTTTAGGCATCCCGCATGCTGATCACCATGTTATGAGGCTGGTATACGGACTTCATGTGCAATTTTATCATATAGGATTTCAAGGTCTTTTATCTCTACTTCGGGAGAAGTTTTGGATACTAAGAGGGAGACAAACTGTTAGTTCAATAATAAGGAAAAGTACTTTATGCAGAAGATTTATGGGAAATAATGTCAATCAAGAAACACCACCATTGCCACAAGATAAAGTTTGTGATGCTGCAGTTTTCAAGTCATTGGAGTTGACATGGCAGGCCCTCTTTACCTCAAAGATGGAAGTAAGCTTGGATTTTCATATTCACTTGTGCAGTGTTCAGAGCTGTGCATTTTGAATTAGTCACTTCTTTGTCAACTGAAGCTTACATTTAAACTTTAAGAAGATTCATTGCATGTCATGGAAGTCCAGCATTTCTCTACAGTGACAATGGGATGAACTTTGTAGGGGAATGCATTTTCCAGATTGGGTTGGGCAAAAATACAATGTTTCTGTTCATCACGACAGTTTCTTTGGCAGCCTGGTGGGGAGACTGGTGTGGGAAAGCTTGATTGGAATTCTTAAGTCGTTATTTTGCAAAGTCTTAGGTAGGGAGATGCTGAATTTTTAAGAACTACTCACATTGATACGTGATTGTGAGGCTGTAATGAACTCAAAGCCCCACACTTACATGTCAGAAAATCCTCGCGACTTGGTTGGCTTAACTCCTGCCATGTTTCTTCAAGACATTAAATAAATTTGGGTACCTGACTGTGACCAAGTAGATTTGGTTGATCTCAAGGGACATATCAGATATATTCCGCAGCGAATATTTGGGAAAGCTTGTTTCAAAACACCGGTCCAAGGGTGGGAGTTCCATAATGGTGGGTGAAGTGATACTTGTTGGAAGCGATCAAGAAAAGTCTAGACTGGCCATTTGCTGTTGTTGAAGAGTTGATTCCTGGAAGAGACGGCGTTACCATGGTTGTGCAATTAAGGACAGCATTTCTCATTTTTTTGTGTGTATAAATCTACGAAGGTTTTTCAAGGGGTTTTTTTGTTGTAAGAAAAAATTAAAAGTTGTTTCCCAGCATCTTTTAAGTGTAGTTTTATTTTCACACTGCCTGCATTAAATTTGTCAACCTTATTTCATTGGGTAGACGAGCTCTGACAGAAGTACTGAGGTTTTACCTTTTAACTTAGTTGACACAATTAAATTTTGAGTATTGCTTTATTATTGTCTCTTAAACTATTTTTGGGTTATCTTTTTTGTATTGCATGTGCTTTAAAGTTGACAATAACGTTTTATCATATGGTGTTTATCAAGTGTTTATTAAAAGATATTATTTGAGCAGGTGTGTTAGAAACAATAACATTTTTGTGTGTATGTTGGCTATACTGTATTGTGTTGTTGTGGATTATGATTTCTGGTCTATAGGCAAGTCTGTCAGTTTCACAGCAGAGAACTGCTTATAAATATATTTAAACAATAACATTTTACATGTGTTATTTCTTACTAGTCATTGCCAACACAGCACTGCTCTTGCTGTTTTTAATTAAAATTGATTATGATAATTATTATAATATATGTGAAAGAATCATTTAATCAAAAATAGAATACTTCCATGTTAATGAGAGTATTAAATATTTGTGGGATACGATTTACTTAAAGAACTGAAAATATATTACACCTGCAATAATTTTTTCAAAGATGTCTTTAAAAAAAATGTGAAGATACTGTGAATGGACTATATAATGACGCCACATTATTCTTTGGTGCCCAAAAGTTTACAAACATACTCCAAGTTTACATTTCCAGCATTATTCATGAATTTACCCAACTTTTCCCGGTTTCCCTCACTACCCCCAATTTTTTCCACATTTTTCAGGTATTCAAGATATATAAGGATCAAAGTAAGCTGAATAAAAAAAATTCTGAATACTAAAGAATTTGTTTCAACACCTACACAATACACTGAAAAATGTTCTTTTCTTTCTTTACGTGAAAATGTAATACAAGAGAGCCATACTTTAATGTCTAAATTTTTTATGCTGCAAAATAACCAAAAACAATAAGTGAGAGGCCATAATTATTGAATGCAAAGACACTGGCAGGATATTATTAAATTTATAACACCACCACAACTTAAAAATTAAGTTTGCCCAGAAAAACTTTCTTACAAAAAAATTAATATTTACTTACGCGAAAAGCACCAGCGACCCGTCGTTCTGGCAAATATCATGAGGAAAATGATGATCAAAACAAACAAAATAGATGCCACAATACCCACAATCGCACCAGCAGGAAGAGTCACACCTGCAAAAATTAGTCAATGCCAAAAATAATATTTTCAAGAGTAATCTTGATACATTAAACAATGACTATATAATTAAAAACAGTATTAAATTTCCTGGAATATTATATTCTAACAGTGTATTAGTATAGTCTTGCATGAATAATTAACTTTTTTTCTTTGATAACTATTTACAAAATACACCATTCAGACACTGGAAATCTCTCCCCACAAGAAAAACATGTCACTATAAAATTATTAATATAAAAAAACCAAAAATTAAAAACAAATGTTTCAAAGATAACAAAACAAATATTTCATGTAAGAAATATATTACAATAAAACACACGCTATTGTTCTCCATGCAGTATCAATAACCTTGTAGCCTTAGTAGTCTGAAAACAACCATAACGAACAACTTTTTCTCCTCTGTTTTGAAATAGAGGAAAAGTATTTCAGTAACCTCAAACATTTCCAGTCTTCAGTTATCCAGAACAAATTTGGCACTACATAGCTTAGAACTTCATACCACAGGATGTTCATGTACAACTATCCCCCTCCCACCTACCCTCAGAGCAATAGCTCTCGTCAAGTGCCATAGCATGCACACAACAGAACAATTTTCCACATAGATACTGGTCAATATGCTATCTCACTCTGCAACTTTCGTGAATGACATAACTGGTACAAGCAGTAAATTAGGTTCAAAAAATTATTTCTGCAGTATTCATTAAAGCCAATAAATTGATGCAATTGCTGACCTCTACAACTCACAGGCTTAAGTTAATTTTATTGCTGTGTTTGACGTGTTATGGCCTGAAGGGCTGGGACACGTATATGTCAATAGGCTTTTGACCTTCCAAGGCCTGCCAAGCACTTCTGAGTGAAGCCGATGACTCCCAGCCACAGCCACATACTCCCATGTAAAATACATTGCCCCAGAATAGGCATTCATACACTACTTTCAGAGTGCTGCACATCTGCCCTTAAAAAGTAGTTAGCTGTGGCTAGTAATTCCATTGTCTTAATTGTTTTTAGTTCACTTAAACTACAGTGAAACCTCGTTACGTTCCCGTTTATGTCGATTTCCCGTATCATTCGATTTTTTTGGATGGTCCCAACAAATATCCTATATAAACAATGTTAAAAAAACGTGCATGCTACGCCCTTAAATCATTAATTTACCAGCATCCATCGATCAGATATTCTGTCCAAAAACCAAAATATATTCGGCACTATAGTTTATCTGTGAAAAAACTATCTTTAAACTGTTCCTACCAAAATTCAGTAGCGCCAAGAGCAGGTAAACACACACGTCAGGTCAGGCACACAGGCTCGGGGTAAGACTCCATTGTGGCGGAGTCTGTAAAATCTGGCACTTGGTCTTAGTTACACCCATGAATTGGGTTGGAAGGGTAGTCTTCAAGAGAGTGGACTGGAAATGTAATAATTGAATTAATGACTTTTGCATGTTTCTGCAAAAACCTATGTATAATTTTGGCACAATATAAAAAATAAATAAATACTTTTTTAATTAAAAAATGAATAACGCAGACATATAAACTGAAAAGGTTAGTTGGCGTAAACACTGAGCAACTTCGGGTAGCCCAGCAATCCTGAGTCGAACTTAATTATAACAATCAGCTCCGCAATCGCACCGCACACTCCACAATCAGCTCCGCAATCACTTCGCTTCTCCGCAATCTTCCAATCTTTCCATCAATCATCCAAATTTTTCATCAAACTTTTGCAATCTTTCAATTTTTTCATCAAACCTCCATCAATCATGCAATCCTACCATCAATCTTTCGCAATATTTCAATCAATCTTTCGTAATCCTCATCAGTACGCACCGCACTCAGCTTCGCATGCTCCAAAATCTTACAATCTTTCGCATCTTTCCATTAATCTCACAATCTTTCCCTCAATCTTCCTATCAATCTCTCAATCAACAATCAATCTATATTCAATCCATGGGCTTGTCGTCTGTCCCCCATCTATACATATTAAAAAAAAAACATTCACCAACTGACTTCAAAATTTGTNCTTGTCGTCTGTCCCCCATCTATACATATTAAAAAAAAAACATTCACCAACTGACTTCAAAATTTGTAAATGACGGCAGACTTAATGTTTTGTATGCAGTCCACTATTCATACATTTCTTGTTCTCAAAGTCCTCATTAATATTCTGTATATGGATCTTTACCTTAATATTTGAGTGCTCATAGCACCACTATAAAGTTGTGNAAAGTCCTCATTAATATTCTGTATATGGATCTTTACCTTAATATTTGAGTGCTCATAGCACCACTATAAAGTTGTGAGGAATGAAAGGATACAACACAAAAATAAAAAAGATAACAATTAATTTATAATAATAATCATTTATTATTATTATTTTGTAATTACAATTTCAGAAGAAAGCAGTTCATCACATCATGCTATAACCCCTCTCCTCCATTTCTCTAATGATTGAAGATATCTTATTAATGTGCGAAAAATCTCCATCTTGAAAAGCAACCCAATGTCTGAGTCTATTAACAAGTTCATTGGGGTCTTCAGGAAATATGCAGCCAGTATTCTCAGCATCTTTTGCATTCTTCGNATTAATCTCACAATCTTTCCCTCAATCTTCCTATCAATCTCTCAATCAACAATCAATCTATATTCAATCCATGGGTTTGTCGTCTGTCCCCCATCTATACATATTAAAAAAAAAAACATTCACCAACTGACTTCAAAATTTGTAAATGACGGCAGACTTAATGTTTTGTATGCAGTCCACTATTCATACATTTCTTGTTCTTAAAGTCCTCATTAATATTCTGTATATGGATCTTTACCTTAATATTTGAGTGCTCATAGCACCACTATAAAGTTGTGAGGAATGAAAGGATACAACACAAAAATTTAAAAGATAACAATTAATTTATAATAATAATCATTTATTATTATTATTTTGTAATTACAATTTCAGAAGAAAGCAGTTCATCACATCATGCTATAACCCCTCTCCTCCATTTCTCTAATGATTGAAGATATCTTATTAATGTGCGAAAAATCTCCATCTTGAAAAGCAACCCAATGTCTGAGTCTATTAACAAGTTCATTGGGGTCTTCAGGAAATATGCAGCCAGTATTCTCAGCATCTTTTGCATTCTTCATGTCGCTTGTTGTAGCAAATGTGGTGGAGGGGTGTGTCAGTGCATCGAGAAAATCATCGTCGTCTTCACTGTCAACACTGTCATCATAGCTATTATCAGCAATGCTGTCTTCATGATCGTCTTCACCTCCTGTTTCATCCTCAATATCAAGTTTACTTTTCCTTGTAGCCAGAGTTGTTTGGTCATCAGTATTTAGAGTCGATGGGTGTTTATTTTGACATTCATCGATTTCACGCGACACAGACAGACTCTACTGCACGATACAGGTCACTCATTCTGTTAGTTTCCATATTGTGTGACTTTCACAGAAGCTTTAAAGGAGCCGTGAAGGGTATGTAGCCCACAACTACAAATATCCAAAATTGAAGCTTCATCAGGCCCCCTTATGAATGAACATGTCACAAACATCCGCTCAAGAGTTTAAGATTCACATTTGGCCCATCCATGGAAAATTTGACAATTTTGTTCATTTCAATTTTACTCAAAATTGACGCCAGGACCTACAAGTCTCCTGAGGTATCGTGTTCACCCAAAAATAAGACGATAGTTTTCACTTTAAAATTTATTTAAAAAAATTGGGGTAGTCTTAAGGACGGCAAACTTTTTCAAACTACAAGAACACACAATGTTTACATACCCATTCGACTGCCAATCACATCACAAGTAAATACATATATTTTTCATATAAATACACACACACACACACACAGTTGATAATAACGCTAAATATAATTCAGTTATATCTAAACTTCCCTATTTACATTGCGGTTATAGCATTAACCTACTGCTGCTATGTAAATAATGGTGGCCATTTGGAATTCAAAACATGAAATTCATAGATAACATGGTATGAATGTACTGTGCACTTTTTACACTTTCATACCACAGCCATGTTCCAAACTACTAACGACCCGCAGTAAATGATGTATGATTTTGGTTCCATAAAGGTGGCACTATCGGTGCATATTTCTTAAGTGTTTATTATCTACGTTCATATTGTCATTTTAGTCTATGGTCATGTATTTTTCTAACAAGGTAAACAAAACAGAAGTTTGTAAACAGTCATCTGAAAGAAAAGAGTTAAATAATATGCCATATACAGTATTTTTTTTCAATGTCATAAAATAATTAAATATTATTATTTATTATAGTGTACATTCATAGCATCAATTAGAGTAATTTGGTATTTTAATTTTATGCAGTGATTTAAGCAAAAAAATTAAAAGTAATTGGGCTTATTATTTTTTTGTGATTCCATGCTGTGACTTTCTAAGCAACAAAATTTAAATTGTGAGTGAATTATTTTTCTTGAAACATGATCTCATAATAAAGGGGTTATCTTACATTTAGGGTATTAAGACCTGGATACAAAGCACCATCATAAAACAATATGGGTGAGAAGCTTTTGGATGATGATGATGATGATGATGATGATGATGATGATGATCAACAAATAAAGCTACATCTGGTAGACAAAGTACAAAATTGCAGTTTAACAGTAACACTGGATGGATGGTCAAGCATTAAGAATGACCCAATTCAAGCCATCACGATCCATACTGGGACAGAAAGTTCTTAAAGTCTATAATGCAGGGCCACAGAAAAAAAATGTATGAGCAGTGTGCAGCAATTATGCAGGCAAGAATGCCAAGAAAACTTACACAGCAGTATCTTTGCAGTAGTTACAGANTGAGCAGTGTGCAGCAATTATGCAGGCAAGAATGCCAAGAAAACTTACACAGCAGTATCTTTGCAGTAGTTACAGATAATGAGAATAAAATAAACAAAATGTGGGAAATTTTGAAAGAAAAACATCAAGATCTAATAACCAATGGCTGTTCTGCACATCTTTTGAATTTAGTTGAGAAAAATGTATCTCCTAAAACAGTTATGGGTCATATTGTGGAAGTGCAAAGCATTTTTTAAATGTTCATCAATCACATGGATAGCTTATGGAGAAACACTGTATGATGCCACAGTTGCCAAATGAAACACGACAGAACTCTCGCTCTGACTATGTAAAATCATTTCTGACAAATTATCATAGGTACAGTGAAATCACCCTTGAACATGCCCAAGACTTGCATTCAAATGTTGCAAAGACCTTAACCTGGGAATTTACCACAAAGCAGTGTATCTTGATAAATCGTTACATGTAGTAGTTGCAAATGCACTGGGCAAGCTTCAGAAAGAAACAACATGTATTTTAGAGGCAGTTGAAATATGGCTCAACCTACTTACCATCATTTGATGTTCTGGAGCCTTACCATCACCACTTCAAGAAAAGATCTCAACAGGCAATCTAACCACCACATATCCTCGCCAAACCTTATGGATCCAAAATTCAGAGGGCAACATTTAAGTGAAGAACAAGAACACACTGCAGAAATGTAGTTGGCTGAACACCATCCTGAATTTCTGCCTGGCATCATGGCCTTCAAGATAAGTGATCTTGACTATTACCCTGCTTCTATGATACTGTGAAATCCCGATAATTCGCATCCCGATTATTCGTATATCCCGCTAATTCGTACAAATTTGCCGGTCCCTTGAGAAAATCCCTTTAATTCGTATATAAACAATGCATTCCAGTCCCCTCTATAATACGTATTTATTTTGGTGCTCAAGCTTAATTAAAACTTTTTATAATTCTTATTTACAACTTAAAAATCTTGTCAACTCGTAATGTTTTAACCCTAGACTGTACACCAGCTCTAGATTTATACAACTAGGGCAGGGTAAAAAAGACCGGAAGGGTACTGAGGGACGCAGGAGGGTTTGAAGGGCAGGCAATGATGCCAAGTAGGCTGTGAGGCGATGTGTTTGTGAATCTCAGAACAAAGAGGCGCCTTGCTGTCCGGTCTACGGTTATGAGAGNTAATTCGTACAAATTTGCCGGTCCCTTGAGAAAATCCCTTTAATTCGTATATAAACAATGCATTCCAGTCCCCTCGATAATACGTATTTATTTTGGTGCTCAAGCTTAATTAAAACTTCTTATAATTCTTATTTANGCATTCCAGTCCCCTCGATAATACGTATTTATTTTGGTGCTCAAGCTTAATTAAAACTTCTTATAATTCTTATTTACAACTTAAAATTCTTGTCAACTCGTAATGTTTTAACCCTAGACTGAACACCAGCTCTAGATTTATACAACTAGGGCAGGGTAAAAAAGACCGGAAGGGTACTGAGGGACGCAGGAGGGTTTGAAGGGCAGGCAATGATGCCGAGTAGGCTGTGAGGCGATGTGTTTGTGAATCTCAGAACAAAGAGGCGCCTTGCTGTCCGGTCTACGGTTATGAGAGGGTAGGAAGGAGCAGAGCGAGTGAAAAGTTAGTCAGTTCGGTCTTAGCCATGCCTCCGAAAAGAGCTAATAAGTGTCTTTCCATTAGAGAAAAAAAAGAAAAAAAAAGAAATCATCAACGCCGTGCCGGTGGTGATAAACAAATTGACGTGTCCAAACGTGATAACGTTCCTCCTTCCACAATAACATCAATTCTGAAGAACAAGGACAAGATCGCCTCCCAGACATTGGACAGCAAAGTAACAAGCTTTAAGACTGGTGAGTATCCACAACTAGAAGAGAATTTAAAAAAGTGGTTTGCGCAAGTACGGAATTCGAATGTACCAGTTGGAGGAAACATTTTAAGAGAAAAAGTAAACGTTTTCGCAGAAAAAAATGGGAATTAAAGACTTTCGTGCAAGTGATGGTTGGTTTGATAGGTTTAAAAAAAGGCATAGCATAAAATTCAAGAAGCTTAGTGGGGAAAGTGCGATTGTATCGGCCAACGTTTGTTCTGAGTGGAAAGACGAATTGGGAGAAATAATCCATTCTTATGAGCCCAACAACATTTTTAATGCCGATGAGACAGGGTTATTTTATAAAGTGTCTTCCCGACCGATTATGTGTTTTAAGGAAGAAAAGTGTCATGGCGGAAAAAAAATAGTAAAGAACGTGTAACCATATTGTTGGCCGCCAACATGGATGGATCTGAGAAATTAAGACCGCTCATGATAGGCAAATCAGCCAAACCAAGATGTTTTAAAAACATAAAAACTTTTCCGATGACCTATCGTGCAAACAAAAAAGCGTGGATGACGGGCGAATTATTCAAGGAATGGATACGATCAGTGAATGCTGATATGGAGAAAAGGCAGCGAAAAATTCTACTTTTCATGGATAATTGTACGGCCCACAACAATACCCCACCGCTCAGTCATGTTAATGTTGTGTTTTTGCCTGCCAACACTACTTCTAAGCTGCAGCCTCTAGACCAGGGCATAATTAAAACGTTCAAAACCTTTTACCGCAAGGAAGTAGTGATGCAACTCCTTGACAGCATCGAGGATGGGGAGGATCATAAAATCACCTTATTTTCAGACATGAACATTGCTCACAAGGCGTGGCAAAGTGTTAGCGAAAGCACAATAAAAAACGGTTTTCGCGCTGTGTATTAACGAAGGTGGAACTTTCATCAGCAGTTACTGAACAAGACTTAGAATGTCCTGTGAATTGGAATCGTCTTCCTCAAAATGAAGAAAATTCTATAACGTTCGTAGATTTCGTCCACTTGGCGATGGCCTAGCGTTAGCGAGGATTCTAATTGATGACAAAATGTTGGCTCCATCTCAGGACATTGATGGTGAAGGTGATGACAAAGATGATGTGCTGACAATTACACCTAAAATNTCGTCTTCCTCAAAATGAAGAAAATTCTATAACGTTCGTAGATTTCGTCCATTTGGCGATGGCCTAGCGTTAGCGAGGATTCTAACTGATGACAAAATGTTGGCTCCATCTCAGGACATTGATGGTGAAGGTGATGCAAAGATGATGTGCTGACAATTACACCTAAAATGGCTAAACAACGTGCGCCATTTCTTAGCTAAATCAGACGTTGGCGATGAAGTATTTTCTGCTTTGAACATGCTTGACAAAGCCATCGACAATACCCGTCTGCAAGGCTTGCACCAAAAGAAAATGACAGATTTTTTTAAACGTAAATTTTTAATGTGTTTTTTATTGATGTAATTATTGATTTATATATACAGTACATATGTATACATAATATGTAGCCATGCGTTTATCATTACATATTAATGCAAATTTGCATTAATCTCGTTATTATGTATTTTTTCTTTTTTTGCTCCCGATTATTGGTAATCCTGCTAATTTGAATATCTCGATAATTCATATTTAACATTCAGTCCCTTGACAATATGAATTATCGGGATTCTACTGTATATGCAAATGTTGGACAAGAGTTTTCCTCACAAAAATGGTGGCAGATCATGGCAAAAAAGAATGAAAGAAACTCTAGTTTGCTTTTGGATTTTGTCACTTTTTCTTCTGCTTGTATTCAGCACCAGCTTCTTCTGATTCAATTGAGAAATACTTCTCTACATTTCGACTGGTATGGAGCAAGTTATGCAATCGTTTAGGAGTTGATAAAGCCACAAAACTAGTTAAAGTGGCTTATTAATGTGTAATGTTCAATTTGTCTACCTATTGTATGAAACTGACTACTGTGTAGTGTATTACTGGAATAGCATTCAAAAATTACCAAGTTAAAAAAATAGACTTTACACTTGCTGATATCTGTGAGAATGAGACTTATGCAGTATGAATTTCTGGCATTTGTAATTGTTAAGCATTAATTTTAATATCATCCTTTTTTATTTTTGCTGAAGTGATGCAGTAATGAGGAATAAATTTTTGTTTCTATAGGGAAAACTTATATTCCTCTCACTACCTCTTTAGCACGTTCATAATGATTTATACTTGTATCCTCAGTTAAAATAAATGTGTACAAAACAATAAATGTCAAATGTTTGTATGAACAGATATTCTATTTACACAAGTTATGAAAAGAGTTTTTCAAAAAACAAAACACAATTGCAGATTATGGTGATATTTGACAATATAAAAAACATGACAGTTGTTATATCAATTGTTATAACATAACATGTGTCCATGTTGTGTAAAATACTAGCTACATTACGTAAACTGCTTTAATATCTGTTTTTTCATTCACACAATATATAACAGTAGTAAAAAAAAATTCCAATATTTATCAACAATGTATTAAATTCTGATTCTAAAAACAGGCATTTGATTAAATAAAGTAAAATATAAGTGTCCAGATAAACTTACCCAAAACAATATTTAGAACATACATGTTTATATTAAGTCAGTTTTTTTTAAAGAAACATGGGAAATCCGTAATAAAAACCTGGATTTTTAATAAAAAAAAACCCAAGTGGGTTGGAATGTTCAAAAATGGTTTTTTAAAACACTGCTGGAGTGGGCCTAATTTTTATTCCCCTTCAAAAATTTACATTCCAAAAGTTTTTATGCAATAGCATACAAGATGAGAGCCAACGTTATATTGTATACACAGACCCTAAATACTTGCACATGTACAATAGCTCTGGTACGTTCGGGAAATCCTGAAAAGACGAGGTCTGCTGATTANAGACCCTAAATACTTGCACATGTACAATAGCTCTGGTACGTTCGGGAAATCCTGAAAAGACGAGGTCTGCTGATTATATACGAGTGACGCAGGATTAACGTGCCATGTTGATTCCATAATTACTCATTGTATTCATTACTTATTTCACAGGATAAAGTAGAGCAGAAATCATATTTATTTTTACAAATACACTGAAATTTCAGTATCTTTAATACTATAATCTTGGAATAACTTTTTAAATTGGTATTACAATGTAATAATTCCCAGTTGTCATTAAAATTCCCTGATTACCAGATTACCACAAATTCCCTGATAATTTTGATTAAAAGAAAAGGAAAATCTTATCACCAAATTATTTGCATCTGTAAGTAATAAAACAGGACTACAACTGATAAAAAAATTTCATTAATTATTACATAAAACATTAATTACCAAAACAAATAATTATGTCTTATGAGCACAAATGAGGGCTGGAATTTAAATTGTGGCAACGCTGCTGTAGAGTCAGTGAAGAGATTTGGGTGGCTCTTAACATCAAGGTCTTGAGAACCAAGGAGGGTGAAGNGGTGGCTCTTAACATCAAGGTCTTGAGAACCAAGGAGGGTGAAGTGAGTTGAGTATGGAGAAGCACCAGAATGAAAAGGGAATGGAAATGGGAAATCCCTGAGAAAACCAGTTGACCAACGGATCTGGCACGATTTCCACATGCAAAAATCTGGGAGCGACCCCGCCAGGAATCTAACCTGGTTCACTTAGGTGAGAGGCGAGTAATCTAACCACTACACCACCATGGCCCCTAACACTGCTGTAGAGATGCCATGCAATGGAACCAGATAACGTTGCTTATACCACTCGTTAGTTATATATTAACCTTACCTCACAGCAAATTAACTACCCCTTTCCACATCACGCGTAAGCCACGTAATATTGGGTAGTCTATTGTAGAGCAGGTACAATATATTTGAAATACAAACAGCAGAATTGGATTAAGACAAAATGTACCAGAGGCCTTACAGAAGGCCAGTGCCATCAAGTTCTTTTAAAGGCCTACAGGGAGTCATTGTCCTACAGAACAGTAGCAAGGTGGGTAAAAGCATTCAACATGATGCCATGCCAAAGTGTGATAGATACGCCTTGACCCGGTCTTCCTAGTGTCAGTGATGATAAAGTGCATGTTATTATCATATAACAGGAGATTAGGCAACAACATATGACACCATATATCCCAAGGAAAAGGATTAGCACATATGACTGCTTCACATTGTGAAGGAATGCCTCTGCATGAGAAAAAATGCATAACAATGGGTTCTGCATGAATTTACTGAAATGCAGAAATGGCTATTACATAATGCAGCTCGTATCGCTTGGAGCATTATTAGCACAAATGTGAGGCTTTTTTGCATTATATAATTATGCTGGATGACACATGGGCAAATTATATAAGCTCCAATTGAAACACCAATCAAACAAATGGAGTAATTACATATCATCACAAAGACCAAAACTTATCAGACCCCCAGCATTGTCAAAACCATGGTGATTCTCATATATGGATGTGATGCTGCCATCCTAACACATCCTGTACTTCGAAGACAGACAATCAATGCGCAATATTACTGTAGCTCTTTGGAATACAACCTGCACCTATCTCTGAGAAAGGTGCTGCCCCACCCATTACTTTACAGGATAATGCTTGGGCACATGCAGTGCAACTTGTAGCTGACTTGTACCATTGATGGGACTGGCAAGTTCTCTATCATCTACCATACTCCTTGGACTTAAGTCCCTGTAATTCTGACTTAATTCCTAGGATGAAGCCTTCGTTTCAGAAATTCATCAAGTAGTAGACCCGTCCATTCAAACTATCATCAGAACAGGCACAGCTACAGATATCGTATGACTTCCATACTGCTGGTAATGGATTTTACACAATGCTAGTAACTACATCAAAGGACAAAAATACATTGAAACATAAGTGTTACCATTACTAAAGTTACACCCTCTGTATAAAACATGCTATGCTATATTAACATGAACCAATATCAATTAATCCACACATTATTATGCAATGACCACAGTCCTGAAACTTACCAGGCGAGAAAAATGAGTGCTACCAAACAGTTGAGACACTAGTTTTTACTAGTTTTATGACATGAATAAACAGTTTTTTTTAATACCTGCAAACATACATTGTTACTGCCAATGCTGCCTGCCAATAGGCATGTCTCATGACTCCAATATAAGTTTCCTAAACCTCAAAACCACAATCTTCAAAAACTCACACCACACCACGCACTAACAAACTCCACTGAATTAAACTGCAGTGACTTGATTGAGTAGTACAAACATGTGCTGGCAATAATATATTTTTTGTTACAAATTGCCTATGACATTCAGGTCCGGGAGAGTTGGATTCCTAAACACTTATGCAAACAAACATACACAACTGAAAACACATTTCTGTAAACACATTCATATTTTTAACATTTTAATACAAACTGGCATATACACACACTACTGGCCATAAATTTTAGTGGGTATCATTAATGAAAATGGCACCTCTTTGCTGCTGTATTTATTACACTATCCAACAAAAGTGACCAAACAGAAGTGTAAATATAATCCAATGACTTCTTCTGCACTGGACAAGCAAAGAGAAACATAGAGTAACACAAAAAAAAATTCAAAATACTTAGTCTGTGTTACACTTCCATGAAAAAATGCATAAAAATACAACAAATTGAACACAAAATAAAAAATACTTATGTAAATAAACCAAAATAATAAAAACATTTTCAAATATTATGTGCCAGTTACATTCCTATTAAGAGTGACAAATTCATAAAGTTACCATTAATTATTCTGCATGTCAGTGTTACATAAATAAATTACACAAATTGAATAAGAATGTTGAAACAAGCAACAATTTCTTCCAGCAATTATACAATGTTAGAAGTAACTTTAGAAGTTCCATCATGCTACAAAATTAGACAATTATAATTATTTAAACTGTTTCAAATTAATTGTTAATCATAGAAAAGGCTGAGAAAAAAAGATGCAATGTTACAGAAAAGAACTAACTACACAATGTACTTGAATAAAACTGGGCAACAAATTTATACTTTTTGTTTGTGACTCGGTTCTCCCAACAATGTGTGACTGGTTCCTTTTGGCCTAAAATGAAGGAAAATCGATTGTATAATGGTTCTGATTTGCTTTTGCAGGCAGAGTATGGNCTGGTTCCTTTTGCCCTAAAATGAAGGAAAATCGATTGTATAATGGTTCTGATTTGCTTTTGCAGGCAGAGTATGAATTTTTTATGTTTTTAATAGATTTTTTTAACCCAAAGTTTAATTTGGACGACCAATAAAAGTTCTCTCCAGCCGGTAGACATGAGGGAGTCCCCTGACACTAGAAAAGGCATGGTAGANTTTGGACGACCAATAAAAGTTCTCTCCAGCCGGTAGACATGAGGGAGTCCCCTGACACTAGAAAAGGCATGGTAGAACTGTCGCGGTGTAAAAAAATTTATTAATAACTTTTTTTTTGAGAAAAATGACCATGTTTTGTAATTTTTTCTGCTTCTTCTATAAAGCAAAGGCTTTTACAGTATCTTAAATTGCAAATGGATGCGTAAAATACGTTTTAATTTACAACTAATATGCATTCTAACTAGGGGACATTAGCAGTTTCAAATAAATGGACCAGACTAGTCTTTTTCATTACAATACATAGTCCTTGTTTATTTTTTTTTAACTCTATTGCACAAGTGTATAAAGCAACAGATTTGACCAATTTTAGAAAAATTTAGCATATATACACTAAAAAGTACTTGCGTATACAAAAAAATTAAGTAGGATTGCAAAAAAATAAAAACAAAAGAACAAAAAATCAAGAAAAAATCATTTGGAAGATGTTAAATGTCGCTATGGCTTTAAAGTAAACAGATTTACATCACTTCAACTTTCTTTTGTATTTCAGTGAACTTTCCCAAAGAAGTCTCCAAATATAATCTCCCATCATATTTTTATATTGTTGTCCTTGATATCGGCGCTCCATTTCCATGACGTCCTGGTGTAACCTTTCTTCTTGTTCCTCCGAGAAGTCACCCATATTGTCATTAAAGCTCTTAAGATGTGGATCCAGCATATGCATTTTAAGAGACATGCAGTATCCCATTTTACCAAAATTGTCCACCAGCTCCTTGCCCAGGGCCTGATAGTCTTGCGCCTTGTGGTTTCCGAGGATGCCTTCTGTCATGGCGATAAAACTTCTCCAGGCTGCCTTTTCATCCTCGTTGAGCTTTTCCATGAACTCTTCAGACTTCATGACTTCNTGGCGATAAAACTTCTCCAGGCTGCCTTTTCATCCTCGTTGAGCTTTTCCATGAACTCTTCAGACTTCATGACTTCATGACTTTTTTAATTCGTGGCCCCACAAAGATGCCTGCTTTAACTTTAACTTCCAACAACTGAGGGAATTTCTCTTGAAGAAATTGAAATGGTTTGGATTCCTCGTCCAGTCCTTTTACAAATTGTTTCAAAAGGCCTAACTTTATATGTAGTGGCGGCATAAAAATTTTGATTGGATCGATCAATGGCTGCCACAACATTCTCCTTGCCGACAGTAAACTCTAGTCTCTAAGGCCACTTCTTGTTCATGTAATGCTGGTGGTTGGCCCGGCTATCCCATAAACAAATGTAGCACGGATTCTTCGTATAGCCTCCTTGCAGGCCCATGAGAAACGAAATCATCTTAAAATCTCTGATGACCTCCCCTTTGAGATCTTCGTACCTTAGCTTTTCCAGCAAGATCTTCACACTCTCATAATTTTCCTTGAGATGATTGGAATACGTGATAGGGACTGAGGGTACTGGTTTATGTTATGCAGCAGGACTGATTTTAAGCTGTGAGAGGAACCGTCTATGAACAGACCCCATTGGTTTGGCTTGCATTCCATTCCTATGTCTTCAAAAAAACCTTTAATATCATCTTCTTTGGTATAGAAGCTAGCAAACGTTTTGTGCCACTTCCTGTGCTCAGACACGTGCACGATTTCGTCCACCAAATTCCACTTTTTTAGTCTAGAAATAAAATTTCTGCTTTCGATTTTGGTAGATTGTGATCTCGCACCAAGTCATTCACTTCCTGTTGATTGGGGAAGTACTGTGTTTTATCTACTTCGATCAGCTGAAAAATATCTGGCGAGCTAACGTATGCTCCCTGGATGCTTGAAAGTTCGCTTGTTGGTAAAGGAGAAAGCTGACGTATTGGCACAGTCAAAATATCAGAATGGGACACAGGCGCAGACAAAGACTGCGAATCTGGATACTCTATTCTGGATGCATCTTTGGTTTTCTTAACTGCCTTTGGCTTAACCACACAGAAATAGCGGTCATAGTCGTGGTCGCTTGGCTTCCTCCAAGTCCTTGGATTTCCGAATCTCATGGCTGTCTCCCCCGTTATGTACCACACTAAAAAACAAAGGAAACTTAGACAAAATCCCCACTTGAAGGATCTTGTTCAAAATGCATGATTTTGATAAATCAAGAGTCGAGGATCTTCTGACAAAATATTTACCCACAAAAAAATTGTATTTTCGCATTATACATGATTTAGTTATTAAGATCCTAAAGCGGCTTTGCTATACAACTACCACATCTTTAACAAATACCATAGTGAGGTGGGCTATGACAATCAGGGAACATGTGGGGTTAAAAACCTAAAGAAGGAATAAATTTAATATTATATATGCATATATTGTATCAACAAGTAATAAAATCACGTTAAAAGCATTTTTATACCCAACACTTTTCTTGATATTCATCAATATGGCATTTGTTTAAGATGTGGTAGCATAGCGACTCCCCTTTAGGATCTCAATAACAAGGTTGCGCACAGTGCAAAAATACAATATATGGCGGGAAAATTTTCCACCGATCTTGTCGGAAAAACTTCTAAATTGACGCGCACAAACACACAAAGTAACCATATGCACGCAAAATTTTTCGTCTTTACTATCGTAAACGAGGGAGAATGTGTTTCAAAACCTCTCTGGTTTCCCATCAAACGCACAGATGTGGCACCCGTCATCAAAGGTGTAATTAACGTAACCGGTGTGCATCAACTCTCTGGTTTTTGCTTCAAACACATGCATCTTTCGCCCTTACTAACATGCAAACATAATAAAATACACTGAGAAAGAATATGCATTTGAAGTGAAATCAGAGAGGTTTTGCACACATGTTGCCTCATTAAACCTTTCATCTCGGCAGAAAATTTGTGAGTTTGACAGGAAAGAGACATGTTGTGTGCACTCGTTGCCTTTAAAGTTCTACTTATAAGGCAAAACGCAGCGTCACATGTGCCATACACACAGTGAGCTAGTGGCGTACACATAAAAACAAAACACGTCCAATGTTTACATTGAGATGTTGCGGGACTTAATATAGATTGAAAGTAAAAAAAAAAAAAACCATCTGATACAGCTACTGAAACCATTACCATATATTCTATATGCTAATAGCAACAAACCAAGGTATATATGGAAACATTTGTCAACAAACATCGCCACAAAAAGCCTCCAAGTGGGCAAAACTGCAAACATTGGCAATTTATATAAAATAAACTGAACATATTGCAATGTCGTTCTAGGTTATCATTACGTTCAGTGCGTACAATTGATACGCACAAGTTTTAGGTCGCTATATAGTCTCCTTCCAAAGAGCCGTGACTCTTAAGATTATATTTAAAAAGTAAAGGTATTTACTGTACAAAGTTGCTTTGCACAAGCCGTAGCAGTAACTCGAAACCCATTGCATAAAAAAATTCATGTCCTGACAACAAAAGCAAAACAGGACCATTATACCATTGATATTTTCCTTCATTCAAATGATTTTTCCATAATTTTTTGTTCTGTTTTTATTTTTTTGCAATCCTACCTTATTTTGAAGTATACAAAAGTACTTTGAATGCATATATGCCAAATTTGATTAAAAGTGGTCAAATCTGTTGCTTTATATACTTGTGCAATAGAGTTAAAAAATAAACAAGAACTGTGTATTGTAATGAAAATGACTAATCTTGTTCATTTATTTAAAACTGCCAATATCCCCTCGTTAGAATACATAGTAGTTGTAAATTAAAACGTATTTTACCCATCCATTTGCAATTTAAGATACTGTAAAAGCCTTTGCTTTATAGAAGAAGTAGAAAAAATTACAAAACATGGTCATTTTTCTCAAAAAAATAAGGTTATATATATATATATATATATCTTTTTTCACACTGCGACAGTTCTACCATGCCTTTTCTAGCGTCAGAGAACTCCCTCATGCCTACCGGCTGTAGAGAACTTTTATTGGTCGTCCAAAGCAAACTTTGGGTAAAAAATTGATAAAAAACATAAAAAATCCATACTCTACCCGCAAAAGCAAATCAGAACCATTATACCATTGATTTTCCTTCATTTTAGGGCAAAAGAAATCAGTCACACATTGGGAGAACCGAGTCACAAAATTTGTGTTGACTGGTGTAATCTAATACAATCAAACTTTTGTTAATTTAACTAGTAACATGTGGCAATTGCAATTGTTAAGACTAAATGAAGACTATTTGCACACCAAGGTTATACATTTTTTAAGTGACACACACCCATGCATTGGATGCCGACCAAACCTGTGACACCTGAAACTGTAGACTGGAGTTCTAACTTCTGTGGCATAAAGTGCTGCTGAGAAGCAAAAAATGGAAGAAAAAAAAAGTTATATTTTTGTTTGATGCATTATAATACAAAAGCAACTTAAGTGGTAATTGACAGTACAATACTCATTTAAGAATTTTATAAAATGAAATACAGCTGCCCATGGCTATAGAAAATAAGAATTAAAGGGCCTCTTAGAAACCTGTATTACAGAATGCATAAAATGTAAAAAAAAAATATATATATATCAAATTAACAGCATGGACCACCACTTCTCTGTAGCAAAGAGAGTCTACAAATAGTCATTAAGCCACAATCTATATTTATAAAAGTTACTTATAAGGAAAAGTACACATAACTCATACATTTACAACTTTTCCACCTTCATACTTTACGTGGACAGAGAGAGCTATTCAGAGTCCAAATGATATGAGGCTTGGAGTAGATTTCCTTTTTGAAATAGTGACTTTCACGCAATATACACTGTTTCCAATGATACACTAGCTTCTCAACAATGTGTTGCACACCATTTTATTAATCAGTGTAAAGAAGTGGCTGTGGCAACTTGCACTTCCTGGTCCATGTTAAACTTTCTATACTGAGTACCACATCTGCGATCCTGGATGATGGTTACAAACAGTGCTGCTATCTGCCATTATCTCTTAGAGGATGTGTACCGAGAACACAGTTTAGGATTCTTCTTACTAACTGATTGGAAAATACTAACCTTTTCAATAAGTTAAGCACTGCAAAGGTAAATTAGTTTCTNGGATTCTTCTTACTAACTGATTGGAAAATACTAACCTTTTCAATAAGTTAAGCACTGCAAAGGTAAATTAGTTTCCGAAGTAAATATATATTTGACCATGTGCATATTACAGTTACAATCACAAAGATTGTTTAGTGTTTTAAAATATGCCTTTAGGTTAGTTAAAAACAAATGAGAAAAAAGTAGTTTCCCAAATGTGGGAAGTTTTTTTACAGAATGTTGAACTTCAATGACACAATGTTGAATGTAAAGAATCAAACAGCCATTCCTCTAAAAATGCAACATTAAAGTCATTGAGAAAATTTAGTTTCACATGGCAGAAAAATAAAAATTATATATGTTCACATTGAGTGAAAAATCAGATATTCCCCAGGAATCAATGAAAAAATTGAAAATATCAAATATACATGGGGGTGAACAATTTTTTTAAATAATTTTGTGTATAAAAAATTTATAGTCTCATATTTAATTACGTGTTTCAGTGACAATGGTGTCAAAAGATGATGTTTGGATATACAAAGTATCCCAAAGATATTATCTGGGTAGAGTTATTGAACAGCTGGCACAATGTTTTCCTGCAACATGGTATAGTAACTTTCACCTGCCGCTGTTCGGTACCACACCACACTTTTAACCCAAGAAGATCAACTGCTTGCTCTACCACAATGTGGTGATTTTCATCAGCCCAGTACACAAAGTTGTGGCGGTTGACAGTTTCTTTCAGTTCAAAGGTCACTTCATTGAACCAAACAATCATGTTAGTAAAATGTTAAATTGTCATTGCACATGTTAACAATTCACTCACAAAATTTGGCATGCCTATCTGGGTCATCTTCATTCATAGTGTCAAGTAACATGGGAATGTAGGGTTTCCACTTTACTTGATTAAAATGTGATGGACACATGATTTACTGATATCTGACTCACGTACAGCTTGACATATGGACTTCAACTTCTCGGGGGAATTTGTGAATGTGTGCAACACAGCCCACACACTTCCTTTTTCCGTTGTTCTCTTTCTGTCACACCATCCTTTCTTCACATCATACACAGTTCCATCCCTCTCAAACTTGTCACGTAATTNCTGGGTCATCTTCATTCATAGTGTCAAGTAACATGGGAATGTAGGGTTTCCACTTTACTTGATTAAAATGTGATGATGACACATGATTTACTGATATCTGACTCACGTACAGCTTGACATATGGACTTCAACTTCTCGGGGGAATTTGTGAATGTGTGCAACACAGCCCACACACTTCCTTTTTCCGTTGTTGTTCTCTTTCTGTCACACCATCCTTTCTTCACATCATACACAGTTCCATCCCTCTCAAACTTGTCACGTAATTNGTTGTTCTCTTTCTGTCACACCATCCTTTCTTCACATCATACACAGTTCCATCCCTCTCAAACTTGTCACGTAATTGTGTTATAGTTACGCACGACAATGGCGCAGTATCAAATTATGTCCATCACCTCTGCACCTCAATCATGCTCTTACATTTCCAATAACACTTTGAAATCCACTTATGTTGCTTGAAAGAAAACCTTGTCACTTCTGCCATTTTCTCTACAGTTGTAGTGCTGCCATTTGTGGCTGTAAATGGAACTGACAACAGCTGGATGACTACAGGTGCTTGCACACATCCAACATTGGCCTTATAACATCAAATACATGCAGTCCCATACAACTGTCTAATAATTTCTCTGTTATTAAGGTACAAAGAGTGTAAACATTAATTTGGGACACTTTGTATAATCCAAGCAGAAAATGAAAATGGCTTCATTTTTAATGCTGTGGCAATGTAAAAAAATCAATAGGCAGTGATAAATTAACACAACAGTAAATATGACAGGTGTTAAAATGGGTTATAGAGAAACTTGCTCCAGAATTACATCCCAGGAAGTGTAGTTGTAATGTTAAACGTTAAGTATATATCACTGCGTTAAACTAAAAGACTTCTAGATGTAACATAAAGTAATTTGAGAATGACTGCAGAATGAGAATACTAGCATCACAACTGACTACTGAAACCAAATTATACTAACTTTTAACATAACTCTACCTAGGGAAAACCAACACATTGAAGATAGTACTGTACTACTTTAAGAGGACAGAGAGTGAATGCTATGCATAAAGGGTAATTTGACATTGACATAAGAAACAATACCAAAAATTTAGTTAAGTGCTCTTTCAAAGTAACAGCAATTAGGCGTGTTATGCCAGAATGCAGCCAAGAGTTTGCAACAAAAAAAATACAATTCCATAAAGATGTAGTGAGACATATGGCACATTAACAAATTTTACCTAGAAAACATAAGTTAAAGGAAGGAAGCAACAAATATTGGTGATTTAGTTGAAACCTCTCGAAGGGTAACAATCCATTAACTGGTAGTTAAATTTGGAATGGTGAAAATATTAAAAATTACAACTAAGTATCAGAGTATTAACACAGTGACAATTTACGAAAAATTACATAATGGTACATTTACCAATCAATGCACGATTAAAGGGCGTCTACCAAACCCTTAAAACAAAAAATCTGACTTTTGTGGTGGCCCATTTTAAACATTTGCAGTAACGAGTTCAAGTAGTACTCAAGAGAAGCAGGTATTCAGCACAGAATGTCGGCACCTTACACTCCTCAGCAGAACGGTAAGTCTGAACAAGTCAATCTATCAGTCTTATGAATATTATCAGGTGTTTATTAATATAATATGGTCCCGAGGGTGGGGATGTGGTTGATCACACCNTATCAGTCTTATGAATATTATCAGGTGTTTATTAATATAATATGGTCCCGAGGGTGGGGATGTGGTTGATCACACTACATGTTCACATGGTACTTGATACTGGAGACGACTCTTGGTGAACACTCTGCAAGTGAATATTTAAGCTGCATGGGATAGAGTATCACAGGACACCATGAGGGATTTTTACAACTCCATGCCATGTCTGTCAAAATACATTCGCAAACATGGCAGTCCAATGTCATACTGAGACATGTATGTATGTGTAGCACAATAAATATTGCTCATGTGAGTCTCAATTTGTAATCATTTCTTGTTCTTGATGACATTTGTCTTCCTTCCAAATAGCATTACAATCTGACACGTCATTGTGGGTAAACTATTTTTTTGACAATGTAATTCTTTTTATAACTGCTTTTATACATGTTTTTCATTTCTGAAAGAGAAATGCTAATGCTAAACAATCCCTCATTGTGATCTAAGGCTTATAGTGGGCTGTTTGTCAAATGGGAGACTGAATACAGTACTTTCAAATATTATCATGCAGAACTTCAAATATTTGTTGTTATTTTCTGCTTTTATGAGATGTATTTGTGTATTTTCTGAGACAGTAGCAGTTATAGGTGCTATGGAGCTTTGTTTCAAAATTGTGGTGGAGAGTACAAAGTTATAGTGCATGGTGAAGTTAAAAAGAAATTCAATCATCCTTTCACTCAAGTCCAATTTTGTGATGGTGTCTAAACATGAAGAGTATTTAAGATATATTTTGTGCCCAAAGACAAGTTTCAAGTTCTCATTTCAACTCGAAGAAATATTTTTTGTGCGTGAAAATGGCTAAAATGAGTGTTTTCAGAATTAGTTTTAAATGGTGAATACTTTATGCAGAATTTTCACAGTTGTCTTTAGACAAGCACCATACTTCTGTTTTTATTAACATGCCCACCATTTTAAGTCAGATTCAGATGAGTCATAAATGGAAAGACTGCATACCAGTTGAGCGACTTGTGCGTAGGGCAATGAGGCAAATGGTGAGTGAACAAGAATCGGCCCTAGAGTTTGCACATTTTGAGGCCTCGAACTTGTAAAACAACTGCAGCCAGGTGGAACCCTTAAGCACACTTTGACAAAAACCTAGGTAAAAGCTGTTGATAGTAAAGTGAGCACTTTTGAAAAACCTCCTAAATATCTACTTGCATACACATTTGATATTCTTCCGGCATATGTAAAATTAACATTGCCATCGGTCTGGTCACATTACTCATGTGTCGGCCAAGTAAAACTGTGAAATTATTAGAAAAGTAAATATTTTACAGTTTGACTAATTCATACATTCATATGCATTAAAAATAAAGAAAGAAAAACAAATAATTTCAGTATTGTCAAATGTTTTCCTAACTTTTAATTCAGCGTTAAAACATGGGACTACTTTCTCTCTGTCGTTACCAACTTTAAAAGGTGCATGTCTGTCAGTGTGCCTGTTGTAATAAATGCAGGCACGGGCAGTGACACTTTCCAAAGATTGATTTCAAAAGTGCTCATTTTATCGTGAACATCCTTTACTAATATTAAGTATTTAAAAGGCCTTTAGCTTAGTAAAGAATATGCCTAAGAGGAAGATAGAGGTAGTGATTATAGTTGTTATACAATGTAATATTCCTGTTTACACTGTTCTCATTATTTACATTAGACAATAGGGTCCCATTTATATTAGTGATATGTTTTGTGCTGATCCTTGGCTTTGCCTTTGAGAGGAGTAGTATATGCCACCTCCTAAATGTATAAAGTGGAAGGTGTAACAAATTTAGTAATATAAGGTAATATAGTCTACAAGGTTAAGTGATTTTTGAAACATTTATTGTTTATCTTTTTAAAATCAAAACCTGAGGGAATTATTTGATTTATTCCAAGATATTTCCATGCTGTAATTTTTTTTCTAAGCAGCTCAGATGGTCCAGCTAACTCCACTGCTCATCCACAGGCTGCACACAGCTATCAGTAAATGTGACATGGCAAAGCAACAGGAATGTGACTTTTTTGCAATGAGGACTGTATGTAGCTTGACAGCATCTGCTCCCCTGTGCTGCCAAAGCAATGCTATTGCTACAGGATGTATTTCTGCTGACTGCAGACAATAATTTGCTGCCATCTACACTTGGCCCCCACCCTCTTTTTTTGTTGCATCATACTGGTCCAGGGCTCCCCTGGTGCCCCTCAGCCACTCTACTTGCCTTGCCAGTAGATCCTGTAAGCCATCTAGTGACAAACTTTTGAATTAACTTTAAGCAGTAGGGTGCTGTTAGCTTCTGGTGGCTAGTAACTATTATATAAGCTCTTGTTCCCCCCTCCTCCACTCTATATGGTCACAGGCCCCTTTTAGCATAAGGTATCTCCCCTCATGGCATCACTTTCTAATTCTTGGTCTGGGCTGTACTTTTTGGCACAATGCTATACAGGATTAGCATGAGGGGGCATTTAGTCCTTACAAATTCAATACCAAATTACCCAAACGTTTTATAATAATTTTCCTAGCATTTATTTAAAACATACTTAAATGTTTATTATTTTAAACTTCTAATAATTTATATTTAACAAATATTGATGATAATTTCATGTAGTTTTATAAAACAATACATAATATTGTTATGAAGCATCCTGTGAAAAACACATTTTAGTTCCTTAAATAATACCACAAACATTTTTAACAAGATACTTTGTAAAGAACTAAAATTAAAAAAATCTTTTTAAAAATTATACCTCCTGGTGCATCCATTGTAGAAATTGAAACTTCAAAATCAGTAGATCCAATACTGTTCGTAACTCGGATTTGATACACTTTCTGAACATCATTTTCAGTCAAAGGATCAATGTGAAGGGTTGCAAACCATGCCCCATATCCCTACAAACAATTATGAAAAGCATAGCAATATAGTACTAAAGTATGGGAAAATACAAGCATTTGCCTACTCCTTCAATTTTTTATGTATATAATAACTTTAAAACATTAATTTTATTTTTAATAGAAATACTACATAAACCTGGAACACACATAACTTAAATGGTTTGATGTAAATTCTATACCAAGACCATGGGCGCCGCCAGGATTACTTTCAGGGAGGTGCATCTGCATCTACACATTATACTATTAACTAATATAAAATATACAATTATACATGTATATTATGTAGATAAATGTAATGTCAAATTCAAATCGCGCGGGTATTTGATTGAATATATTTCGCTCATCGAAAACATACTTAATCTCCGTAGCCAATGGTTGGCTTTATTGCTCGGGGAATCCCTGCTGCCGCGCGACGGATGCGGGGGATTTCCCACCTGTGACCGCATCAGTTCACGCTGTTCTAATTGGGGGCGGGTTGGGTACAGGTTGTGGTCTGGCAACCAACCTGTAATGGGTGTAAGGTGAGGGGACTGGGTGCCTGAACACCGGAAGTGTGCCCCGCGTCCGCCCAGTAGGGGGGAGCCTAGAAACTGAGTACCTGGTGGGGTAGTCGTAACGGCTATGAAATGACTACTCCAGTTGGGCCTAACCCTGGTTACAGGCTCTAGTGGTGGTGACCGGCGCAAGTGTAAGAACTCGTTCGCGAGCTCCGGTGGGAGCCGCTCATAGGAACTAGTGATCCCTGGGGCGTCTCCCTGCCACCACGAAAAGCTTCCAATCCATCTCCATTAATGGGGCAGTGATGCGAATATATAGCCTAGCACTGCTCAAGTCCATCTCCACCTCCTCGCGGTATGGGCTGGTAACATGGGGGCCGCCCCATGGCTAACGGAGTGAGGACGACTGAAGGCGGTGACGGCCTGTCTGTGCACAGATAACCAGTCACGGCGAGGTTATGTGCAGTCTCCAGAGGCTGTATATATTCTTCGCCATGCGGTGAAGACCCGCGAACCGAATTGCACTCCCAAAGCTGAGCCTCGACTTAGAAAATCGAGGATGATCTCGGGGAGGCGGAGTCACGATGAAGGGATTGTCTGGCATCCTGGAGGGGCTGGGCCTTTCTGGGTGAAAACTCAGTGTGCATGTCTGAAAATTGTGGGTACCCAGGGGATCAGCGTGAAAGCCCCGGCTTCGGCCGTGCTGATCGTGGGTCGGACTCTGGGTGGTAGTGGTTGAACCTTCTGCTTAGAAGGAGGTCTGGAGGTGGGTACTTGCCTGGAGGGCGGGCTTCCTGACACTGGAAGGGTCAATAGCAGCTGCCGTGGAACGTAAGTGTGCTGACTCACGCAGGTTGCCAGGTTTCGAAGGGTTGGTGCTCATCAACGAAGGGCCGTCGGTCTGGTCCGCCTAGTAAGAGGACTCGTTCACAAAGCGGGTTTGTAGAGTGAGGATAGCACTCGGCCCTATCAAGGTGGCGCGTGTAGATTCAACTCTGTACGTTGCTGTTGACAGGTGAGGTGGAACCACCCCCGGGTGGAGAACATCCACCCACTGCGATTGGAAAGAGCGATACTCTTTCTATTGGCAGTATTCAACTACTGTCAATTAGAGCTCTGACCAAGCTCAAATGAATCCAAGGTTATGGACGTAGTCCAAGACTGTAGGGGAGTGCGCACCTAACAGCATGGTGCTTAAAACACATATTTTCTATATATGTGACGACTAGAGTGGCAAACAGACGGCGATCTGAAAGTAATGGAAAGTCCTGATCGCACTACCCTAGTAAATACGCTCAGAATGGTGTCTCCTGTAATACCTTTCGAGGATCAGGCACAGGAGGAGCTAGCCAGGGGTCAAACAACGGCGCCACACAGTTGGCGAACACATGTACCTATTAATAATTGTAGTTGTCGATAATAAATATGCTTAAACAGCGACTCTATTTACAGTCCTTTTTAGGTAATTTGTTGTGTAGCTTATTAATTTTTGTTCAAGTTATGAGTGACATCAAACAATTTTTGTGTAAAAAAACGTAATCATCATTCTGATGAAGGTGATTCACCCCATATCANACAGTTGGCGAACACATGTACCTATTAATAATTGTAGTTGTCGATAATAAATATGCTTAAACAGCGACTCTATTTATAGTCCTTTTTAGGTAATTTGTTGTGTAGCTTCTTAATTTTTGTTCAAGTTATGAGTGACATCAAACGATTTTTGTGTAAAAAAACGTAATCATCATTCTGATGAAGGTGATTCACCTCATATTAAGACATCCAGGCCGGATACAGACAGACTAGATAGTCCAGGTATGTTGTGTTGGTGTTTCTACCCAAATCATTTAATGTATTGTTTATTATCCGCATACAGAGGAAAATAAGACTCAAAAACAACGAAATAATAATAGAAAATACTTCACATTTTTGTTATACTACACTGAAAGAAAAAAAATAGTAACCAGTACCCATAAAACATAGTAAAAAAAAGTCTCAACTAAATTTGCAACTTATCATTCATTATTTAAACTCTTGTATTATTTTCTCTAGAATGATTATGTATAGAAGTTATAAAAATATACATTAAAAATTGAAAGCTTTATAAATTAATAAAAACTTTTAAAATCACTACTTAAATGTTAACTGATTTGTTATCACATAAATTGGTAAAGTACATCATATCATTTCATGAAATATATATATTTTTTCCTGAATGCGTTAATTGATTAGTTTATTTATTCTATAAGAATCCTTTTTGCTTAAAGGTACCAGCTCTGCGCGTAAAGATTTTCAAGCAGATGCATCGCTCGATTTTTCTAGCAGAAGCACAACTAATTCATTATTGGATATTGGGTTGTGTTTGGACCTCGGATATCAAGTCAATGATGATCTACATTTGAAATTACTAAGACATCCTTGGAATACTAGTAAAACGTACAATTTTAAAAATGACGTTAACCTTGATACTAAACGAGCTTTCTGACATGAATGGCTTACAACATATCCGTGGTTAGCCTACTCAGATATAGCAAAGGGACCTCTGTGTAGGATATGTGTTTTATTTCGGCCTCCAGTGCAGCGCGGTCTACAAGGACAGTTTATAGTTTCTCCTTGCCTCAAATATCAAAAGTTTCATGAAGCTGCACAGTCTCATGCGACAAGTAAGTGGCATTGTGACGCACTGGCTTCGTCAAATACATTTGAAAAGATCATGGATAGAAGGGGACTAAGCGTTCATGAATCTTTAAATACGGCATATCACAAGGAAGTTGAAGAAAATCGTTTAAAACTTCGATCTATCGTATCAACAATTTTATTTTGCGGGCGACATGACCTTCCACTTCGTGGGAAAGTGGACGAGGGTTCTGTTTTTACAGACCTGCTACATTTTCGAGTTGACTCGGGAGACGAGATTTTGAAGAATCATTTAGAATCAGGAGCAAAAAATTCCTTATACATATCGCATCAAATTCAAAACGAATTGATTGAAATTTGTTCCGATGTTCTGAAAAGCAAAATAATTGAGGAGGTGAAACATGCTTCGGCTTTTTCGGTTTTGGCTGATGAGACTGCTGATATTAGTAGCACAGAGCAATTATCGATTGGTGTTCGCTATCTACGTTATGATAAAGATGATAAAAAAACCAATCATTTGTGAAGAATTCCTCGGATATGTACCGGTTCAAGAATTGAACGCAAAAGCAATTTCGGAAACTATTATTCGCTTCCTGCAAGATTGTAATTTTGATTTAAATAAACTTGTTGGCCAAGGATACGACGGGTGTGCTGCAATGGCAGGTCACATAGGTGGTGTTCAGAAAATTATTAATGATAAATATCCTTCAGCCCTATTTTCCCACTGTGCAAGCCATGTATTGAATCTTGTCATTAATGACCTGAATGCTGTCAGTGAAGTGAGAAATACTGCTGGGACTACAAAGGACATTATAAATTTTTTTAGAGAGAGTAAGTTGCGGCGGAATAAAATCCCAAATACACCTCTATTTTGTGAAATGCATTGGACAGCAAAGTACAAAAGTATCAGAAAATTTTCTGATTATTGTACAAGTTTTAGAAGAACTTTCGCAGGACGCGCCGAACTCTACAACGAAAACCAAAGCGTATCAGCTCTACACGACTGCAACTACTCCAACATACATTGTGACACTTTTAGTAATTGCTGCCTATTCTGCCAAACTTGAACCCGTGTGCAATCAATTACAAGAAGTAAATATGAATATAAAGGCAATACACGATCACGTAAATAAATTAACTGATGTGCTTCAATCTCACCACGATAATGCCTCTATGGCGTTTGCGGTCATTTTCGAAAAAGCTCAAAAAATTTGCGAAAAACTGGATGTTGAATTTAAGCGTCCTCGAGTAGTGGCAAAACATACTTACAGATCAAATCAACCATCTGAAAATGTGGAAGAATTTTTAGAATATCTATATTTATCCCATACATAGATTCTATTATTTCTTCACTAAAAAATCAATTTTCTTCAACACACAAGAAAGCATTTTCGCTTATGCAGCTTCACCCAGAAAATATGAGNCACAAGAAAGCATTTTCGCTTATGCAGCTTCACCCAGAAAATATGAGAAAATTAGACAAATCAGCATTTTTAGCGATAGCAGAAGATATGCAGAACCTCTATGGAGGTCTTCTACATAATTTTATTGCCAAGGCTACCACATGGTACGACATGATGAAGACAAATTAAGCAAATAATGCGGTTTTTAATGAATCTGTTGTTGTATTCGCAGATGCAATTGCTCAAGCCACTCTGTTTTACCCAGCGGTATGTGAGGCAATCAAAATTGGTTTAACTATTCCAGCAACAACATGTAGCATTGAACGTACATTTAGCATGTTACGACGTGTGAAGACGTACAATCGCTCAACGATGGGAGACGCGAGGCTAAGCGGCCTGTGCATGCTCAGTGTTCACAGGAAAAGAGTAGAGGAGGATACTGAATTTATTGACAAGGTGATGAACAAATTTGGACAGCAACCTAGACGCCTTCAGTTTTTATTCAAACAGTAACTTAATTTAAAAAAAAAAGTAATTTTTTCTATGTATTTTCTTTCCTGACAGGGGGGTGCAAGTGCACCCCCTTGCACTCTGCTGCCGGCGCCCATGACCAAGACAAACATTCAACATCTAATACATCAAAAAAGATCATTCACAATAAAGTTCTACAATCAAGGAGCATATGTGAGCATGTCATTTTTTTGGCACCTTACATGGAGAAATGTAAGGGACTTGATTTATATTTTCAGCAAACTACATTTAAGATAGTCTACTTACCAATATTTTGTTGCACACAACTATTATAATGTAATCAAAATGGCCACCATAAAAGTGTTAAAAGTTACCTGTACCTACATTATCTGTATCTATATTATTTATTAATTGATTTAACTGTTTTTAAAATAAATTTTAAAATACACAATTTTATCCCTTATCATGATTTTTATAACTCATAATTATGTACCGATTTTAATGATGAAACTTCAAGGCACTTTATCCATACCACGTCCTCTTCCATTCTGCCACAACTATATCTGTAAACCTAGCTGGGTAAGCTTCTATGTGCAAAATTCCAATTTTTGCCTCATAAAGACAACCCTGTAACAAATGTGGCCCTTTCATGTGGTTGAAATATACATCAGAAACACATAAATCACCCCATTAATGGCCAGAATTCGTTCCCCTAGCATGTTCACACAGAGAAATGTGGCGTAAATGTCAATCATCTTGACATCAGCAAGGGAAGAAACTTCTTTCACCACCATATTTTAAACATCAGGGAAATAAAGGCTAATTAATGGCTTTGGACACCACCCATCACACCTCAAGATGGGTGCAGTGCAACCAGCTGGTATGATTGTAAACGCATGCGCAAGTGGTTGTTGGCATATGGGCAGTATCTGGTTCTCAACAAGACTCAATAATGGCAGTGAACAGATGACATGAGCATAAACTAACAACCAATCAGCTAGCAGTGCTACACCATGAGGCTGCCTCCCTTATGTACTTCGAAGACACCTCAGCATGCCCAGTAACCTATGCTGCATCTTCGTAATAAGTTTNGAGGCTGCCTCCCTTATGTACTTCGAAGACACCTCAGCATGCCCAGTAACCTATGCTGCATCTTCGTAATAAGTTAGCTGGTACAACTACACCTGACAGCCACGACATACTGGGACAGAGAAATGGAAGTAAAATAATGCATTTCCATCAAGAGGGCTGATATACGCTGCAACATGTGCCTAGGCCCTCATGGCACGGGGATCCAGGGAACACCAAACTATGAATGTGTGTGAACTTGGTAACCACACAAAAAGCCATGGACCTGGACNGCACGGGGATCCAGGGAACACCAAACTATGAATGTGTGTGAACTTGGTAACCACACAAAAAGCCATGGACCTGGACTAAAACCATCCAACTACATTGTTACTCAGCAGTTTGTGCCACTGCAGTGCAACAAAATGAGTATCAAAGTGGGATAGTGCACAACATTTGCCAGGTGTACCTAGATAATATTGTGGTCATAAGAAAGAGATTTGAAGTGCACATAACACATCCAGTTACACCGACCCTCCAATTCTAACACAGCAGCGAATCGTAGTGGCGTGCTGGATTGTTGCAGGTGGTGACAGTAGCTTGAAAATTGAGCTGTGTGTAATCTAGTGCCTGCTTCCGGGTACCGTGCTTGACAGCCATGTTCCAAGAATCCAGGTATAAACAAGACAGACACAACAGCCACAGTACCGGGCATCAAGTTGTGATTGGCCGGCCAACACTCGACTCTGCCATCTCTACATTGTAACCTCATATGTGTCCAGCACCCAGGAATTTGCCCAGCCTCTGGAAATGTCCTTTTCTCACTGTACAAAAAGCAAAAGGCACAAGAGAACTGCACAGATAACAATATCAAATATACGCTGCAAGATTACTGAGGTAGAATTATTTCTTAAAAAGTTTCTTTCTGAGAAGCTATGGGACAAGCAAAAAAATTCTGGTTTGTGGTTAAATTCTTTTAGGGAATAACTAGGAGGACCTTATCTTCAGTCATTATCATGCTACCAATTTCATTCAGTTCAGTTACTTCCTCTTCAATGGGTTTTCCTCCAATAGACATGCTAGAAAATGGTGATACCTTAAATTCTGTGAAAACAAGGATACTCATTAATAAATCATTAGATAAATTAAGGGCAGTTATTCCCTCAATGTGTGAGAATAATGTAAAATTTGTGCTGTGCAAGTCACAGCAAGCTTCTAGTTTCGATACTCTTGTCCCTTGCTATTCCATTGTCTGGATCATACTTTTCCATAGTCACAGACATTTTATAAGGGACAATGTATATCCAATGAACTTAGTCAAACAATAAGTGAAAAGGAGTGAAAATTTTGAAAACACTCTTATCTGACATATTGAACCACCTCCTGGTCACACAGCTGGGCACTCAAGCCATAGGTGGTGGACAGCACAGTAAAGTAAAATGATCCACCAAAATTACAAAAAACAGGGAAAACTAACATGCAATTCATGCATGAAAGAATATAAACTCGCAAAACACAATCACCACAAACGGTGATGCTAAGCACTATGACATAAATAGTCAGAAGCAAATTAGTTCTTTCACCTTAAGCAACATTAGGTGAATATGATAACCAAAAGGAAATTTTAACAAACTTTAAAGTTAGAAAAAGAGAGCTGAAGTGCCATCTATCGTGTCGCACAAAAACACTTGAATAGGTTATAGCAGAGAGACCATTTAAATTATGATTACAAAACACAACACAAATAACAAACATATAAATATAAAAATCTAGCATTTAAAATTTCAGGTAAGAATAGTTGACAATTTAATGAAATTACTGATGATCAACAGTGGAAAGAAAAAAATAATGGACAAGGAAAAACGACAGGACTTTACTGTGATATGCAGGAAAAATAAATTAAAAGTTAAGCCAGTAAGTGCCGCAAAATAAAACGGCACAACATACATTGGATCTTATCTAAAGATAAGGGAGCATTACTATTAAACAACACCATGACACATGATTTGTATTAGTACTGTAAATAGGGATACTAGACTCACATATTTTCTACTCTTTTCCCTCACAGTTCCTCAAATCTGTTTCCGAAGTTGTGTAAATTTTAAATGGTCGTTACTGATAGTGAAATATGGTTTCTCTGGCCTTATTGAGAAAAATGAATCATTAGCCCATCAAGCTGATGGCAATTCTAATGCCCTGTATAAGTTAAATTTGTGGCTGGTTGTCTTGAGGGGAAGTTTACATAAATTCTTAGAACTGAGCGTACCATACCAGCATGAACTAGAGACTTAATAATAATCTAATTCATATGTGTACCTGTCAGTAAAGACTTAACTGGTGGCAATGTAATGTCATGTAAAATAGTTACCAATTTCGACGAGGAAAGAAAATATGAAAATAATTTTCTCAGATTAGTCAAGACCAATACATGATTCAATAACATAACCTCTTGTCTTATCCCACCTAACAACACTTCATATGTTCTCACAGTAGAGCTCAATTAACCAAATACCAATTTTGCTTGTTGCTAGCACAAGTTTGTGAATCAGCCTCTATTATCTACAGTTTCACGCACATTGTTCAACAATGTCAATTGATCCTTCATTAATGTGTCATAAATTTTTCACTGCAAATAATTTTGTTAATATTATTGTTAATATTGGCAAGATCTGCAACAGTGTCTGTATTAAATAAAATATTCAAGATTGATCTGCCTAAATCAATTAATTTCAGTTTTTCTCAATTATTCTGATCTAAAGTGCTGCTCATGATCTCTATTTCCCTTTGAAGTTTATTGGCCTATATGCGAAGGCCTTTCATTTCCTCGGCTAATGTATCCCTCATAATTTTTGTACGTTCTACCACAGTCGTAGCGATAGTAGTGGCTGCACTCATCTATGAAGAAGATGTGATAAACTGAGCTAACTATGAACGAGGTGTCACTTTTAAGACCAGACATCACTAGTCGCCATTTAAAGATACTTTACCTTGGTTGACAAATATCATACCATTGTTCCTGGAATATCAGCTCAATGCAAATCCCAATGAAAAGGACTGCTGCTAATGCAAACCTGATAGATGCTATCATTGTGAATTCCTACTTGTACACACATTATTATATAACTATTCTTAAACTAACTTAGGTAAGATCCAGGGGTGTTCAACAGGACCCTACTCCTTAATAGTTTTATGGTTAAGTTTAAACCTCAGTACTGCCGGACTTTTGGTCTGTACTTCTTCTTCTGGGGCATCCTCAACACCTAGGGTATCATAATATGTAGGATTTACAAAATTATGCAATTCATTCTATCCATCCTCCTGGGGAATTATCACTTCTTTGTTTTTTTTAATTCTTTCTTACTATGATCCCATACTGTGATGGTATCAATACCTTTCAATAACTTTAATCTATTCACATGTACAAGCAATTTCTTACGCACATATACTTCTCTGATTCTAAAATTAATAGGGGAAGTTTGTGAAATAATACAAAATGGGTCTAACCATTTCACAACAAATTTATTGTTCAAACCACAGGGAACAACTATATTTTTAATAAACACCTTATCTCCTACAGAAAACTTAACTGGTTTACTACCTCAGTCAAATTTAATTTCACAAGCATCAACTGCTCTTCTCAAAATATTTTGAACCCTATGAAAGGCGCTCTGTAGCCTTAACAATTCTGCCCTATAATTCTCACTTACTGGGCAATTAATACGTTGAGGATGTATTATACTTCATCAAGCGGTAATTGCACATCTTGACGACGAACAAGAAAAAAATGGAGATTCACCAGTTGCATTATTTATGTGGAATGGCACAATTTGCAAGAAGTTCATAGCCAGTAATCCCAATCACGTTGGTCTCTTCTGACAAAGCGAGCCACCGTAGATAAAAATGTTTGGTTGGCTACGTTCAACCAGTCCGTTGCTAGATGGGTGATAAGGAGTTTGTGAGCAACCTGTTTATTTGTAACAAGGAGCAAATATCTCTTTCATGAGTTTTTATGTAAGGTAATACTGCCATCTGTCAACAGCTGTTAAGGCGCACCGATTTTCGGCACAATTTCAGTTACAAAGGCCCCTACCACAGTTTGTACCTTTCAATCTGGTAAATAAACAGTTTTTCGAAAATGCATCCTGAAAGCTCAATGTATACTTATTCCCAATTGTTGTAGTCATCAGTGGACTGACAATGTCAATGCTCACATGCTGAAAAGGGTATATATAAAACTTCAGTGAATTTCTGTACTGGCGCAGGCAAATTGTCCAGAGCTCATTTCTGAACAGTGCATGACGCACAACAGAGTTGAACTAACATCCGGGGTCACAGTTATTCCAGTAGGCTTTCATGGTATCTTCACACTTTCTAAACAACACCTTCGAAAAAGTGCCCCATATATGACATGTTTGTTTATTTCCTGAATAAATTACAGCTTCATCACTGAAAATTAAAAAAAAATATATATATATTAAGCAATTTCTATTGTCTACATAAGTTTAACTGAAAATAATGTATACTTGGAATTAAATGACAAACAAAAAATAATTGACATAGTTATATGAAAATGCCATTATCTTACAAATGTGTCTGAATGCATACATTTCCACCACTACTACAAGAAAAGGTAATGCAAGAAGGAATATATATTAATTCCCCCAATAAAACAATTTAATAAAATTGTACGTACAGCGTACTCCTTGGTGTCCCATGAAAGGGATATTATGGTAATTGTAAATTATTTTGCTTTGCTTATTACTAATGACAAACATCCTGTCCTCTCTTTCATCATCACTACGGATTTTATACAGAATTCCGTCAGAATTTAAGAAAAATTCTGGTTTCTTGTAGTTTGCTTGATATGAACATTGTTTGTCTGCTCTACATAGAGTTATAAGGGGGAGCAGTCGGCTGTACCTGTATTTGCAGTAACAGGTCCTCATTTGTGTTCATAATTTCCGCCATGTGTTCAATCTCAAAATTGTACTCAGATAAAAGTAACAACCACTTGGCTAGTTTCGAACTTTGTTTCATCATTTGCAACAGCCATTTGAGTAGGCTGTGATCTGACACTATAGTAAACCATCTCCATAAAGATTATAATGCCATTTCTTAATAGAAGATTACACTCAAATATTCAGGATTTGATGTAGATTAATTTGTCTCTGCTTTAATTGCCTAGAAATATATTGGATGCTCATGTCCATATATTCTCTGTGACAAGACTGCGCCTAAGGCTGTTCCTGCACTATCTAACTATAAAAGGTAATTCAAAATCAGGATATTTCAGCATGGGTTTCTCAAATANTGTCCATATATTCTCTGTGACAAGACTGCACCTAAGGCTGTTCCTGCACTATCTAACTATAAAAGGTAATTCAAAATCAGGATATTTCAGCATGGGTTTCTCAAATAACACATTATGCAATATTTCAAAAACTTGTTGTCTANTAACACATTATGCAATATTTCAAAAACTTGTTGTCTATTCTCGTCCCAAATGAAAGCAATGTCTTTCTTAGTCAGCTCTTCAGTGACTGCAGTTTTTTTTTTTTTTTAATTCTCAATAAACCTACGGTAATAATTGACTAGGCCAATAAATTGCCCGAATTCTTTTCAGTAGTAAAGGCCTTAATTACAGCTATTTTCTCTTTGTCACGTTGAATTCCTTTCTCTGAAATTACATGGCCTAAACATTTAACTGAGGTAAGCATTAAGTTACATTTTTCAGGCTTGAGTCTTAATTTTGCTTTCATTAATGTAGCAAAAACCCCCTTACGGTTTTCAATATGCTCTTGTTTTGTTTTCAAGAATATAATAACATTATCGAGATATACCAAACATAACTGTTCCGTCAAACCAGCAAACATGTCCATTAAGCTTCCAAAGTGGAAGGTGCGTTCACTAAGCCAAATCGTGTTTGTAAGAAATAATTATGCCCATCCGAGGTTGAAAACCCAGTTTTGTCCTGATCCTCCCAATTTATTTTTACCTGCCAAAACCCAATGACACATTCCAGTGCTGAAAAACATTTCACGCCACCTTACAAGTATAACGTCTAATTTATCAAACGTAATGGATACACAAAACACTTGGTAACTTTATTCAAGCTGCAAAAATTTATTGCTGGACTTAATTTCATTCCATTAACTGTCTTTTGCATAACTAATATCATTGGTGCTGACCAAGGGCTTGATAAAGGAACAATAACTTGAGCTTCCAAAATGGCATCAATCTGTTCTTTTAATATTTCTTTCTGACTCTGGAGAACACGAGAAGTTCAAATCCTTATTGGTTCCGCATCACTTGTCTGTATGCTGTGCATAACTTTATTGATACAACCTAATTTTTTATCCTTTGTAAAAAATACATCTTTGTATTCTTTCAAGGCTAACTTCAATTTATCCTAATCATCATGGTTTAAATGATCTAATTTAAATTGTTCACTTAAAATGCTCACATTTTCCCCTTCAANAATTTATCCTAATCATCATGGTTTAAATGATCTAATTTAAATTGTTCACTTAAAATGCTCACATTTTCCCCTTCAGAAATAAAATCAAAGTAACTAAGTTTCTTATCAAAACATTCATCAGATTCTAAGGCAAATTCATCCTTTCTGAATTCATTAATATTTGCAGCTTGCTCAGCATTTTAAATTTACCATCACTAATACTTACAATATAAAATTTCTCACTTTCCTTTGAATGCAATTGGCTATCTTTTGACCTCTNAATTTACCATCACTAATACTTACAATATAAAATTTCTCACTTTCCTTTGAATGCAATTGGCTATCTTTTGACCTCTGAGTAATTTCACCAATTCTTCTGACTAATTTATAATTAACACAGGAATCTGTTGCTTGTTATTCACTTTGCACAAACTCATTTCAGCTGTTACATTTTCCTTTAACAATGGGGGCTCTAAAATAACATATTTATCCTGTACATTTTTAATACACTTCATTTTTACCTGAACTAATATGAGGGAGTGCTTTTACAACTGAGGGGCTGTTCACATTTATACCTCTAGTGTTCAACTCACTCTAAACACTCCATTGACCTACCTGGCCAAACAAATGTTTCTTCCTGAACACAAACTTCAAAATAACTTGGGGCGGCCACATCCCCTTGAATATCCTGAATAAACATATTTCCATTAAACATCATCTCACTCATTGGAGATATTACAACTCTCAGGCTCATCCTAATGATGAATGACATGTCATCACATGCCTCTGAATGTGAACCTAAGATTGCTGACCCGCATCATTGTCATTAGACTGCATGACATTGCTTGCAAACTGGTTTAATGAACCAGGAATCAAAACTCCGAATTTAGTCTGTAGATTTTCTTCATCCTGGGAAAATCAGTTTGGCATGTTCTTTTGACTTTAGTCTGCAAATCATTGTGTGTTGACTGTCTTACAGTCCACTAAGCGAACCGTTTCTGTTCTGCACTGCTTTTAAGAGAAGTATTCCCACATTCTAAGAATTTGCGTGTACATCTTTCCACATTAATCATACGGGTTCACATCTTTATCTTCAAAGTACTGCTCCAACCACACAGCACAGTTAATGAATGCACTTTTTCAGTATCTCATTTACACTTTCCTTCATCATCTACTTCCCAGCNCAACCACACAGCACAGTTAATGAATGCACTTTTTCAGTATCTCATTTACACTTTCCTTCATCATCTACTTCCCAGTACCTGCCTGGCTCACCAAATTTACATTTCCAACAACCCTCAACTTCCGGCAGATGTTCCCGTCATCATGTGACCATAATACGCCTACCCGGTAATCCTCTTTGGGACATCCGGCGGCAAAATGGCAGACTGCNCAACCACACAGCACAGTTAATGAATGCACTTTTTCAGTATCTCATTTACACTTTCCTTCATCATCTACTTCCCAGCACCTGCCTGGCTCACCAAATTTACATTTCCAACAACCCTCAACTTCCGGCAGATGGTCCCGTCATCATGTGACCATAATACGCCTACCCGGTAATCCTCTTTGGGACATCCGGCGGCAAAATGGCAGACTGCCTGCTTCATAATCCCGACTCATTAGTGCCTGAATCTAGTCCAGCTGCCCCACATGCAGTGTAATCCCTGCTCTACTGTTCTCGTCCTGCACCCACAAGGACTGGAAATGTGTTTGCTTCCTTCTTTAAAATATAACTCCTGCAGTTCCTTTTACAACATGTTCCCATCAGACATATTATTGAATTTCCTAACTCTAAAGTTTTGCCAGCCACTGATATATTACACTTAAATTAGCTCAAAAAGTCCAGTCTAAATAATCAATCTGCATTAACAGACATTTATTTGAATAAATAATACTCTCATGTTTACAAATTTCTTCACCAATGACCAAATCAACGACTGTTGTCCCAATTAAATCTGATTAACTTACTGTTGATGTATGCAAATTGATGCCAGTTTTACGCATCTGAAAGTGTGCACAGCGCCTGTATCGAATAATAAACTAACTTCATTGATATACACTTCTACTAATTAACATAGATGTAAACTAATAGAATTTAGTTGTGCTGGTTTCTTTATTGTTTTATATCAGGGTTTCCCTTTTCTAGCCGTTCAGCATGGAGGTTTAGCAGAGGGCCGCTCTCGTTTAATGATTTATTTTTGAAACAATTCTCCTCGCTGTGCCCTAACTTACTGCAGAATTTTCACACTGGTACTCTACATACTTCAGTTCTATGGTTGTTTCTGATGCAGTTGTTAAATTTTATATCTGAATGACGGGTCGTTTTGTTATGCCTCTTCTTATTGCATATTTTGCATTTATGCAGCCTACAGTCTCGTTTTATGTGCCTGATTTTACTGCATGAGAAACATTTTCTCTCCTCCTTAAATTTAGGGACTTCTTGAGGTCTGGCACAAAACTTGTCACTGTCATCTTAGCTCTCAACGAAATGTGCATAACTTTTAGTACCGGCTAGAATCTCATTCTGACCCTCTTCCTCCGCGTAACAGATTGCCTGGTCAAAGTTTAGCAGGGTGCGCAACAGTACAAACTGTTGTATACCCACACATATTCCTTTTAAAAATACCACAAGAATATTTTCTTCAAGGACTTTCATACGTACAGTGACTTTCTTTTACCGGACCATCAGCTACAGTTCCATTACCTGCCAAACAAATTCAGGTTGCATACTCTCTAATGCTTTCAGCATGCTATAAAACTTTTTGAAACTACTCGCATAACTTTTATGAACTTTAAAGTTCTGATACAAAACTGAACCAACTTGTCCCAGTTTTTACACTCTTTCCTGTAAAAATGGGTGCATAAAAGTGTCTCCTTAAATTTCATTTTAGAACATACTAACTTTTCTGCATCTCCCCATCCCAAAACACCAGCACATTTTCTATTGATTCTATAAAAGAATCAAAGTCCTGGCAAGGGTGATTTTCAAAAATCTGTACAAAATTTATCTACTCTATCATCTGTGGACTAACGCCTTTGCTAACTTTTGTGTTTGCATTGTAGCTCCTGCTCCGCTATAGTCATCCATTTTAAACCACATCTTTCTGGGTCAGTCTCCCATTTGACAAACAACCACTAGAAGCCTTGGTGGGAGGCGGTTTTAATGGGACAACACCACCGACAACTTCTTCCAAAAAATTAAGTTATGTTTACGAGTGTGTCCGACCTTGTCTTTGGTAGAAGCCATCTAGCTGAAGTGCAGTAATCAGGCGAAGTCTGGTGCAACGAGGGACATCAGCAGAGAGGACGGACGATGGCGGAGGATACGAGATGATGGCAGATAAGAGTTTCTACTATGTGGATGGAATGGGCTTGGTATACTAGTTGAAGGATACTATGCTTGAGGGCGCTCAGAGATCTCTAGAACATTACAGACTGGCAGAATCTGGACTAAACTAAGGTGGGACTGTATGAACATGTGATACGGACTTTATTGTAAATATTGGCACTGTCAAATATGGACATATAATTCATAAAATAATTCAATAGGTTTTGTTTGATACACTGTTTATTGGGGCTGATTTTAGTTATTTAATTACATTAATTTCTTTGAGGTGATTATAAGTTGCATTGATGGAATTCATTAATTTTAAATAACAAGTGATAGCAATTTATTTTGAACTACTGGGTTGAGAGTATTTGCTTGCGCAGTTTGAAGACACAGTCTCTCGTTATCATTTTGGAAAATCAATTAGTCCGCGGCGAGTGACTCATTTTCCTTGTTTAAACTCTTTGTTTTGAAGCTCTTTGATTTTTTCCCTCTCCTGTGATCCTGTTCATACTCTTTGGATTTAAGCTCTTCGACATATCTCTACTCCTCATGCCTGCGCCTTTGCAGCTGTGTCTGCTTGGTTTTGGGTATATACATGGTTTTCTCAGCTCATTCTAGCACACTCACTTGCTCTCACCTGGTTTCGGTGCTACACTTCTTAAAAGGTTGGTCATGGTGTGAGTTGTGATATTGTAGTCACGTAGTTGGTGCACTTGTGTGCACTTGGGCATCGTAGGCCATGTAAAATTAAACTCCCGTGAAAGTTCTTCTTGCAAAATTTATTTTTGGCCGCCAATTTCAAAATTATGTTTGCTGTAATTAGAAAGCGGTCACACGTTTTTNCTTCTTGCAAAATTTATTTTTGGCCGCCAATTTCAAAATTATGTTTGCTGTAATTAGAAAGCGGTCACACGTTTTTAATTTATTTTTCTAGTCATTTGTTGGTATGTATTTATTGCCAGCATGTGCTCGCCTGTGCCATAGTTGTAACAGAATTAGTTAACTGGCGGGTACCAGAAGTCAAATGGACCACGCCCCCGATAGGTGTTTCACAAGCAGGTTTTTAAAAGTGTTTATATAAAAATACCACGCCATGACCTTCCATTTTATAACATGTTTTATGTTAGTGTTTTTGTAATATTTTTTATCATGCATTGTTGTGATTCGGCTTTTTTAGGTGCCTGTCCCAAGAGTTGAAATTTTTACCCTTTTTAGAAAATTGTATTTGGCTATAATACGACAGCCATGACTTTGTTCGGCCCATCAGGTGCCAGTGGGCTGCTGTTTCTTTTAATGTAATATTTTAATTTATTGTTAATTTCTTTGTACTATACGTCTGGCTCTGTTAGGCAAGATGTGCCACATTGTCATGATCCTTACCATTCAATTTATGAAATGTCGCGAGTTCACTATTGAGTATGTTTGGACAGCAAGATGTAAGTATTATTCTGATAATCCTACTATTGAATTCATGTAATGTTGTGAGCTCGCTATTGAGTGTGTTTGGAGAGCTAGAGTTTTACATATTATTCAATTAACCACCTTTGTGAGTATTAACTTATTTAGTCATTTCTTTCATGGACGTTAATTGGCTCCTAATTGAATCTAAGATTTATGGTCGTTTGAAAGAATCATTGTGGCTTTGTGTACACATTACTGTTTGGTGTTTCAGAATTGATTTAATATTTAGCAACAGCATTTCTTCCAATTGTTTTAAATTAATCGTAGCATGTTAGTTATATGCTTTGTAGTTATTGTAAAAAGTTAGGGAATTATAATTAATTATTTTATTAATCACAGCAGTGCATGATAAAAAATATTACAAAAACACTACCATAAAACATGTGATAAAATGGAAGGTCATGGCATGGTATTATAACAAACACTTAAGAAACCCTGTGTGCAAAACACCTATCGGTTGTGGCCCAGTTGACTACTGGTACTCACCAGTTAACTAATTCTGTTACAACTATGGCACGGGCGAGCACTAAATAAATACATACCAACAAACGACTAGGAAAATAAATTAAAAACAGCACTTAAAGAACCTGGCTAAGCCCATTGACTTTGAGAAATTGCAACTATATTTATTGTACTATGCATTCTAAACTTTGAAATTTTTTGTCAATTTACTTTAGGATGAAGTTGTTAAATAAATAAGTGTATATTCAAATGTGTTTCACACTGTTTGAAAGTATTCCATCGCATGTAAATATCATGTACATAATTGTATTGGTTATGCTAAACATGTCTCACTTTTTCTTGGGAGGGATAGATACAGGCTGACTGCGGATTATCTGCTATTTTGGCCAATATTTGGTTATCTGAAATTATGAGGTTCAAGTTAAGATGGATAGTAAAGAGTATACTATATACATATTAAAATATACATACACACACACACACACACCAAGGTTTATAAATATATTTGTGTGTATATATAAATACAATGACTATATTTTATTTCCANGATTTTGGCCAATATTTGGTTATCTGAAATTATGAGGTTCAAGTTAAGATGGATAGTAAAGAGTATACTATATACATATTAAAATATACATACACACACACACACACACACACCAAGGTTTATAAATATATTTGTGTGTATATATAAATACAATGACTATATTTTATTTCCAACATCATACAATAGTTAGCAACACAAAATTAATGAAGGAGTAAGAAAATATAATTATCCAATAGCCTGCAAACGATTATATAGATATTAAAAAGTTTGCTTTTCTTCTTCAGTAACAACTCATTCAAAAAGTTTCACATAACAGGTATATTCATTATTACATGGGTCACAAAAATTTTAATACACTAGAAATAATATAATTTCTTACTTTGTTAACAGCTTCATCTGCTTTATAATGTCCAGATTCCTCATTTTCATTTAGCCATACCCCTCCTCCAATGTTCCACTGGAAAGTTGGCTTGGGGTTTGCATATACCTGTTTAGTAATCATTCCTGGTTTGCCAATCTCAAAACCAAATTGCTGTGTTGAAGTGTCATCATCATGAGGCATATCTAAAAAAAATAATCAATTATGCTACTATAGATTAAGATATGAATATTAACTTAAAAAAAAATTAAACATCAGTAAATATCCGGTCCTGTTATAATCACATCTGAACAATATCATGCTATTAACAGCTGGCACATTTTTTTATTACAACACTGCTAGCACTTTGCAACAACAATGATTCCTTGCAAACCGACATGCAAAACCTGTTAACTCCCATACTCTCATTAGCACAAGAAGTAAATCATGCCACATCATCCATCATACTCATGCACAACAAACTCCACTATCAATGAATTAATTTTATCAATAAATTTTGTTCTGCTATGGTAACACTTCATTTGCCCCCATTGCTTATATTTTGATACTGGAAAAATATGCCAATAAACACTATTCACAATATGCTTTTGAAAATAAAGTCTAATTTTTTTGTTGTAAAATGAGTTTATCAAGGTATTCAGCACACAATGTTCATTATGAATTTATAACATAATTTACACTATTTATTAAAATACTTCTTTTCCTGCTTACAACTGTTTGCATGTAATAATATTAATATGAAATTTTCAACAGTTAGGGAGAAAAATTATAATCTAATGTGTATGCTGAAAGGTTGGTTGTGGAACTGGCATAATTTTCCTTGATGGAGGAAAGGGCATGTAGAGCTACCCCCTGTGCGACTCCCTTAAATATGCCACTGATATGTAATACACGTCTACAAGCAAATGGTAAATTTTTTGGCTATAGGGACTTGTTCAAGTCCCTTAATTTTCACTAATACTACCTGTTAAAATATTTTTTCAATCTGTCAACATTTAAGAGTGATATTTACCTTGTGCACAAAGAACTAAGAAACCATTTCTGCTTTCAAAAAAAAATTAGTCTTTCAACAGAGGCATTTCGTATTTCCTGGAAAATCAATTACACCTTTATTGACACCATTAAAATAATTACTGTATGTAATACTACCAGGCAAAGTATTATTCCTGTCCAAACTTTATTTTTCAATTTATCATACTCTCAAAATGTAAAATTTTTGAACTCCTTTGCAAACAATTAAAATGATTTCCTACTGGCTATAGTGTGTGTGACGTAATTGTACATGTTTTGGTTTTGCCATCTCAGCATTAGCATGCAAACGTATTGTCGGCCGGTTGCCACAGATTACAGAGAAACTTTGAAATAGTAATGAAACTGTTTTTTGGAAACTTATGTTTCTTGCAAAATGTATCGTTATGTTTCTTGCAAAATTTATCAGTAGTTTTTAAAATATTGTTGACGTTTCAAAACACATTTTTCATACAGACAACAAATTTAAACATGTAGGTTAATATTTTATTCAAGAATATTACTCTCACAAATAACCAATTTTCTTTTAGGCTTATGTTGATTTACTTAATTTAAATATTTTTCCTATGAGCACATATCTCTCACGCACTGTTAATTTAATGTTAAACATGATAGTTTACTCACTCAATCATGATAACTCCGCATTTGTATTTATTTTGTTGATAATGTGAATACAGTAGAGCACACCTCAACCGGAATCGTCGGGGGAAGGGCTATTCCGGTTGTGGGAAAATTTTGGTTATGGGAAATGAGGGTGGGATGGTGTGAAAAATAACACATTTTTAGTCTGAACTCGTGTATATGTGGCACATAATTTTAACTTAAGAAATCTATGAGTGTAAATTATTAGTTTTATCCATAAAGTTACAAAACCATTTTAAAAAACACTACGTACTGTTTATGAAATGTAAGTCATAAAACTCCCGGCGCTGCTTTAATGACCCTTATTCTCAACCTTCTAGCTGGGTTTCTTATCTCTCCGCGTGTGTGTCTGCCTGAGTAAGCGAGATCTGGATATCATGTTACTGTTTGTGTTGACGTGCATCTGATAAATCTTCCCGAAGTATAGTCAATTCCGTTGACAGTCTTTTCCCTTACTGCATGGCACGTCGGCACAACATAAATTTACAAGAGCGAGGCTGACGTATTATAGACCAAGTTCACAAAGTACCGTATTTCGGCATATATTTTTACAAAAAAAAATTACAAAAAGTGGGGAGTGGCTTATTTACGAGATATTGGCATAAAAATTTTTTTCCCCCTAAACCATGTTCAGAAATTTGTCAACGAACAATACGCTCTAATGTTTTAACTTAGTANACATATTTTTACAAAAAAAATTACAAAAAGTGGGGAGTGGCTTATTTACGAGATATTGGCATAAAAAATTTTTTCCCCCTAAACCATGTTCAGAAATTTGTCAACGAACAATACGCTCTAATGTTTTAACTTAGTATCTAAGGAAGTCAAAAAAAATAATAAGAAATGAATAGCTCATCACTTGTGTTTAAATGCGTATGGGTCACACCATACTTTATTAGCCTGCCAGTCCTCAACTGTTCTGCTTTGTATCACCTCCAACCACCATCCAGCTTGCGCGTTTCCTTTCTCTTTTTTCTTTCACCCTCTCGCTCGGCGTCCTTCCTTTCTACCACTATCACCCACTTCCCAAGGCCGCAGCCGCCCAGCAACAAGCAAGCTTGCTCGCTCCCTTTCTTTTCTTTCTCACTCCTTCCTCCTCTTTTTTGTTTGTGTGTGTGTGTGTGTGTGTGTCTCTCTCTCTCTCTCTGGTTGAATAAGACAGCCAGCAGCAGCTCTGTGTGTGTGACGCTGCACGCACACATGCACCATGCCATTACCTGCCCGGCAACAACCGGCCGAGCAGGCAGGCTACGCACAGCGCACGTGTTCTGCAATTTAAACGCAGTGTTGAAGCATTATGACATAAATACAAGTTTTTATTTACATGGACTACTGCGCTGTTGCAACTTTTCAGCAGATGGAGGCCAGGCGGCGCGGCAACAATAACATTCAACGGCAAATTTATTAGTTTGCCGTTGCCATAGTTTGCTGTTGCCGCACTAACACGACAAGGCCCGGCAATATTTGCGGGAATACAAAAATTCAGTGTGGCATATATTTGAAATATGCTGCACTTCTGGTGCGGTCATACACGCCAAAATACGGTACATGTACACTAACACGTTACAACACTAAATTCTGAAAGTCACACCACTAAAACCAATGGCATGTGTCGCACATTGCCATTAGTCACTGTCACTTGTGTCATTATGCAGCATAGCTGTAGCTGTGCCACTTGGGCCGGCTATCTCTTCATCATGCAGCTTGTTTACCAGCTATTGGGCATGTACAGTCTGGTGTGAGCAACGAAAAACCTCTTGCAAGCACTGGAAAGTTATGGCACAACTTTGCGACGTTTGAATTTTTTTGGAAAATTAGTTTTGGATAAGGGGAGTTCCGTTCGAGGGAATTCCGGTTAAGGGGTGTTCTACTGTATGTAAATTTAATTGTATCTTATATTTGTATATCTTTGACTTGTTCCATATCTTGGAACTAAACCATTTATATGGGATTAAACGGAATGTAAACTAATAAATAAGTCAATAAATAAATCTTACAACGAAAATTTTGGTATTTTAATAGCAAAGTGCAAAAACACAAACCTGTGTTATAGTGTTAACTACATTATAACTTTTTATGAAACATAACAGCAATTTCTCTTTGGCTGTATAGATGCCACCCTTAAAATAAATATTACTGTGTTACGAAGTAGGGCAGTGCCATTTATGGTAAGAAAACCAAACATTTACGTAATACTGAAATGATCTTCGCATTCAAAAGTTGTACTTTTCTCACAAATTGCCTCTGTGTTTTATGGCTGTTAGTATGTTTAGACATGCTTTACGCTTTGTTTTTTCACTTAGAATATTTGCAGGTATCTTATTAGGAGTACATTTAATTGTATTTTTTGCATTCTGGGACTATGCAACACGTGCTGGTATTCGGTGATGCAGCAATAACATGAAAATCCTCCAAAACAACAAATATAATAAAAATTCCAAATGCACACCTAACTCACTTAGACATCTGCACTTAAACAACAAAGAACAACATGTACTGTGGCATCACAGGCACATAAACATGGTGGTATACATTTTTCCAGTGCAAAATTGTGGTCTATTTTACAAGTTATACACACACAAATAAAGAAAGGAACACAGCGAGAGTTTTAAAATTTATCATACTATCATGTGGTAGGCAGAAAAAAGTAAGAAAATCCCTATTGCTGTGGTAGGTGTCACACTTCCAGTAAAACTATCTCAATAATTTTCTGAAGTAACTGAAAACTTTACATTTATTAACCAAGAAAATTTCTGAAGAGTCAAATTATATTGGTGTAATAAAACAGGTGTAAAATGATGTACACGTATCAAGCAGAAAAACTTTTTAAAGGAGAACCTCATAAAAGGGTTATCTTAAGATACAATTTTTCACATAATGAAAATATTTTACTATACACAAGATTGAACTAGAACATAAATTCAACAGTTACAGCAGCATAGGAACAATACTGCTAATTACTAGATTTGATAAAGTGATTGTCTCTGATTTAGGCATTTCATGCCAGAAAATATGTTAAGTTATGCTGAGTAAGAATATATAAGCATTATAATTTGTCAATATATTTATGTGTGAAAAACAAATTATTTGCCCCTTTTTTTTTATAGAACACACCATGATTGATTAAACAAACAAATTTAAACCCGCAATGGTTTTATTTTAATAGCATATTTAGAAAACAAATGTATTCAAACTTTTTTGAATGATACTTGCAATGGAGGTAAGTGATTGTGTGTATTCCCTGGTGAAATAAATCTGCGATGGCGTATGTCTGAAGTGATCTTTCATTTAATCATATATTTTCTATCACAAATGTTACATGTATCTGTTCCATGATACACAAAAACTGAATATGTCCATTGAAGAACTTTATGTCACTCTGGAGGTCTGATATTTTTCACAAAACAAATCATACAGATTTTTCCACATTTGTGGTGTCAGGTAGATATATCACTACGTTACAAAAACCATAATATGATTTTCAGCCTTTTAAAGACAGAATTTTTGCAGGAATGTTTTTGGAATTGTTCTATCTGTTAGTTTATATTTTCTATGATGGTACATTTCATGAACATCTATTGTCACAATACACCCAAAGCTTAACATACATTGAAGTGTATGCATATTTGTCCAGGAATAATGGCATGCAATGAAATGAAATTCTCACAACACACTGGTACTTTTAATAAAATATTAATTGTCAATCTCTTAACTTATATGAATAACTGTGGTAGAGAGCATCATAATTCATTTTTTCTTAAGGCTTATTAATGCCTTTCAGTCAGTGATATAAATTATGTCCACTAAGGTCTGAACTTCGTTTAACCAGAATTTCTGGTGCCTTGTTTACAAAGCAGTTGAAATAAGTATAATGACAAGTTGGGCCTACTTCATGGGCTTGTGCCACCAACATTTACTTCACATCACTTAAACTCCCTAAATTTATTAGTTTCTTTGGTTGGCGAGAGTTCACAAGTTCTTCAAGGTCACACTTCTCTATTTTGATCACATCAAATACACAATAAATATATTGACTTGTGTTATTACATAATATACATTCACAAACTAAAATCTAATTAATACACACCTGTTTCAAGGTGATGCAGATTGTTCTAGAAATCAAACAAGACAATCAAGAGTACTGCTTATACTGGACACCCATAGTTATTCCCTGAAATGCAGTGAACTGATGGTTTTCCCATACATATTGTTCTTTCTTATGCCTATTTATGTTGATTTGTATTGTTTCTAGCATTAACTGTATGTATCCAAAAAATTCCTGATTTTCCCAAAAGATAGCATTATAATATCAAAAATTACATTTTATGAACCCTCATTGGTAAACCTTCATGTTTTTCAGGGGAGCAAACAGATTTATGGCAGTTGCAAATACACTTGCACAGTTTATGATATTTTCACATTAAAAGGTCACAATAGAGAGTACTGCAAGCTAAGTAATGTAATTTTCAACTTACAAAAACACAAAGAATAATAAAGGGAATTAATAAGAACCTAAAGGAACTGTTGAAGTAATTATAAAATTCCACACAGCATTTATTGTTCCAAAAATATTGCAATAAGTTAGTGATATTTGAAAACTAACTCAATTTACCAAAATTCTGCATGCATTGCCTGGCAACTGTAAATAATTTGAATTACAATATTATTAATAGTATTATGTAATGAACAATGAACTTTTCAGAATGTGTTTTGTTTGTAAAGAACAATATGAATTAGTACCCTAAGTTATGCCACACACACACACACACACACACACACACACACANGTACTAGGGATGTGCGGTTTTCCCACGGTGACAGCTTGTGTAAAATGGCGGTGAGGGGAGGATGCAGTGCTTTATCATGAAATCTGCAGTGAATCTGGCTTGGTTGCAAAACTGTGAATTTTATTCTCACTGACGCTGTTAAGCAGTAATAGCCAATAACTGGTAATTTTTGGCAGTAAGGCGCACAACCGGAAAGAAAGTGTGCACTAAAAATAATATGCGAATTATCATTCTACATGAAAAGGCAAAAGTGTGCATGCACACACCTACACACCCAACATGCAAGATCTAACACATTCTATGTAAATTTTAATGCAATCCATGTTATGAAAAATTAAGTATCAGGCTCATAAACCTCAACTGGCACGTCTAACGTGAGCACTATGTCCATGAAAACGTATAATGATCACAACCAATAATGTGCAAAACATTTCTTGTGATACCTATACAGCATTTCCCAGTCTACATTTTGGACTGTTCAAAAAGCATACACTGCATTATCTTTCATATTTACTTTTGTTATTATTTTAAGACACATGCTTCCTTTGCTACATGCTTGATTATACAACTTCTGGCATGAGTCGATTTCAGTAAAAATTGAATTTTACAGTAATTCATAAAATGCTTCACATGTTCAGCCAATAATAATTGCATAAAAAAGTGATTTATCAGCCTCCACAATTTACCAACAGCATGCGCCAGAACAATATGGTTACACAGAGTGAGTATAAAAAAATACCCCAACTTTGAAGGTCTATAATATCAAAACCAAACAACCTACAACCTTGATTGACCAATCACATGAACCGTGGAACTGTGAAGTTTGTTTACCATACATTCATAAATGTTTAATGTGACCACCATGAGCGGCCCGAACGACATCTACGCAATAATCAAACTCGTTCCACACTCTTGTCAGCATGTCTGGTGTTACGGTTTGGATGGCGTCCGTAATTCTCGTTTTGAGGTCGTCAATGTTAGCCGCAATGGTGGACGAAACACTTCATCCTTTATGTACCCCCATAGAAAAAAATTGCAAGGGGGAAGATCCGGGCTTCTTGGGGGCTAGTGATGATGAGCCTGGTCACCAGCTGCCCCTTGACTAATCCAGCGTTGCGGCAACGTCTCGTTCAGGTATCTGCAAACAGCTAGGTGCCAATGGGGTGGCACACCATCCTGCTGGAAAATGAAGTCCCCCACCGCCTCTTCTAACTGAGGAAACAACCACTCTGTAAACATGTCCAAATAACGGATTGCAGTAACAGTGGGCTCGTGAAAAAAGAAAGGGCCGAAAACAGTGTCTTTGGATACAGCGCAAAACACATTCACTTTGGGGGAAGCGCGCTCGTGTTCGGTGGTTTCATGTGGAAGCTCCTAACTCCATATCCACACGTTGTGACTGTTCACCTTACCATTTGTATGGAACGTCGCTTCATCGCTAAAAACCAGTTTAGACATGAAGGCACCGTCTACCTCGTTCTGAGCAAGGAAACATCAGACCGTCCCCTTCACATTGACGTATCGAATGCGAGTTCGCTACCCCCTCACCACCTCAAACCGAGAGTTATGAACGCCATCCAAAACATAACACTGGACATGCTGACAAGAGCGTGGAACGAGTTTGATTATCGCGTAGATGTCGTTTGGGCCGCTCATGGTGGTCACATTGAACATTTATGAATGTATGGTAAACAAACTTCACGGTTTCACGGTTAATTTGATTGGTCAATCAAGGTTGTAGGTTGTTTGGTTTTGATATTATAGACCTTCAAAGTTGGGGTATTCTTTTATACTCATCCTGTGTATATAAAATAATTATATGAAACTTTTTGTATGAATGCTATAAAACTTTCACATTAAAGAATAAAATTATAAGAATTGAGGCATTATATTCCACTACATTGAAAATCGCCACTGTAAATAATCCTATGTATATAATATATAAATGTAATGTAATCACGTTACTTTTGGCTTGGACCAACTTTCCTTGACAGAAAAATTTGGTGACCAAATTCCGTCAATTGTTCTTCATTAAATTTAGTTGTCAGTTATATGACAGGGGATTTATACATCTTTATAACTAAAATTATAGTTCACATTTTCACTTTTTCTTGGTTATTTTTGTTATATGAAACATGTGCAATGTTAAATGCACATGTCTTCTTGCACAGCTCAGTAGATGCAAATTTGCATTAAAAATTCTAATTTTTTGCAAAAGTGGTTTTTTTTAATTATGAGCAGCTTTTGGCAACACAATATAAGTACGGCGAGAGAGAACGCCAGAGGTTATTATAAGCAAAATGAACATTATATTTGTAATTTTTATTTCATTTGTTGCAAACATTACTTCAGCAAAAAAACAATAGCAAAATGTAAAATCCTCCGATATTTTCTTTGGTATTGTGTAGACATTTGGCCACTAGTTCCATAACCTTCTTTACTTCTGAAAGAGAAAAACTGTGTAGGAATACTTTAAGGAGACCAATTTCTTTTCATCATTATAAATTGTGCGTACGGATGGGTAGAAAACCAGTATACAGGATAAGATCAGTGACGGTACCCCTGAACTTCCCTTCTCCTGCTCTCGCAAAATGAAGCTACTGAGGCATCTGGTGGCACACTTGTGATACATCAGTTATCGGTTATGGGTAGACCTGTTTCCCGATAATGTAGTGTGGGAATAATGCATTGCAAAAATAATGTGTAACCAGCCCTATAATGAGTCTCGTGTATTATTGCATTCTTCTTCTCCATAATAACAATTAACTTCTGGATGAAAGTTTTACTGATAACTGCAAGTACTAGTGCTATGCGAAAAAAATATGTCAACTGTTTGTACCTCAAATGCCACTTTCCTTTGAAACAAAAAAATAAAGTTGATTATGTTGTCTCGGGTAACCAGATATGTACTGGACTGCTTAGAAGCAGTAATTCATACACCATTAGCAAAAAACTTGAGTGCATTTCCTCCATGCTATCAGCCAATTAACCTTTCAAGACCTCGCTGTTAAGAGCCACCCAAATCTCTTCACTCACTTCAGCCAATTACTGAATTGGGGTTATACATCAGCTGCTTTTGTAAATATTTGGAAATGTACAAATGTGACAGAACGATTTGCAAAATTTTCTCTGCGAATTTACTGATGTCTGAAATTATAAAGAAAATGTTTCAGGTGCATACACAAAACTCCTTTATTGTTATTTTAGAGCTCAGTTTCAATTTTATTCATGCAAGAGCCTATATTGATTTATGCTTGTTACATATAATATGAAATTCAAAGCCAAAATAATAAATCAATTATTTTTGCACAAGTTTTACAGTTTAAAAGTTTGCAATCAGCAAAAGCTAAGGTCTACTTTGACTGCGAAACAGCTATTGACTAAAGTAGATAATTTTGCAGCCATACATAGAGAAGCCCATCACTTTTTTTTAATACAACATCCGCTTACACTGGTTGTGCATTAGCATATATACAGTGTATAAAATCATTACAATAAAATGATAATGGACTTAGCATGTTATAAATATATGGAGTATATGTAAACTTGCTACGGCAAGTTACACTTCAGACCGGCGCCACTACCTATAGTGTTTTTATTCATATTGTGGATGATTCACACCTGGAGCTGACAGTAAAAACAAAACCAAATAGATAAGTCATTTATTTTTATTTCAATTGCTATAGCAAATTTCAAATGGGTATTGCTTCTAACTTGAAATTCAAATTATTAATAATTTCATGTTCGTATGTGGAAAGCAGTCTGACGTGTGCTAGCAAATTCTCACAGGGTAGCCAACAAGACATGTAAATGGCTGCCTCTTTCTTATTATCTCCTCCCCAACCTGCACAAAATTACCGTTATCACATTTCAGGTTGAAATTCGACTCTGTGCTTATCTACAGTGACCAACACTGTGCCAACAGGTCCGCGTATCAATGACGGATGCAGAAGAGATGCTGCCATCTAGTGTGCAACTTAGAACTACTAGCACCAGCTTCCCCCCAATTCTTCCCTGATATGTTGGAATATTTTATGCCGGGGCATAAATGAAATATAATAGAATAGTATGTACATACAGTTATGGAGTAAAAATGTAGGCAAAACTATTGTTTCATATCTTTGAAACAAAGCTATAGTGGGGAAAAAACATGCACATGCACATGCACATTTCAATGATAAGTCAAAGATAGCTGAATCTATCAGTCTGTCTATAAATATACCTTGCTCGGAAGCAGCTTAGGGATGAGTTAACAATAATGCATAATGGAATGGGTCATAAGTGAAAGTATAGTTGATCACAAAGAAAACTTAACCACTGCTGGATATGCTGTAACATATAACTATTACATAACTTTTCATTTTAAATTGATTTGGATAATCTCAAAGTTAGGAATACAAAAGTTTTTTTTTAACAAAAGCCCACTGCAGCATACAAGAAACATCTTAGTGAGTCGGAGCATATGTTATTGCTAATCACCATCATATTAACTGATTTATCTTAGAGTAAAGCAATATTATAGCAGAAATCAATCAAATTGGAATTTGTTAGAACTCTCGGGTATGTACAGATTTACAAAATATATCAACAAATCCAAACCATTATGCGAATTTAAGGTTTACACAATGTTTTTAGAAAGTGAGAATATTTTTTTATGAGTTCTTACTTACGGTTTTAGTTCATTTCTTTAATATGAAAAATGTTGGTAAACCCATGAGTTATCAGTTATATGTACATTAAAGTTATCAAGGATCAGTGTATTCATCAAAATTATAAATAAATAGAACTCTAATTTCACGACATCAAGAACTGTTTGAAATTCTCGCCCGAGTTTAAAATTAATTCTCAAGAGGTGGCTGTTACCCCAGGCACCCACCCCCTTTTTTCTTGCTCTTGTACTCTCTCGCTCTCGTACATCCCCTTCTCCCAGGGGCCTCGGTGGCTGAGCTGTTAGCCTGCTCACCTCCCACGAAGGCGAACCGGGTTCAATCTCCGGCTGGGTCACTCCCAAATTTTTGCCTGTGGGAATTGTGCCAGATGATGCCGCTGGTCGGTAGGTTTTTTCGGGGATCTCCCGTTTCCCCCACCCTTTCATTCAAGTGCTGCTCCATACTCAACTCAATCACCCTCATCAGCTCTCAAGACCTCAATGTTAAGAGCCACCCAAATCTCTTCACTCACTCACTCACTCATTCTCCACTTTTCCTTTCCCTTCACACCTGCGCAGTGTCTTGATCGTCTGGCCAGCAGTCATGTCCACACCAAGGCCACGTTCACTCTTCGCTAGCTTTCTGGATCAGCATGTAGTTGTCCAGCTGCTTACTTATCTGCTGTGTAAGGTAACTAACTCCGTGGCGAGGCAGGCTGCATGGGATATTTAGTTATATAGTAATTATTGTGTAGTGCTTTCCTAAATTCTGTTTCAGCCCACCTACCATGGAAATTCTGTTTGGCGTTAAGGACATTTGGGTTATGTTGTGTCTATTAAGTGATTGACGGTTAACTCTTCTAGTTGCCCCAGCTGTCTGTTTTATTCTATCATGTACCTTGGGCCTTCAGCCATGCCAAATGATTAATTATGTCTCAATTTATTATTGATGAGTAGCTCCCTGTTTCACCATGCAGTACTAGTCATGTTTCATAGCATTTCAGGTGTCAGCATGTGTGTTTACTGTAATCGTGAAACTCACCCATTTTGACTCCATTCTTGTCTGGCTGTTTCGCATCACTTTTACACCTGTTTTTGTTTAGGCCGGTCTTAGGCACTTTTACACCTGTTTTTGTCCAGGCCGGTCTTAGGGCATTTGTTCTATGTATTCATTATGTTTTTGTATCTTTTGTAGGTTAAGAATATCAGTTCTCTGTTTAACAAAGAGTTACAGTAATTGTACATTTTAATTGGGACCATAAGTCCAATATGACATTGTTGGTTGCACCATATGTATAATAATTATTATTTGACCTACTTGCAATTAACGAGTGATAACCTCATGTTCCTTGTTTACTGTGTGTTGGTAGTTGTACGTGAGCAGTACCTATGTATAAACATAACTGTATTGGTTTTCTCGATGATATCAAACTCGTGTTTTATAATTTGAATACTTTCACTGGAAAAGAACATGCAACATAACCTCAGTTAAAATCCTGGTTTAGTTGCACATTAACCCCAAGTCATTATTTGGGTCTGTTAATCCACGTTTAACATATATTACATTTCTTTTTCTTTTTGTTCGGTTGCCACACTGGTAGACATTCATGTGCTAACAGCACAATTCCTGCACCACTCTATTGTTCTTTGGGTTAGTTTGTGTTTTTTCTGTGTTTCACGCAATCACCATGGCTGCTGGGGAATTGGTTTCCTGGATTTACCGTCTCCGTAAGGCAGAGCAACAAGAATTTCTACGCAACTTGGAAATTATCTTTGACGAGGTGGAAAATATGCAGGTACTACGTGCCCTCCAATACGACCAAAGTATTATAGCTGCTGAAGAGCTTGCGACAACATACTCATCAACTGTGAGTCAGACCAGCCTTTTCCACGAGACAGTTTTCCTGAAATCACTCAATTTCGTTCCACATTTATCCTCTTCTGAGCCAGGAGTTTGCAATTTCTTTATTACCATAGAAAATTATATGACTTATCACTCATCACCGAACACATTTTTCTTCTTCATGCACTTAGTTACAAAATGTTCAGGGCTGATTTTGGAATATTTCACTGATACATTAAAAGGCAAGACAGGTTATTCTGCCTTCAAGGTTACAGAGTTTCGCTTTTCGGAGCGGTGTAAAAAGTAATGCGTATGTCGGTTTCAGACACCTAATGAAACCACTCATGCATTCATACAGAAATCTTTACCATGGAAAGCACTTGAGTTAAATTTGCTGGAGCATGTGCTTGTTGAAACTATAACAAGTAATCTCTCCTCCCTAACACTGCAGTATTGTCTTTTTGTTGTGGCAGTCCTTCCACTATTGTGGAGTTGCAGAAATTGGCAAACTCGGTAGGAAGAAGTCTCTTAGCGACTCGTGAATATCATGAGACTTTTCCAGTTGGACCAGTAACAACAGGATCAGGTAATGTCGATACAATGGTTAATAGACGGTGTAGTAACTGTATGCAATTCAAACACACACTTCGTGGCTGCCCGACGTTTCATCTTCCCACCGAACAATGCTTGTGTTTTCGTGGTAGACAACCAGGAGACAGTAAACATAACTGTCCCAAAAAATGACCCATGACTGGCCATATGTGCGCAGCGTTCAGTCGTTTGAAAATGCACACACGCACAAATCAAGACTGTGTTGTTGATTCTGTATGGTATGGAGAACACTCTTTTGCGCTCATTGATACAGGAGCTACCCTCAGTTTGATATGTAAAAGGTATTTTGACTACCTGTGTTCTCATCAATTACACTTGCTTAGTCACATTTCTATGGCTTCTCGTCTAACAGCCTGTGTTGCGTATGTAAATGTTATTCAATGTGAACGTGTTCTACTTCATTTCAAAATTGCTAATATTTCTTGAACTCACTGCTTTTGGATAATACCATGTTTAACTTATGTCTTGCTGGGTTTAGATTTTCAGATTATGGCCCATGTCAATGTAAGCGTACACACTGGACAGTTAACTTTTGACTTTGCTCCTAATGAACGAGTGGCATTACGCTCATGTTCAGATAACAGTTAGGTCATATGTTCAGAACCTGTTGCCTCGGCCACAACCACATCAAGTACTGGAGCTAAGCATATATCTGATTTGTTGCATCGTTATGCTGATGTAATTACTGATAACTTGCTAAATGCAGAGGTCATTTTGCTTTCAACTTCTGAATACTCCACCCGTTTTTCTGGTTGCTAAGCCAGGGAACGCAGGTTATAGATGGGGGTTAATTATGGTCTTTTGAATGACAAATTAGACCTTGATCCTTTTCCACCTCCTACAGTGGATGTTGCCCTTCAGAATTTGGGAAAGGCGAAGATATTTTCAGTCATAGATCTCAATGCCAGTTTACACCAATGTCTTACACCCTGGGCCCAATGTAAATTTAACAGAATTCCTATGTGTGCTAGCTTTGGCACGCAAGCCTTGTCACATGTTCTACATCATGTTCTCTCAGATCTAAGTTCCAGTTTGTCTTTAATTACATAGATGATATAACTGTGCAGTGAGTCAGTGGATGAACATATCACACATTTAGGACAAGTTCTGAACAGACTCCATCAGGCTGGGCTGTCAATCCCATCAAAGTAACATAGGCACAAACTAGCACTCCCTTTTTGGATAGATAATTTCAAAAGGTTAGCTGTTAATGGACCCAAGTCGTGTTGCCCCCATTGTCAGTTTCCAAAGGCCAAAAAACACTGAAAGATGTAATATGTTTTGAGGCATGCTAGGTTATTACGCCCGTTTCATTTCCGGTTTTGCTGAGTTGGCAGCTCAACATAATTTGCTAAAAAGGAAAAACCAGGAATTTGTTTGGGGACCTCAGCAGAAAACTGCCATCAACACCTTAAAGGCTAAGTTAGCTGGTGCCAACAAAAGATTCACACTTCATATGGATGCCTCTTCTATAACCTTGGGTGCTGCACTAGGTCAGACCACTGAAAGAAACACTTCTTCTGTTGCGTTTGCTAGCCATATCTTAACAGACTCTGAACGAAAGCAGAGTGCTTATGAAAAGGAAGCACTGGCATGCCTGTATAGCATGGAAAAGTTTAGCACATATTTGGAAGCCAATGAGTTTGACCTATTAACAATAAGGTGATGAACTGGCTGTTGGGCCATGAGGATCAGTTTGGTAAACTAGGGCGGTCAGTGTACAGACTGACCAGGTTTAGATTTAATGTACACCAAATTCATGGTTCTGACAATGTGGTTGCCGATGCACTGTCATGTATGTTCAACCTATGTCATTATGAAATTCAGGACTCTGTACTCATGGCCTTTGCCATACCACCTAACGCATACAAGGGCATATGACAAGAGCAAAATAAGAATGTGTTTTGCCAACAAATTTTGAATGACATACAGTCTCCACAATGGCTTTCTCATGTATACGGGAAAAACGGGTAGAGCAAAGAAAATTGTCATACCTAGTTCATACCATGCTCTGATATTGCAGTATTATCATTCTTCAGTTTTCAGTGATCATGTCGAAATTCAGAAAACTTTGCAAAAAATCCCCAGTCATTTTTTTGGCATAGCATGAAGCAGGACGTAACAACATTGGTACATTTGCATTAGGATTGTTAGGGGTGTAAACAGGTAAAAAAAGAATTTGGTGGGACTTGACATTGTTGATACACCCGAGTTTGCCTGGGAAACTGTCCATGTTGACGTATTTGATACTTTGACCAGATCAAAGAAACGAAATAAGTGTATTTTGATTTTGCTGGATACATTTTACAAATTTATAATGTTATTTCCTTTAGGGAGTATGAAAGCAGGTACTATAATTAGGAGACTGACACAAAGGGTATGGCAGATTTTTGGAGCACCAGTCAACATTTGTCACGGACAACGCAGCTTACTTTCAATCTCATCAGTTTAAGGACATGTGCTTTACATGGTCCATGAAGTATATTGTAGGCAGCCCACATTTTCCTAAATAGAATCAGGTAGAGAAATTAAACTGTAATTTGAAGACTTGCCTATCATTTTTTATAATCAGAACCAACAGGTATGAGATGGGGACATAGAAATGATCAGTGTAGGATTCAACTCAACACATCACAGTTTAACCAAATCCACTCCATCTCTCATGTTCTTGGGCAGAAATTTAATCCATCCTCTCCTTAACATCCAAGGTATTCATTCCTTTACCTTCCACTCTGTTGTCAGATGAGGCAGTTGTTTCAGTCAGTACATGTTCGGCTTTTATGAGTTAAGCATGAAATTGCTTTGCGGTATAATGAGAACAGGAAACTATTATTGGTGTAGAAACCATCAGCTACCCTCTGCTCCACAGCAGTTCTGTGGCAAGCTTATACCTGCATATGTTGGCCTGTTTGGGGTTTGTAAAATATTTAGCAACACTATGCTTCTGTCCCATCCTAGTGATGGTACCATTTATCGCAAAGCCCATGTTACACAATTGAAAATGTATGTTTCCTAATGTTTTTGTAACTAAGACTGTGTATTTTCTTGTTTATGGAACTAGTGTAGAATAAACATGTGTTGTGGTATTGATGTATAATGTAATGTCTATCATGATAATGTAGGTTAAGTTCATGCTCATTTAAATTAATTCGTGGTTAGGTTATAAGTTTTCTGTGACATAACATATGGCTAGAGACCTGAAAAAATAGCATTTGCGATAAAACGAAAAATAACGCCAATTTTAGCATTTTGGTGCGAATAAAGGAATTTTTACAGTTTTACTTCAAATAAAGGTAATTTGAAAATTTACATCGACCTTTGCTTGAAACTAAACCAATATTCACGGAATGAGTGTTACAAAATTATCTTTCTTGTTGCTTTGCCTAAATATGGCAAAAAAATGAACATCGACAGGCAATGAATGTTTATATCACGTTATGTGGTTGAGGTTAGGAATGCTCGTCGCACTGTTTACTAAACGTCCACCGTCTTTGTTGCAGCAACAAGTTACTTTTGGGTGTTAAAAATTTTGAATTTCTAAGGGTCAATAATTTGTTGATCACATTTTGGAACTTTCTTTGAACGACACACCTTCCATCATTTTTTTTTTTCAAGTACATAGTTCAAAAATAAAATCACCAAACAAAATTGTTACTGTTAAGATAGCAGCATTTATTACAAGGCAGTGACAGCCATAGAATATACACGGCCAGAGAATATTTGTTAGTAAATCTGAACGTAAATTAGGACAAGAGTTAAGATGAAATTTTATTACTGCTGTATGTCAAAAAAACTAAGATACAATGGTGTAGTCACACTATCATTGTTTATCTAAAAGTTAAAAGTTTTATAGCAGAAATGATAAAAAATATACTTGTTATGTTGGCAAACATGTCAACAAATTGCAGTTATACTGATGCTTGTTTACATACGAATTACGGAATTGGAATTGAAATTTGGATCCTCGGAATAATTGCAGACCTACGTTACCCAACTTTGTTTTCTGCAAAATATGGCTGTTGGAAAGAATTGTATTTCTTTCTGAAGCAATAGCGGCAGCTATCCTCGCTGTGTGGATTTTGTGTTATTTTATTGTCCAAGATGCCGAAACCAGCAGCAACGAGCAGCCGAGTTCAAAAGTGGCGGTCTTTATGCTTTTCTTTCTCAAATAGGTTACTTGACAAATTTTTTTTATGACCTAAAGTTGTACATATAGGCTTAATAGAGCTTAAAAAAATATTATTTCAGTGAAATTAAACATTTTCGGGATTATTTTCATATTTATTTATTTGTATTTCAATTTTACCGCTGAAACGATGCCAACTGTCATGGCAGCATCTATGATGTCAGAATATAGTAAGTAATTTGTAAACAAACACGCAAGTTGAAGATTTTTTAAATTATAATGAATCCTGCCACTTATAAATGGTGTGCAATGCCTAAATGTGAAAGTTCATCAATAAAAACTACCAGCAAATTGTTTTTCCATGTCCCAACCGAAAAAAACATGCGGAAAGAGTGGTTAAAACTGGCACGACGAGATCGAGCGGCTTTATCAACAGATACTGCTATTTATTTTTGTGAAGACCACTTTGATATAAGTTTTATTTAATTTTTAATGTTATTTAATTTGTATGTGTACCCTAATAATATTGTTTATCCATAAATGATTTAAAATAAACTACGATATTTGAGGTTAGGTTTGATCTAGCCTGGTTTTTTGTTAGTTAAACAATATTGTATTACGCAATTATTTTTTTATTACAGTTGCCGAGTGACATGGTTAATTATATGGAGTATCACATAATGGGAACAGTGTCTAAAGTGCTAAAAAAACCTGGTTGTATTACAACAAAGTTTGACTATCAACAAGATAGAAGAAAACGAACACTCACTACCACTACAGAACGACCTTATATTTATAAAAAGAGAAAAATTATGGAAAGTGAGGAATGTCGTGAATTAGTACAAGGTGCTACAGTTTCTACAACAGAACATTCCCCAAGTACAAGTTCAGGTGTGTATAAATATTATAGTAATAATAGGCAATAGGAGAAAAGTCAAGACAATTTTTATTATTCATTGCATATTGATTGTTATTCAGTAAGTTGTATGTATTGTACCTATTGATTTTATGTTATTTGATGTGTAATATGTATGAAGTGTAATACCTACATAATATTTTATATTTTTCAGATATTAGCACTGTACCTAATAATCAAACATATTACCATTGTTATAATCTTAGATTATAATAACCTAACATCACGTTACATACAAGAAGTGTATATAAATTTATGCTCTTTGTGAGCACAAAAGTATATTATATTTCTCGTTAAATAGAAGCTTATAATATACTTACATGGAAGACTTAACATTCCGGAATTCTGATGAGCAGAAATCACTGTTTGTTCCGAAAAACATTCCCAGCATCAGTACATCAATTTTGGGCAAATTCGAGCTGTTCACCTTGGTAAATCCAGTTTCCATTTTGGTATTCCTTGTTTTAACTAACTACGTAAGAAAACTTTGCACAAAATCAAAAAGATAGCAACGGGAGAATAACAACAAACGATGACGAGAGCGAAATACATAGGAATGACAGGAGCGACGAGTTTCTTTACTATACGATGACGTCACAAGCTCTGATTAGTGTTCGCCATCACGTGAATTATGGCTTTATTTTCATGTTTTTATTTAATGAATTAGACAATAATCCGATAATTCAATGTTAAATAAACTTGACATTTGTTAACCTGAAACAATATTCTATCCTTTGAAACAGAAATTTCATTATTTTCTTTTTACTAGCATGTAGCCTATTCTAATGTGTTGTTTTTGTAACTACATAGTTTTTATGAAAAGAAAGACTCAGTATTAAAACATACAAAAACTCAAAAACATATTAACCTTTCAAACAAACAAAAAGGTGCTGATTCGCATGCTCAAGTTCAAACGTATACACTTTCTTGCTTTAGTAGCTCAAAAAGAAGAAAATTGGCAGTTGATGATCTTGCTATTAAAACAACTGAAGCTTTTGCAAAAGCCAACATTCCGCTTGAAAAGTTAGATGATCTTAGTTTAAGAGGATGGATGGCTGAATTTATTGAAGGTAAACGTATTTCCAAAATTTATATATTTAACAACAACTTGGCCTGTATACCTAGTATGGTTTTTGAACAAGACCTAGTTCATCTAATACTTACCTTAGAAAATAAAAATGTTTGACATCACTGTCTTAGTACTACTCAAACTATGGTTTTAGGTGCTGGAGACTTATCTTGTGTGAAAACTCTCAGAGAAAAATATGTTCCTGTGGCAGCACAGGCACACTTTGATGCAGTAAAAGAACTTCTTCAGCAGAAAAATATGGTTATACTTTGTGACGAGACGACAGATACCAAAGGAAATGTGTGTTTGTTGTGTTTTTTAAGATTTGTTCAGACAATTTAACAGAACCAGTTTTGAAGGTAGGTGCAGTAAACATTCTGGAGAAATCAAATGGAACGACATGCTCTCAGGCTATAAATGAGTGTGTTAATAAATACGGTGTAAATTTCAAAAACATTCAAGTAATTGTTACAGACTCTGCACGTTACATGACCAAATGTGTGACGACAATGCAGGTCCTTTTTGGAGAGCATGTGGTCCATGTTCAGTGCTGGGTCCACAAACTGGCATTAGTAGGCCACATCTTTTGCATTGAACTGACTGAAGTAAATGAGGCTGTGGTAAAAGTCAAAACCACATTTTTAAATACACGAAAAAGAAAGCATCATTGTATGCAATATCTAGCTGAACATACAACTAAAGCAGCAAATCTGTTCCCAATACCAGTGAACACCCGATGGAATTCGTGGTTCAGAGCAGTGTTTTATTTGTCAGAATACTTTGTTGACATTGTTAACTTCTTCAAGTTCGATGAAATGAAGGCCATCAACAACAGTGGTATTAACTTCCTAGCTTGCCTTTCAGAAAAAGATGTGAACGTGGTTCTTGCTCAGTGCACATTTGTAAAAACCCATGCAGCTGATATTGTAGATCTTCTCGCAAAACTTGAAGGCTCTCGGTACCCCACAGCACACATGCTATATGGTTGGCTAAACAATTTGTTGAAAGGTTTTAATGGAACATCAAAAGGTATATTTGATTCCCAGTTTGAAACTCTTGATTTCATCAGACTCCTCTCTCACCACCACTGAAAAAGCAGTTGTGAAACAGAAATGCCAAAGAGCATCAACTCTTGCAATGACCAAACTGCAAAGTTTGATGAATGGTGATCCAAGTGTGCACATTTTTAAGGCAATGAACAAGCTTTTTAGTCCAAAAAACATTTTATTGAATGAAACTAAAAGAGCTTTGCCTGTTTTTGATCAAATTCCTGTATTCAATAGAATGGATAATTCTGTTCGATACAAGGGCTATGAATTTCTTAAAGAAGCTGTTCAAGATGTGGTCAGGGAAGAAAAAGAACCAGATGTGGCTTTGGGAGTAGAATATAAAGAATTTACTTCAGCAGCACTGAAGGCTATTTGGTTGCCTTCTAACAATGTCGACAGTGAGCGCCTTCTTAGCCACTGCAATTTAGTAGTTACTGACAGAAGGCAAAATTTGAAAGAAGAGAATATAGAAACATTTACCATGCTTTCGTTTGATGACTAACTGTTGACTTTTTACAAGCAACTGAAATAACATGTTTAAGTAAATTAGTTACATATTATGTAGATACGTTATTACCTTACTGATTTTTCCTGTGAGGGTGCACATTCTGTTTGTTAGCAGTTTTTATAGTTATTCTTTACAGTTATAATTATAATTTTGTATTTTTAATAGTGCTTATAGTGTAGCAAAAATGTTTATCATTTCAAAAATCATAAAAGGTCGTATGGCGCATAAAAAAATAACACCTATTTTCTAGGTAAATAACAGCAATTTTTGAGAAAAATAACAGCTATTTTCAAGAAAAATAACACCTAATTTTTCAGGTGTCTACATATGGCGCATGTTATAGCTTTGAGTTATAGTGTTATTGTATTGTATTAAGTAGTAACCTTGTTTCAATGTCTATTAATAACCTGTTATCATAAGTAGCGTAGAGACATAACATGAAAGTGATAAATGAATTGCATTGACCATAATGTCTGACCATTTAAAAACATAACACTGAAAGCAAATGGAACATGTAATGATATTGAAAACAATATTGATGTAACTTGCAGTAGCCCAGTGTTTGTGTCGATAGTTGTTTCTCTTTGTCTCTTTTTGTTAACTTTCTAACATTTTGACCAAATTGTCTGTGTCTCCGTTTGGGGTACGAGTATACACCGAGAACTAAAGATTTTTCTATCAGACAATACTTCTTTCCTGCTCACTTTGTTTGCCATGGTCTTTCTTCGCATTGATACTCCACTTCTTTCTACTTTGTGCTACATGAAGCCCTAGTACTATCTGCAGACCACAAGAAGAGGCCCCACACACAATGACACTGTTTTTATTCTGGAACTGTTATGTTTATGTGCTATCTGTCAATTGCAAACCTTTCACTTCTGTGTATGTGTAACCTATCTACTCGACTCTGAAACTGTTACAGTTTGTGTACTCTTCATGCTTCAAGATTTCTTCAAAGTTTTTGTAACTCTGGAACTGTACCAACATTTTTGTATTCTGTTCTGGTGTCGCTTTGCTTCAAGATGGTCTGTGTGCTATAGAACTTCAAGGAGGGGGGGTTGAACTGTAATTTTGCGGCGACTAGAACTATTTGAAATTTCCGCCCAAGTTTAAACTACATGTTCTTGAGTGGCAGCTGTTACCTCAGGCACCCCCTCTTCCCTCATTCTCCTACTTCCTCTCATTCTCCTACTTTCCCTTTGCGCCTGCGCAGTGGCTCAGTCATCTGGCCAGCGGTTGTGTTCACACTAAGGCCTCATCCACTCTTCGCTAGCTCTTCTTACCAACATGTAGTTGTTTAGCTGTTTACTTATCTGTTGTGTGAGGTAACTCCCTGGCAAGGCAGGTGCAATGGGATGTTTAGTCAGGTAGTGAGTATTATGTAGTACTTTTCTAAATTCTGTTCCGACCCACCTGCTATGGAAATTCTGTTTGGGGTTAAGGACATGTTGGGTTATGTTGTGTCTATTAAGTGATTGAGGGTTAATTCTTCTAGTTGCCCCAGCTGTCTGTGTTATTCTGTCATATACCTTGGGCCTTCAGCCATGCCAATTGATTAAGTCACAATTTATTTTTGAAGTGTAACTCTCTGTTTCACCATGCGGCACTCGCAACCTATGGGTCTGAGTCAATTTTCATGACATTTCGAGTGTCAGCATGTGTGTTTACCATAGTTATGAAATTCACCTATTTTGACTCTATGCTTGTCTGGCTGCTTCACAGCACTTTTACACCCATTTTTTACTAGGACTGTCTTAAAGAATTTTTGTTATTTATTCATTTTGTTTTTGTATCTTTCATAAGTTAAGAATGTCAGTTCCCTATTAATGTGATAAAGTAATTGTGCAGTTTAATTGGGACCTTAAGTCAAATATGATATTGTTGGTTGTGCCCTACTTGCAATTAACGAGTGATAACCTCATGTTCCTTTTTTACCGTGTGTTGGTAGTTGTATGTGGGCAGTACCTATGTATTAACATAACTGTATTGGTTTTCTCAATGATGTCAAACTTGTGTTTTGTAATTTGAATATTTTTAATGGAAAAGAACATACAACATAGCTGGTTTACTTGCATACTGACCCAATGTCATTATTTGGGTCTGTTGATCCATGTTTAACATATGTTAAATTTCTTTTTCCTTTTGTTCTGTTGCCAAACTGGCAGACATCCATGTGCTAACAGCACAAAATTAAATAAAAAGGGGGCAAGATGGGCACAAACTAGACACATAATTTGGAAAACAGAATTTCAAAGTCAGAAACAATTTGCTAAATATAGCATTAATAACGATGACCATAGATTATTTACACACATTCATTGCCCTTGTAGAAGGGTCTAGTACAATATTCACACCTAGTGGTTAAGCCACTCAACTGCTACAGAAATGAAGAAACAGTCAGGTCATTGTTGTTAAGTGTCAACTGGCATATTACGTGGAGGTGTCAGCACTGAATGAGCCTATTTTAATGCTTATCTTGGGATAAATGCAGATTTTTCCCATTTGGGAATTGTGGCTGTATGCGGGGTCCTCTGAAATTGTGTTTAATAGGCTGATATTTACCTCCAGTGAGAAATCAACCACTACTCATGCCCTGGTAGTTATAGCAAAAAAAGATCAATTTCAATTGAGGAGACATTTGATGAGCAGCAGAAGTGGGGAGTGAACCCTGATGTACTTAGCTACCCTACTCTGCAAATCCTTCTATACATTGCTACAGAATTTTTAAGTTACAGAACCGCATGGCTAAGACAGTCTATGTCAGTTATGCTCTAACAATTCTTCAATAATGCTTCTCTGGTAAAGGCCTTTTAATAATCTTAGGTGACTCAAAGAAACCAAGAGAAACATACCACTTTGTGGGGCTGACTATAAGCATCAAAGACAGTGAGGCTGAATAAGATCAGGCATTGTAAGCTGAAGTCTATGCAATAAAATTGTAAAAGAGTTACAGGTCCCAATCAAAGGGCATATGTGTGTGGGCGCACTAAGAGAAATTATCTACAACAGTATGCTGAATAAGTGGGTTCTTCAAGGTACTTAACCATATCAGCCAAATTGGTTGTTTGAATACAGGCAGCTATTAAGAAATCTAACTGAAGATAAGTTCAAACCAACATAAAACTGACCTTATGTTTCCTGATGAACCAGATGTAATACTTCTCAGAAACCAAAACAGCCTCAGGATAACTTGTTGAACCCCAGTAGCAGTGAGCAGGACAAATTTCTTGGGCATTCTGTCAGGAGAACGGAGGGGAGGAGGGGTGTGTGTGTTTGCAATGTGCGTGTGCATGCACATGTGTGTGTGCATGCATGTGTGTGAGCGAATGCACACATGCACATGAACACACACAATTACTTTAATTCAAGTGCCATATGATGCATGCCCAAAGCCACTCCCCAACATAACCAGCTTCAGAAGGAGTATTATGGGAATAGGAAATCAAACACTAGGCCACAGGAAAGGTGCCAAATTCCATTCTCGACATCAGACAATAATCATTGATTCTAATGCAATTCCGTGACCTTTATGTCCTTCACTATAAATCCATATGGCCAATGTAGCAAATAGGCATGAGGCAGTTCACTGAAAGGGTGTTGTAGGGTAGGCAAGCCTTCCTAAAAACCTTCTACATATGTTGCTTATGTCCAAACAGGAATAAACGGAGGCCTAGAGAATCCCACAGCACTAGCCAATTTCAATGCCTGCCCAGGTGGCAGGAGCCACATTAAGAACCTAGCTCCTCCTGGTAAACATTCTGCCAGTGGGAACCAACATGGAAATGCTGCAGTAAGATGGGAGCTCTATTTATTGTGCACCTCAGCCCCTGGAGAATTGGAAGAGATTGGCATATCATCAAGCCAGTTATGGGTATGACCTATCCAGCTGACCCAAGTGACATTCCAGTCAGTCTCTCTCTCTACTACTAATACTGGCAGATTACCCTCGCTGGTCACTGTCGTCATCGCCATTCTGATGGTACCACACACCTCGCCCTAATGGCAGTCCAAGACTCCAAAATGTCTCGACATACAGGCACGTCACTGTGTATATGCTCAGTTGACCTGACTCACAAGGTTCTTTTTGCACGAGTAACACTGAGAGAGAGGTGGGTTGATGACCAGAAAATTCGCAAGTGACTATCCTGAGACATCCAAGGATGGTAGCAACACCGGTCCCGATAGCTTATTGTGGCATGCATCAATGTCATACAGTGGCTCATTTGTAACTTGCTGCTTGTGCATCATAAGTCCAACGGGGAGGGCAACAGAAATGATGCAGAGTGGCTGCATGTAACAATTACTTTACCTCAAATTAAGGTAGATATTACATACCAGCAGTTTAAAATCAACGTACCAATTTGATGTAGTAGGTTAATGAAAGCTACTTTAAATTGAGGCTGTGAAAGTAAACAAATTCTTCCAATAATATCAAATCATCATCTTGTACAAACACAACTGAAAAACGGTTTATCATCTGTAGAAATCCCAAGCCAGACCAAATTTATTAGTCACCACAATATCCAAATACATTTACAATACAAAATTTAAAAACATTTCAATTAATGCAATAAAAATATTTCAAATAATGCAATTATTTTTCCAGAAACTTAGTTTAGGCATCAATCAGCACTACTTCCGTTTATGCTCCTTCAAGAACTTGTTTTTACAGGAAGATCTCTAACAGCCATTGCAGCTTTCTCTTAATCCATTTGCTGGATGAAACAAGTCATGTAAAAACTTCATTTTTTAAGTGGCGCTAATTTTGTAAAAACTGAAGAATAAAAATGAAAATAATTAACTGTGTACATTTTACGGGTTGTATTTTAAGTGTACCACAAAAACGAACCGAACACCCCTGCCAAATTAAGAATCCTACGGAAACTGACTAATTTAGAACACAACAAAATATGAACAGATGCCATATTAATTTTCCTCAAACATACTGTAGCTGGTTAAATGTAAACACTATAAATAAACAAATAATAGAAGTTGTACAAGCATTTACACTGAAAATAACACAGAAGAAAGGATTTTTTTCTTGGAAATAATAAATAGTTAGTTTATTCTAATACTTTGCTACACAACTGGCCAATTTTTAGTTTATACCATTACAATTTATTTCAACTGTGAATCCTTGTTCTTACTTGTAAATCTTTCATTAGTTTCGAAGTTATATTTTTAATCCCTTAAGTGCAACCATGCAAAACTCGATTTATTGGGTTCTGTTAGCTTGGGTTCCCTAAGCACACATCCATGTACTCTTAAAATACCAATACAATTAAATAAAGATGAACAAAAATTATGGAAATACACTGCTTGACAATAAAAATAGTAAATCATAAAAAAACACGTGACAATCATGAAATACTGTAAATAGTGAGAGTACGGATTGGATGCATATGATCCAATGTTGGTGCATTTGTATTTTACTGCCGGAAGAATTGCTGGAAAGGCACCAAAGATGTTGCTTTACACATTTGATCAACATTGAGAAAGGACTCATAGTCAGGCTGAAAAACCCAGGGTGGTCATATTGCCATATAGCCCACCATGTGGATTATTTGGACCATACGGTTTGATGCTGTTGGGAACTAAGAACAGTGGATACGTGAAGGCACTCATACACTGAGGACCTACTCAGGATGGACGAGATCGACTACCAGTCAAGAGGATTGATGGATCGCGCGCCAGGCATGGAGGGATCCCATGGTGACCTACTCCATGTTACTAACCATTGTTGGAGCTCCTATGTGCCCACAAAATATCTCCTGCTGCCTTACGGAAGTGAATCTGCTATCCCAGTGCCCTTTACATGTGCTGCCATTAACTCTGAAATAGCTGTGGCTCTGTTTGCAGTGGAGCCAGGCCAGAGTAATGTGAAAAACAAAAGACTGGAGATGTTTGGTTGGTGTTAAGTAATGAATGCCACTTCGTTATGGGGACAGATGATCATTGCTCCCAGGTGTGAAGGGTCTCTGGTGAATGCCAAAATTCAAACCTTGCTATTGAGCAGCACACTTCCCCACAGCACGAATTATGATCTAGGGAGCCATAGCCTATGATATCCCATCCACTCTCATCGTCAAGGACCACTGACAGCCCAGCGGTATGTGGACGAGATCCTACAATCTCATTTGCTCCCATTTCTGACAAGGATTCCAGGTGAGATATTTCAGCAGAATAACGCCCAACTGCACATGGCACAGGTTGCCAAGAACTGCCTCCATCATGTCCAAATACTAACATGGCCTGCCCATTCCCCTGACATGTCCCCAGTCGAGCATGAGTGGAGCCAGTTAAAATGCCAGCTGCCACCTGCCACAGCATCTGGGATTTGAAACATACTGTACAACAGTTGTGGGCCCATCTGCCTCAGGACAACATCCAGAATCTGCTGGACTCTATACCAAACTGCATTGCAACCTGTATCACAGTGTGAAGAGGTGTGATGCACTATTGAAGATGACCAGATGGTTTACCACAGATCCCTGTGTAATTGCCCTGCTGCTCTGTTTTTGTAATCATGTATATTACTCATCTGTATCATTACCTATATCAAGTTTCAGTAACATACAATGCATCCTTCTGTGCGCTATTTTTATTGTCCGGCATGGTAACGTTTTCTTCAAAGAAGCTGTTGTAGCTTTCTTTGCTTTTGTCAAAAAGTTACCAAGAAAAATAAATAAATAAAACACTCAGCATGAATAACACTATTGTCTGAACTACCAAAAACCTACTTTGTACTTACATTTTTATTTTGTTGTACACTTTTTGTAGCCACTACTCGCCACCTGCGGTGATAGTTCGTAGGGTATTAGTTACCTGTCTGGCACAGACTACGAGTGCCTTGGGTGTTGAATAGGGGGTAAACAATAACGCCTCTCAGTGATTCAGTTTACGAAGTTTATATATGGCTTAAAAGAATACAAACATAGACACCTCCGAGACGGTTCCATGCAAGTTGTGAGCCTGAAGGGCGGCTTTGAAGTACTGGCAGACTCCCTTGCCCCGA
>NQII01000214.1:607512-634018 GCA_002778355.1 Clitarchus hookeri
GGGGGGGGGGGGCTGCATCGCAATCTCCTCATTCTGGTGTCCTGGAGCCATCTCCAGACTGCGGCGGACAATAGTCTTCGGGTCGGCTGCAGTCCCCCGGTACATCCTCGCCTCCTCAATGTTTGCTCGGGTTCAGTTCTCCGTCGGTGCTAAATTGTAAGGGGCGTCTTGAGGTTGCCCCATACATGCTGCTTGTTTCATTCCGCGCACACCCTCTCTTCCCTGCTACCTCGCTCGCGGTTTCTATTTCTTCTTCGGTTTCACCTACTTTCTCTTCCTCGTTCGCTTCCTGCCTCCATTCGCTTCCTTCTTCTCTACCGCTCACCTGTTCCCTTTTGATTGACTCTTCTCCTTCGCTCGCCCGTTCTCGCTTTCTCGCCCGTCCCCTTTCGTTCGCTTCTTCTCGTTCATCCACCCTTGCTCTCTCGTTCTCTCCTTCTCGTTCCTGCGTATTTTCGGCCCGGTAAGCGGGTCTCACTGGCGCTCCGGGCACCGTTATCGACCAGCGTGGTCGCACAGGTCTCCTTGGGACTATGAATGAGATAGCACGTTGTGGTAACGGCGCTGGGGGCTGTTTTGTTTTATCGCTTTTGCTCTCTATCTCCACGCCATTGTCCACCATCCGGTGGTCTAGTGGCCTACTGCGGGTTTCCTCTGGGTTGTCCCTCGGTGACAGTGCTGGGATTCCAGGGGTACTACTGGAATACACCGGGGTCTCATTACCCATAGCTGATGAACATAGGTGCTTACCTAAATTGTCTTGTTGCCGATTTCTTAGTCCCCACCGCGGGGGCAGACTCCCTACTTCTCCTTCGTCAGGTGGTGTGAGGGGGTGTAATTCATCGGGCTGTCCCCTCTCTGGTTCTGCTTCCGAGTATTTATCTTCGGCATCAAACCCTCGGTCAGACAGGGGCCTATTCTGGGCTGCCCTTGTATTTTATTTGGGACCATAGGTGTGGGGTTTGGGTATAGGGCGTATCTGGTTCCTTGCCACCTTCCGCATTTTGACCATCTCGTCCTCCGCCCAATACACATTTCCTTGTTGCCCTACTACTACATACGGCCCTTCCCATTTAGGCACAAATCCTGCACAGAATTTGTCACTGGTTTGGCTCAAAGGATGGTTGCGTAGTAATACATAACAACCATTGGGCAAGTGGCAGTGGAATCTGACAGTTGCTTGTTCTGGGTACTTACGCTGGATATACCGTTGGTTTCTCTGAGCCCCTGTTCTTCGGATCGCCGCTCTTCTTATTTCATCAGGGGCAGGAAGTTCTGTAGGTTCGGTTTCCCACTGCCACTCCCCGGGTCGTCGGAGGTTGTATCCCAGTATCAGATGGCTGGGAGAAATTCCAATGGCGTCATTGTGCCGGCGTCGCAATGTATACAGGATTTCAGGAAGCTGTACATCCCATTGATTATGATTGGCACCTATTCTTATGTGCATGCTCTTTTTCAACTCCTGGTTCCGGCGTTCGGTAGGATTGGCCTGTGGGTGGTAGGCTGGAGTCGTCCAGCTTTCCGCCCCCCCACGCCTTGTAGGCTTTCATCCACTTTACGCCCGTAAACTGGGATCCATTGTCTGTTAACACACATTTTGGATATCCCCATTGTGGAAAGACCTATTGCTCCATTGTCGGATAATTGTGGTTGCCTCCTGATTGGGTAAAGGGAACACTTCTGTCCACCTGGAAAACTGGTCTGTCACAACTAGGAGGTATCTCTTTCCTCCGTGTGTGCGTGGGTAGGAGCCCATGATATAGACGGCTATGTGGGTCCAGGGTGTTTTTGGTCAACGGGGTGTGTATCGCATCTTCGGTATTGGGTAGGCTTTGTTTTCACAACAAGCCCGACATCGGGCGACGTATTCTCCAACATCCTGGCTGATTCCTTGCCATGTGTACCTGTTGGTCAGGGCCCTTAAGGTCTCGTGAAAACCCGGATGACCTGCGTGGTTGGTGATCATGGTGGTGCTCGCAGATACTGGTTCGTAGCTCGTGGGGGACCCAGATTTTCCACTGATCGGTTCGCAGGTGCGTTCTCGCCCAGATTATGCCATATCTTCCCTCGTACTGGTCGGGATATATCCTCATTAACTCCTGTAATTTGGGGTTGGCCTGCTGTTGGTCTCATAACAGATCCTTGCTTTCACAGAACTTAATTAGCTGTAGCTCCATCTTATCCGGCCATGGGAGTTTTGGGGGAGAGGGGGGCAGCATTCGCTCCCAGTCGTCGGTTCCTCTCTCCTTGTTGGGCATCTGCAGTCGGCCGAATAAGGCATCGGGCAACTCGTTGGTCAATGCTCGAATGTGAATGAAAATTCCATTAGAAATAAGGCCCACCTACTCAATTTTGCCTTTTCCTTACTCATGGTTTTTAGCCATGTAAGGGCCTTATTATCGGTTCTGAGAATGAATGGTCAGTCCTCAAGGTAATAGTGGTATTTGCGGACTGCTCAAACAACTGCCAGGCACTCCTGCTCATTACTATGGTAGCGGCGTTCAGTCTCGTTTAGCATAATACTAGCGTATGCTATAATCCGTTGCTGGTTCTGTGACAGCTCCTGGTATAGGACAGCACCCATTGCGGTTCCGCTTGCGTTGGTCTGTAAGATTAGGGGTAATTCTGGCAGAGGTCGGTAGAGCATGGTTTATGTCGCAATAGCGCGCCTTTATTTCTTGAAATGCTTCTTCATGTTGGTCGGTCCACTTCCAGCGAGTTGTTTTGGGTAGGAGTTCGTTGAGGGGGGCCATAATGGGGGCGACATCTGCTTTGAAATCTCAGAGCCAATTGCATAATCCCAGAAAACGCTTCAATTGTGTCTGGTTGGTTGGTACTCTAGCCTCCTCAATCCCTCGCACTTTCTCTGGTTTCGGATAATTCCCGTCTGGGGTAATTACGTGCCCTAAATATTCTACCTGGGACTTCCCGAAGTGGCACTTCTCCAGTCGGCAAGCCAGTCCATGGAGTTCAAATTGTTCCAGGACTTTTTTCAAGTGTACCTGGTGTTCCTCCCAGGTGCGGGAATATATGATCACATCGTCCAGGTACGCTAGGCAAAACTGGCCGCCATAGCCAGTCAAAACTACTGCTGAAATCAATTGTTGTAAAGTAGCGGGTGCATTCTTCAACACGAAGCGCATTACGCGAAACTGCAGCGTTTCGCCTTCTGGGGTAGTAAACGCCGTATATTTCCTGGACCCTGGGTGTACCGGGATTTGCCAGTACCCACTGCGCATGTCTAGAGTGGAGAATATGCGCGCATCCCCCTAGGTCGCGGAGCATATTAGCCAGGTTTATAGTTGGGGGTACTATCGAATATGTGACATCGTTTAAGGCCTGGTAGTTGACGCAAAAGTGGAGTTCCCCATCTTTCTTTGGCACAAGCACCACTCTGGCATTATATGGTGAGTCAGTTGGCTCCACTATTCCTTGTGCTTTCATCTCGGCTACCTGGTCTAATATCTGCCTGCGGTAGGCTGACGGGTTGCCTGGTCGGCAGTATATGGGGTGAGAATCTTTTACCCAGATTTCGTGTTGGATGGCAGTGGTCTGATTTAATCTGCTGGTATGCTCGAATACAGCTACGTGGGTGTTGAGTATCCGCAATAGTGACATAAGCTGGTCAGCTCCTAGTTGGTGGTTCACCTCGTCACTGCAGATTTCTTGTGGCTTTTGCAGGTTTATTGGGGCTTCCCAGTTTATGGCCATCCTATCCTGCTTGCCTAAATATAGGTGCTGTTGTCAGCAGTTGATTATACAACTTTGGCTTGTTAGCTACTGTTGCCCGAGGATAACCTCTTCCACTAAATGCGGTGCGCAAAAGAGTTCAGTTTGTACTGTTTCTACACCTGTGGACACTGGCAACATAATAATTCCTTATATGGTCAGTTGTGACTCAGACTGAGCCATTTGAATTATTCGGGAGTTTTCCTTTATCCGGTTTTTCTGTTAGGTAGTTAGCAGCTGGCTTTTAATGAAATTTCTGGTTGCGGCAGTGTCCAGGACTGCCTTAAGATTGTGGTTATTGATCCAGAAATAATGAAATTTGTCAGAAAAACCCATAAAATCTCTTGCCAGCAATATAGAACAATGATCATCCTCTTGACCTGGGTTGGGTAACAGGTTGTTTTAAGAGTTCCTGTGCTTATTCCTTGGTGGTTGAAGGACATGTCCTCGCATCCCTAACTTAAGGTATCCATGGGTCTCTAATTTTGTGGGACCATGAGGGTACTGCATAATGGGGCCTTCATTGATCTTGGTATTGCATTCTATATGGCATCATTCATGCCTCTAGTGCTTGTTGACCTGCCATGCTCCACAGATAAATCAGGGTACCGGATGTTGTCCTTGTATTCTTGTGATTCCTTGCTTCTCCTAGGCCTGCATTTTCCAGGTCAGTGGTTTCTGGATGTTTCCTGGTGTCAGTTTTTCTTTCATAAGGTGGGTCTTCTACTTCTCTCTCTTTTGTGGACTCCTTTCTATGTCAGTAGTGGTTATGCATGATGGACCTCAAGGGGTATTTCCTTGATCCTCAGGGATCTTCAGTGCACCTAGTCTGCCTTGTTGTAGATGGGGCTCATCCAGTATAATTCTCCCCACCCCAGTATTGCACAGGATGGAGGCCTTCCTAACAAGGAGCAAAATCAGTGCAATAACTTTCTGTGGCTTTGGAGAGTGGGTGCATCTTGATTTGTATCAACTCTCCTATTTCTGGTCCTGGGGTTATTGTTTGCAGGTGGGGGGAATATACTTTTACTGATCTAGTTGCTCTTCCTGGTATCAGGTGTTTGCCAGTTGTCATGTAATTTCCAAGGATTCGGGTTCTGTTTCTAATTTTAATTCTCCAGGTTTCTGGGGCTGTTGTCGCACAAGGCACGGGGAGGTTTCAATGACATCACTGTGGCACCAACAGAATTTAAATAAAATCTACTGTAAATATAGGTTCCAGTTTTCATGTCTCACTCTTATACTGATGCAAATACCCTTATCCAACTCCTAATACTGTCATTCAGTTGGGCTAGCTTGCGGGTGGTATTAAAAGGTGGTACGATGTTACGTTTCCCAACTGTCGCATCCCTCTCACCATTTTCATCCTAGGAACGGTGTTCCATTATCAGTGAAAATTGTTTTGCCATAACCCCACTAGTGAAAGATCTCAGACTCTAGGAAGTTGATTAAGTTTTTTGTCTCTGCCTTCCGTAGGGCTTTAGCTTTCACCCACTTCGTGAACTTGTCTTCCACTATTATGATGTACACACTGCCCTCTCAAGTTCTGGGGTAGAAGCTCATTAGATTAATTTCTCTCTCTTTCCAGGGTGTTTGTGGTTTTCTAGTTGTTGGGGAGGAGTGCGCAGTGGGGAAATGATGAAAATATGTTCAGTCAACCCTGCGGGTACCCATAATCTAGGTTATTGGTCCTCTTGGCAAATGGCCCGAATAATTGCCCTTTGGTCCTACCAATATTCCTGAGGGTAGCTGGTAAAGAGTTGGATGGTATGAGAATCTGCTTCTTCGGTTTCCATTATCTCGGCCCATTGGGGCAGTTCCGCTATAACGACTTTTGGTTCACTGTGAACAGCCCGTTACCAATGCTGGGCAGGCTGAGGTTCCCATTCTTAGTCGGGCAGTATCATTCCTTGTCCCAGGGGGCAGGTGAGAGCATGCCAAGTAGCTGGTTTTCAAAGCACTTGCAGAGTTGAATCGTAAACAATAATTCTTGTATCAAGAGTGCCCACCATGTCAATTTTGTCCGGCCTTCCTTCACATGTAATGAGACCAGGGCTTGCCTTTCTATTTAGAGAATGAACGGCTGGTCCTCTAAATAATATATGTACTTTTTAACTGCCCATACTACTGCCAAACATTCTTGTTCAACCTCTGTTTGATATCATTGAATGGTGCGTTAATGTAACTGATCACCTGGCCAGAGCCATTCTTGGGATTTTCCTGATACAAGACTAATCCATTATTATTCCACCAGTACAAGTTTGTAGGATTATGGTTCAATGGTGTACATCATCAGTAAACTCAGTCTTGATACGTTCCTGGGGCATGGTCATCCAGTGAATGCTGACCTCTTTCTTTAGTAGGTCGTTCAGGGGGATTGCAGGTTTTGCTAATTTGGATACACAATCTCTCAGCCAATTAAATCTACCTATAAACTGTCTAATTTTTTTTCCAATTCTGAGGTGGGTTGGCCTCTAGAATGGCTCTCACAGCTTCTGAGGTTGCGTCATTTCCCTTGGCAATCACGAAGTGGCCTAGGTATTCAATTTGGTCCAAACCAAAATTACATTTCTCTAACTGGCATGTCAGTTGTCAACCACCAACATTTGAAGGCACAAAACTCGGGGAGTGTTTGTGTTACTCCCAAGATTCAGAGTACACAATAATGCTGTCTTGATAAGTGAAGCAAATTTTAGTCCACCACTACCACCGACGACATCAGTTTCTGAACTATACTGATTTGGGGGGNAGCCCAAAAGGCATGACTCAGAAATGTAATGACTCCGCATCTGATTATGTGAATGTAGTGTATTTTTGCGAGCCGGGGCCATCATTATCTATCAATACCAACATTGCACATAAATATTTTTGCTTTTCTGAGATCCCTAAGGGTGTGGGCCATATTGACTTACAGGGAAGGGACATCATAGGTGATACCATTAAGGGCCCAATAGTCTGTTTCCGGCCTCAATGAGGTGCTACCATTTCATAGTGGTCACCTATTCGTTAATTAATTTCATCCTCTCAAGTAAAGGGTGATTCTGCTTCACTGTTTTTACAAAGTTTTTGTGTTGGCAAAATCAGTCTGATGTAACAGCTCCTGCTGTGAGAAAACCTACATGAACTGATTTTCAATAGCTTTTAGTTCCTTGACCTGTTCGTTGGTGATTTCATGTTGGACTGCTTCCTCTTGTATTTGTGAGGTTCTGGTGTAATCTGGGTTGAGGATTTAGGGTAGAATTACTCTCTGTTTCTGCCCCTAAGTGGTTGCAGCAAACCTTGAATTTTAGTACCCCTTATTGCTCACACAACTAAGATGAAACACATCTTCCGCTATCAGAAAATTTGTACCTTCCATTTCGCTACTAACTAAGGCTACTGGTAAAGTTACTTCCCCTGACCAGGGTAAGCACCTGTCATCGCTAGTTTGACTGTTTCACTGGTAAGTTGACTTTCTTCCCATTACTCCTCGATCAGGAGGGCAGCCTTGATAAAGTTGGCCATGGCCACAAAGTCAAGTAGAACCTGCTGTTACTTCCCTCTATTTAAACTGTCACCCTCACGAAGCCATAGCATAATTTTACAGTTCTCATAGTGACTGTGTTTTTAGTTTTTTGGACCCTTCTTCAGTCCTTCATCCCGGCCCCTCAGGTCCTTTGGCGGTGCCGGATCTCTCATTTCCTATCAGACAAAGGGAGCCGCGCATGATGGGATCCACAAGGAAGAGTTACTTCTTTCCATGAGAGCCCTTTTCCCTCTTTGCGTACTGGGCATTCTATTTCCTAGTGTCCTCCTTGCCTGCAGGCCTAGCACTCATTAACCCTAGTCCCTCCTGTGCAGACTTGCAGCAAATCTAGGTTTCGTGGCTTGTCCTTGAAAAATTCCTCCCCTGTTGTTTTTTCTCGTGTACTCTCTCTGTCCTGATGACATTCAGTACACCTGGCATAATAGACTAGTTCTTCGATGGTTTGCGGTTCAGGTTCTCTGAGAAATACTCTGAAGTTACCTAGCATGATTTCAACCATGAGCAGGCTTATCTGGTTAACATCTCTTGCAGGATGGACTCTAACGGTGGAGTTGCACCTTACTTCTGATAAAGTACTCACCATCCTTTCCCTCTTCCTGCTATTGTCCACTTAGTTCCTTTGTTACGAGAACCATGTTTACTATACTGCCAAACTGAGTTTCAAGTATTGCTATGAGCACTAACTATGAATTAAATTCCTCATACCATTTCTCCTACTAACTGGTATTTGACTATGTCGACCTAATGGGCCTCTGTGACCTTTACTTACTGTAAGATTCCTTTGCAGTGATCCAGGGAACAGTAGGGGTTTTCTAATTTACTGCCCAAAAATTCTGGCAACAACATTGCTACTTCTTGTGGGGGATGAGTAATATTGGTCAATTTTCTATAAAGTGCCACCAAAATCCTGCTCCAGTTATCCTCATGGCAATGGATACAGTGATGTTAGCCTGTTAATATTATGATGTAAGTTGCACCAGTAAAAGAATCAGAAGTAAAATTTTTTGAAGCAGTCTTTGCAGACGGGCAAGCCTGATTGAAATGTAGCTCAAGCCACCATTTGTGATGCTGCAATAATGCTATGTACTATGTGAACCAATAAATAACAATGCATCACATCTGGAATTATAGAGAATGTAACACTGGCCACATGAAATGAGCTTAGCACATTGCATGGTATTGGTGTACAAAGATGGCGAGTTGGGCCTACAACGGCATTGTTCAACTCATTTGGAGAATTTGTTCCAGTATGGGAGTTGTTGAGTTCAGTTGAGTTGAGAGATTTGGGCTGCTCTTAATGAGGTCTTGAGAGCAGATGAGGGTGAAACGAGATGAGAATGGAGCAGCGCCAGAATGCAAGGGCGGGGGAAACGAGAGATCCGCACGAAAACCCACCGACCAGCAACACTGTCTGGCACAATTCCCACTTGCAAAAATTTGAGTGTGACCCAGCCAGGGATCCAGTATGGGAAACTTGGAAACATACTTAGAGCAGTTACAGTATTGCTTCATAGAAAACACAGTAATGGATACGGAGGAGAAAAATTTGATACTATTTACAGTTTTCAGAGCTGAGCTGTACAATATGGTGTCATCACTGGGTCTACCTAAAACAATGAGCCAGGTAGATACACAAGGAGTCAATTTCAGATTACTTGGCCAAGCTGCGACAACTATCAGCTGATTGCAACTTTGTGGACTTTAATAGAATGCTGCATATTCTGTTAGTATGTGGCGTGCATACTAAAATGCTGCAACACGCGATGTTGGCCAAGGATCAATTGAAATTTCAGAGCATCTTAGACATGGCCATGACAGCAGAAGCAATTAATCGGCATGTGTGCTAATTGCTAGGCAAAGTGAGCAAGTTGGTAGAGGCAGTGAACTACGTGAGTGTTTCCGGGCATTGCTTTGTCCCTAAGGACAACCACACTCGAAACGGACATTGATACTACATAAACTTCTTCTGCAGGATGCACAGCCCTGAAATGCAAACAGAGCAAAACTATATGCAATTTCTGTTTGAAGCAAGGGTATTTGGAGCAAGTGTGCATATTGAAATGAAAGCATAATACCTGAGCTCAGGATTCACACAGAGGGCCAAATCAGAATCAAAGTGGTGGGACTTTCCATGTAATGGGTAACAGGAATTCTTCCAAGGAAGACATGACCTTGTAAAGCTTTCTGCTTACAGAGGCATTCACTGAAATGTCAGGGGAAGCATCCACTGAAATGCCAGTCACCAATGAGAATTACAGTATGGTCCGATGGCAGGGCATTAGAAATTTAAGTAGACACAGGTGCCGGTTTGACCATTATCAGCAGTAATACTTTTGAGCAGCTGTGGCCAGTGAGACCACAACTAAAAGAAGTTAAGGTTCAATTATACACAGGTGGCAAACCTCCCCTGGATACCAATATAACACTTAATTACTTGCTTGGTGTTTTTTGGGACTACTGGATACCATAGTCAATAGGGTTCTGTTAGGTTTAATTCTCTTTATTATGGCCCAGCCAACTTGCATGAGTGTGGCCATGAGCATGATGTTTTCATAACCAGCAATCCTGCCAAACACTGCAGGCTTGTATCATGCTATAGGGTATGGCAGTTTAAAAGGCTGCAACTATGATCACTCATTTTAACCATAATTTTAAGTGTTTGAGCATTATACATAAATTCAAAGGAACACAAAATATTCTGGACATTTATAAGCTTCTCTATTTCTCTTATTTGTTTTGCTAGAAGAATTCACAATGCTCGATCTAAGAGTAATGGTAATGTGATGACAGAGTGCTGTACACCATTTGTCTTTGGTTATTGATGACGCGATTGCCTTCAGTGTGATTACGACTGTCAATTGTCTGTTTTGTTCATCGCATAATATGTTACAATAACCTTCAAGAAAAAACACAGTTATGGAAACTTGTGGCGAGTCCTCGAAACTACCTGTCAGACACAAACGCATGTGAACCATCGCGTGTGCATGAAAATAAAAAAGAAATAAAAAAAGCCTTGTGAATTCCTAATGTTTTAACTCTTAACTGAGGTGGCAAAAGAAGCTGTAACTATTCCTCCATTTGTTATACATTTTGCAGTCTTTTAGACGTGCAAGACACTATTTTTTTTAGATGTATTATAGAAGGTAAGTAGTATAAACATATGAAATGTAGACATTCTACAATACACAGTACCTTTTTTTAGCTTTCTGCTGTTATGTTTAATGTTTTGTGCAATGAGATCATTCATCATAAATGTAACAATATTGAACACAAACGCTAATAACATTTTAAAAAAACATACACCTATAATTCCTTTTGCATAAAATTTCTATTTTATAAATGTCACTTACTTTTAATTAACCTCAATGCTTTTGAAGTAATTTGTTATGTTGTACATAACCTAAATTGAGTTAACATTTCAAACATTTTCTTAAACAGACTGACTTTTAGAAACCATTTAAAATCAATATTATTATTGTGTATACAATTTTGTAAGTATTTTAATTACGTTTTGTTTTACTACGAATGCTTTTGTTTTGGAAAATGGTAATTTCACACTGTTTGTAAAAAATGTTTACATCAGCATGCAGTCACATGTATGCATGCTGTTTTTATACATCCTAAAAATTCCACATACCTTTTCTTCAAAAGAGCATGTTTATTTCAGTTATGTGAGGATTGCTAATATAAGGAAAATTATATATTTGAACAATTCAGTAGACATCTGTCCAAAAGCATTATTACTTAGACAAGTGGATGCTAGACATGACCAACTATAAAGAGATGTGCAAGTTATATAATGTACTAAAAATTGTTTAAAAGACATAAACTGTGGAGTGACTGCATTTTTAATATGGCAGGCAAATACATGTCTCTGGCTTCATTATATTTTATTTTGTTAAACAATGGTTACAGGTGCAAGTGGAAAAATTATATGTATACTGTATACAACCATGCCACAAAGTCATATAATTTTAGCTGACATCGTGTGGCGCAGTCGGTTGGTGTGCCACTGGTCTGGGGTGCGGGGGGTCCTGGGTTTGAATCCCAGGCAAGGCACGGGTGTTAGTTTAAGTTAGGTCATAAGTTAGTTTGTAAGCCGTCCCCTGATAAGCCTTCAAGCATAACATCGGGGGACGTTAATAAGCCCTTTCCAATCTAATCCAATCCTCATACTTTTAAAGATATAATTATTGTTTAGTTATTACTATTTTAAGCTATTAGAAGAGTGTTAATTTGTTTAGACTGATTTTAAATGTAATTTAACATAAAAATACATTTTACAGACCGCAGTATTTTCATTTAAACGAATATATATGGTGTTTGGCGTATTTTACTTGTGTGTCCGCCATATTGAATGTTCATGTCGTGAATATAGTAGATATTCAGCCAAAGGAAGTATGATGACATTAAGTTTGATGAGCTTCACATGTGACAACGTAACGCTAAATCGTTGGTCAACAAAGTTTGTCCGGAATCAGGTCACTGGCAGCGAGGAGATTGATGATGAACCAACCGGCCTCAAACACACGAGTCACCATGTTGGTATACATGCAGGCAGCATGGGCAGAGTGATAAAGAAAGGTAATGTAACCACATCTATTTAATGTGGCATGACTGTGTAATAAGAATGTTGTTTGGTAACTTTGATTTCAAACACTGCTTGGCTGGGGTTTGATTCCATTGCCACACTAAGATAGCCCCTGCGACTGGCTACATACGGGCACACGGACCAGAAGAGGCATTCAGTCATTGCTGGTCACTCTTTTGGAACTTCGGATGGCAGGTGCTGTGAAAGTAACCTGACCACTGACACTTCGGTCACCTGGTAGGAGAAAGATAATCACCAAGTACTTTGGTTGCCCAGTACTTGGCTAATGCATGGTCAGAACAGCTGCCCTCAAAAATCTCAGAAAGTTGTATGAAAGAAAGCGTGCTAAGTATAATCAAAAGAGCACTGACAATCCTTTTAAAGTTATGTGCAAGTCACACCCTGTCAGCAGAGCTGTAGACAAGAAGATGGCGAAACACTCGTACCGTTGGACTGGTCCTTACAAGGTACAGAGTTTTCTTACGCCTGTCACAGCTAGTTTGGCTGACCCAAAACAGGAACTTGTCTCACCAAGAGCCCATGTTTATCATCTAAAAAAATTATTTTACCCGCAATCTCATGACTAGTTATGGTGCTGCAAAACCTTACTATGTCTTTAATTTGTGTTGGTTAGCCAACCCGTTTGCTATAGTCCTATTTTATCTCCCCGGTGGCCTGATCACCCACCGATTGTTGCCATTAGGATCCAGTGCTATTTCAAAAACTTGCAGTACTAGGTTAAGTTTAATTGTCATGTGTTTGTATTGCATTTGGTTATTATGGTATTTGATCCATAGTAATCTGGTTATAAGTTCAAAGGCATAATAACTTGTTTTGGGTTATTTTGTGGGAAAGATGTCCCCTTATTTATTGGGAAATTTTAGGTAAATATATATATTTTTTGGACTTAAGTATAATATGTTACAGACAATTGTACTGAGTTTTGATGTCATGTCTTTGCAGCAAAAATTGTGATCACTGTACACAATAACAGTTTAGGAACAAATAGTGAAAATACTTAGATTGATCAGAATTTTGAATTTGCTCTCACTCAACTTACGGAAAATCTGGCGGCATTCAAGACAGAAACATTAACACTTAGGTCTTTGTTACCCCAATCTCCACAACGAAAAAAAAAAATAAAAATAAAAAAGGGCCCTTCTTAATTTTGGTGGTAAAATACCAAAAACTGTGTTTTGAACATTAGGTAATGATGATTTACAAGTTTTAGGTAAGATACTGAATTCTGTGTCTAATGTGCTCAAGATGACATATCCACTGTAGCCAATCTTGTTATCCTTCTTAAAAGTCTTGATGATTTGAATTTTAAATGCAACCAAAAATATTCAGCTTTTAGGTTCTCACTATTTGGAACAATACAATGCTTTGTATGCAATGTTTAATCAAACCACTCATGATATTTGGGATAAAATGATAATTATTGGTATCAGGCTATATTTAAATACCATTTTGTTTCTTGTTAGTGAAACCTTGTCTAGTGCTAGATTGGAGTTATGTGATTTGAAACACGCTACTGAAACAAGTGTTTATGGTAAATTAAGTTCCACCTTGTTACGTCCTGATTCTTTCATTGAGATCTTGAACAAAACCCAACATTTGATAATTTTGTCTTTGTATATATGATTGCATCTGTGAGCTTGGAAAATATTTCAGTACTGTACAGGCTGTAGTTTTTGACACTTTGTTGGTTACCACATATTTCCATTCCCTGTTATTTTTCGAAAGATAAACAAATTTCTGATATTGGAAGTTTCTGAGTTTCTGAGGCCTTTATCGGACCCATTTTGCCACTGTTAATGATAAGTTGTTTGATTGTAAAAAACATGGCATTACTCTATGTCCTTCTCAGTTTCCATTTTTTGATGCTCATGGTCTTAATTGTGAATTTAATTTGTTTGTCGGGTAACCTAACGTTCATATATGTGAAAAATCTTTGTAGCTTTAGATTTGCCTTTTTTAATAACTAATTCTCTTTGGCTTTTTTCCATTAAATTCCCTGTTGATGATACCTTCTACTGTTAATACTCTCCCACCTTTTACTCTTTCTTTATTTGACAGTGGATATATTAGCAATGCTTCTCATTGTGACATTGTGAGTCCATTCTTTAAATCTTTCGGTTCTATCTTTTCCAACCTCTATCTAAATTTTTCTTTACAAACTCTTCACATCCCTAGAGCACTTTCTAACCTCTCACCTTTCGATTTGCCCAACCTTTCTAACCTTTCCTTAATCACTCTCTGGTTAAGGAAATTGACTCTCTCTTATCTTCTCGACCTCATGGCACTGATTTCCAAGACTTTCATATTTTTACCCATTCCTCTCATCCACAACCTGACACCCATTCTTGGACTGTTTCCATTTACATATCTTGTGTTGTTGTTATAATCCTTTTGGTCTTTTTTTCTTTATTAGTTTTTCCATTTCAAATCTCAAGTCATTCATTCTCCTATTTCTCCACCCACTCTCCTTCCCAAAAGGACTTTTATGATCACCCTACCTTGTTCCTCTCCAGATCTTCTAGTTAGATTTGGTTGTGTTTTTTTTTAGTATGTAGTGCTGGTTTTTTGGCATTCATATGAAGGCTGCCATTTTTGCAGAGGTGGGTTTTGAAGGGGAGAGTATGTGCCTTTTTTTATGGCACTCGTCTTTTTATTTATTTTTTGTGTCCTTTCAAACATTTTATGGGAAAGTTTGCTTTTCCCAAACTCTTTCATTCTTCTTATTATTATTTTTTGTATCAATAAAATAAAAATGTGTTACCTTTGTTAAACAAATTTTTATTTTGTTGTTTTGACAGTGTCATTGGCACTTTATCTTTTGTATGTTATGTTTATACCAGGCACAGAACTTCTTGGACGCTCATGGTCAGTCGATCAGTGGCACTCCTCCCATTAGCTGTTGCCAGTAGCCTATTACGGCTGCACGCTATTGCCTAGTTGACAGTGTTGCACTGGCCACAGCAAGTCAAGCGACATCTTTCTCAGTTGCACTTAAAAAATTGTGAATAGTTTAATTAACATTCAGTCGTTTTTGCAAGAGGCTCATTTTGCTGAACAAGTAGGCGAAAATCCCAAGTCTGTAACTTTATCCGTTCGTGTTTTATACTGTTACGAAATGTGCATGGACTCAGACTATTTTTTGAATAAACAATATTGTTCATATACCATATTTTGTACGTATATCTAAATGTTTCCGTCTTTCTTTATAAGCAGACAATAAAGTCTTGACTCATGCTTAGTCGACACAGATCATGTGTAGCACAACAGCTGCCTCTGGTGTTTGCTTTAACCCGCAGCCCAGTGGCCAGTACCGCAACGGGCTTGGAACAATCCGTGCTGTTTTTCATTTGCTTGGGTGTAAAGTTTTTGTTGAACTTATAGTGCTAAGTAAACGTTGTGCTAGTATACGTAGTTGTAAGGGAAGAGATTAACAAACAACACACTTTTTTTCTACTATCAAAAATAATCATTTTGCAAAAGTAAATTTTTTTTTAACAAACCAACAGTTTGACAGCAAGAGCGTGTGATGCTGGTGAAAGCACAATGCGACTGACATGCATCTACATCAAAAGCAATATTTGTGTCACTTAGCAACAAAAGATTTTTCAGGAAACTAGTTACATATTTTGATGATTTTAACAAAGACTGTCTTCTGAAAGTGGCATTAGAATTTTATGATATAGGGGGAAAGCTCCGACAAAAAATTTACGTCAGCTATGCGTGAGAAAATAGGTTATACGTTTTCAGCAAGTTCCACGACAAGATTATTTCGAAGTGTCGTGTTTTGTAATAAGAAATCGAATGACAGGTGGAAGTTTGTAATGGAAAAGAATAGCATTACAACTGTTTGGACAGGGAAGAGAAGTTTGTGCTGTCATTAAAGGCTACAACACAAAGATGAATTATTTTTCCAATACTGCACATAACTGGAAGTAAATGAAAATTATTACTTATACATTTGATAGATGTTAATAATATGCAAATTTAAGTGGCAGAATGTTTTTACTACAAACGTAACATTTAGCAGTTCGTCTGCCCAGGCAGTTTCCTAATATTTATAAACTTCCAAATATATCTTAGATGTGTTTTATGGATTTCTGTTTCTGCTATATTCAAATGTTCTTCTTTATGTGAAGAATTGTAATTTATATTACTACAGTCGAGATTTCACGGCATACGTATTATGACGGAATAGGCGCTTGATAGATGTAGCAACCGGGATTCGTACTGCTCGCCGATAGGCCGACACTGAGCAGCCAAGAAGTTCTGTGCCTATTTCAATTTGTTATATAATATTCATATTCTTTCGTGGGTCATATTTTCATTTTTGTTTCATGAATATGTTCTTTCATGTTATAATAAACAATAAGTGTGACTGCCTACAAAATAAAATTAAAGTTGGTGTATCATCTGTTATATCGATACTACCTATTAATACTAGTTGTGTGTTCCATCACACTAGTTTCGAACGTACCCTTCTTCCTTCTTCAACCGTCAACATGGCATGAATCACGATATTTTGTAATACTTTTCATTTGACATCATGTGTTAAATACTTTTATACACTGCATTAGCAGTGCACAGCTGTGCTACTCTGTATGAAGCCACCATTAAGCATGTAACTCCTTGTGGGACATTGATGTTGATGCTTCCTCCCCCAGCACTTTAGTGTGGCTGCGTATCTTCTTTCATCACACAGATAAGCCATTTATTGCACACAGCATGATGGAACACTCAATTTAATTTGTTTTCGTGTTGGAATCATCACTTCATAAAAAAAATACAAGTCAAAGGACTTTGAAGAAAAATGGAATTTTATTTATAAAAAATAATATCAACCATTTTTTTGGTCTAAAATACAATTACGTAGCCTGGTCTGACAAATTTTTTGTGTGTCTAGGGTGCACCCTTCCTTTTTAACGTACTTTCTGAAGGAAACGAAGGCTTATGAGATCACTTTCTTGTCTGTGTGTGTGTATGTATGTGTGTATGTGTGCGTGTGTATGCCCCCCCCCCTTTTTTTTTTTTCAATTTTTTAACGCTTCAAACCGAATATCACCAAACTTGGTACACATATAATATTTAGTAAGGACACCTGACTTTTATAGTTTTCAACCATGCTGGGCACTTACTTTCAAAATGGCGGCCATGTTAAAATTTTGGGCAATATGCCATTTCTCAGGAACCATTAACCAATTTAAACCAAATTTTTTATGCTGGCAGAGCATTGTGTAGGTATTCAATTTTGAGACAGATGTTTGTCCACCATTTTGTAAGATAGCACCAAATGAAAAAAAATTAATATTTTACATTATATCTCGAAAAATATTCAACCAATCCTACCCTAATATTGCATGTAAGTAAGACTATGGTAGGGCATGTAAACTTGCGTCATTGAACTTGATTAGTTACTTTTTTTCAAAATGACGGCAATGCAAATGTTTTAAGTTTATTTGGTATATCTGCCATACCATTTAACCAATTTCAACTAAATCTTGTATACCGATAGTATCTATCACAAGCTTCATATAAACCAACATATCACCACTTTTGCCAGCAAAGTTGGAAGATAGCATAATATGAATAAATAAAGTTATTATGTCATGACTTAGTAAATAATTAACAGATTTTTACCAAATTTGGCAAACAAGTAGTACTGAGGCAGATGATGTCAAGTGGTATATTTTAAGCATACCACACATTTCTTTTCAAAATGGTGGCCATATAGCCATGTTTAGCTTAGAATGCTATATCGTCGAAACCATGTAATCAATTTCAACTAAACATTGTATGCTGGCAGTAGGTATTACAACTATCAACTGTATGTACAAAGAGCATCTATTGTCAGCCATTTTGTAAAATAGCACCATGCGAGTAAATAAAGTTTTTTTGTCATATCTTGAGAAACAATTGAGAGATTCCTTCCAAATTAAATAAATAAATAGTACTGCAGCAGGTGGTGTAAACTAGTATGTTTTATGTAGGCTAGGCACTTATTTTCCAAATGGTGGCTATATAAATATTTTAGTTCAGTATAGTTTATTAATGAAACAAATTTCAACTTAATTTTGTATGCTGGCAGTACTTATTACAACCATAAAGTTTGTCTAAGCGGAGCCTCATTTCTCTGCCATTTTGTAAGATAACCCTACCAATAAAACATTTTGATTTTATCTCGTATCCCTCGAAACAATCAACCCATTCTTACAAAATTTGGCGAAGATGTACTGTGGTAGGCCATAATAATAAATGTATTTTTTAAAATTAAGGACACACACATTTTCAGAATTGCGGCTTGAAAATCATTTTAGTTTTGTGGGCAATATCTACGAAACTATATAATCTATTTTAACTTAACTTTGTATATTGGCAGTATACAATCATCAAAATTGCTAAAACATTACTTTTTTTGCCCTCCATTTATGAAGATTGCCACATGAAAATTATGGACGTTTTATGCCATGTCTCGAGGACCAATTAACAGATTCTCACTAAATGTTACACTGGAACATTTCAAATTAATTTGTACCAAATTGTGCACACCATAAATGCTACACAAAAGGCCATGAAAACATTCATGATTTAAATGGGTCAGACAACGATGTTCAAAATGGCAGCTTTATAAATCATTAAGGTAAGTTTGACATATATATTAAACAATTTAACCAAATTCAAACAAAATTTGTATGTAGTAGACAGTATATATTAGAAGCATCGTAATAGAGATCCTTTTTCTGGCAAATTTGTATTATAACATTAAAAAAGAACATTAATTTTTTATGTCATATCTTAGGGACCAAACAACCAATTTCCATCAAATTCTTCACAAAAGTAGTGCTACGGCAGGCTATGTAAACTTACATGCTTTATATGGCTTAGTCACTTATTTTCAAAATAAAGGTCATGTCAATATTTTAGGTTGGTAAACCCTATCACTCAAAAAATTAATACGGATTAAATCCTAAGTTGATGCTCCGAATCCGACCTCCGTAATGCAGTGGATTGCACTCTAGCTTATAATACAAGGTTTTCTGCATTCAAGTCCCGAATAATGCATGTGTGTATTAGTAATTGTCTCACAACTGTTGCATAAGTTTCTGGTTTCATTTCTAAAGTTATTGCTTTCAAAAAGAAGTCAAGTCCTTCCTACCAACTCAGCTTTTAAGAAATTATTTAAAAATTAATTGCACACATGTTGAGGAAAGTAGGCTCATTAGTTATATCAGTAACTTCTTGTTTGTATTGACTAACGTTTTTAAATTGTTGTTACTGCCAGTATGTATTGTGTGTCAATATCAATAAAAGTATTTTTTTTAAAGAAAATGTAATATAACTAGTACTAAGATAAGATACGTCTTGAAGGAAATATATTCATTTATAAAAAAAAGTTCAAATATATTATGATTAAGAGTATGTGAATTTGCTTTTCATTTAACTACTTTGAAGTTCAATTTTTTATTGACCCTGATATATTACTTCGTTAATTATTGTGGTGCATAAATGAAGGGTTTGTGGGAAGGCTGCTTGGCCTTCTGTTACTATTGTGTTATCTTTCATATCTTGGTTAACCAAAACCTAATCCTCATGTATCACCTTACCCTTGAGTGGTCCTTTAGGGGTCCACACCACAAGGCATGTTCTTTGGGGTTGTGTCTAGGTGTCTGGTCGGGCAGGTGGTGCATACTCATTTAATAAAACAGGTCCCTTTTGTTACTCACTTGCTGAAACTATATAATACAGTGTAATAAAGCTAATGGCATCGCAGAGAACTGGCAAAGGCGCAACAACACCATTCTGCCAGCCAGGAAAAAAAAAAGTTTCACTCTACCCTTCCTTTTGTTTCAATATTACTTCCTGACAGCTCCCACGCCTTGAGGATGGGTTTTGTGAACACACAGGGGAGATACAGTTATCACTGCAGTGTGGGAAAACAGATGACCTACAGTACAGTTCCACAGTCATCATTACACTTACACACATTCAGGGTATTTACAGCACAGAACTGGCTATAAATAAAAAATGGCCATAATTGTTATTTATTTACTCAACTTCTAAATAAATCTATGGTGTTGGGTGGCATCTTTGATGGCTTTGTGATAGTGTTGATAAGTGTTTAGTTTTCTTTCTTCCAACTTCACACGAGATTTTTTTAATGAGCAACAAGTTGACTCATATTCCATTCATTTTATTAAAATTTGAAGCCTGTATCAAATAAAAAAAATGGTGCAGGTCATTAACATGTATTTACAAAATCAAGTCAAAATGATTACCATATTGAAATAAAATACTGTGGGGGTCAATTCATCTGCAAACAGTAATAAAAACCAAGATAAGTCTAAAAACTGTACATAAATCCAAGGCACAACAAGCAAAGAGAGAAAGAAGATATCCACAAGCATATGACACGGTGACAAGTGCACGACACATGATAGCAGTGTAGTGCACGGAAGCATTCTTGACGGGAGGGTAGGGGCAGGCAGAGAGATGGGTAATGGCAAGCTGACAGACTGAAGGGGATATGTATTTTTAGACATTCCCAGTTTGCAATACAGTGCTTGTCAAGAGAAATGCAAAGCACAGCAACAAAAAGTCCAACAAACTTATTTTTCAATCGATTTCCTTCCAATTTTTCACGGTTCCTCGAAAAGGATTTTAAAAAAGAGAAGGGCATAATAAAAGGGGTTGCAAAATAAATTTATGTTGTAAATAAATACGTTTTGGTTCGACCACTAACATTTTGGTTTATAGTCATGAGCTTTCACAGCAAATAGTCAAAAATTCATAAGTAAAAATATGTTAAAAATAAGAATAACTACTTCTAATTTACATTTTTCTGGATTACCATAGTAATCTTTCAAGAGCTTTACCTTCAATTTCCTTGATCTTCTGTTAGCATTAATGATTGTGAATCTTTAAAAGATTGGTGCCAACACATCTCTTGCACATCACTAAACATAATCACTTCTTATGAGTATCAATTATTAAACTTAACAGTAAAAAAAAAGGTTTGGCCAATGCCTTGATCATATGTTAGGAGTATCCAATTTATATTAACAGTAAATATAAAAGGTTTTGACATTTATAACACAACTGTTTCAAGTTTTCCACCTATGAATGTCAGCACTTCAATCTCTCAACCCCTCCTCTTCTTTTTCCCAATATCAAGCTGTCACCTTTCTATCACCTTTCCATTTCCAGACAAGACTGGGTGGCCAAGGGAAGATATGTAATAGTAGTGCCATCTAATAGTGCATCCTGAAATATGTGAACTTGTCCACAAAATGTGTTTATTTGGTTATCATAAAAATAAACCAAAAGTTAAAATATTATTGGATAACTATTTTTAACAGATCAGGTTAGCTACAACCCTAATTAGGCAACTAAGTTCCATCATTAAGTACTACCAGCATACAATATTCCATTCAACTAATTCTTACAGTTACAGAGATAATGCCTCATAACTTTTAATATTTTGAGAAACCACTACTTTAAAAGTAATAGGTACAGGATAGGGCAGAATTCAACCAACAAACTTTATGAGGCGATACATTAAGCAAAATCAAATGGGAAATATACAGGACATATTATACCTAAACTGAATATTAAGGGAGATATAATCCCCTGAAAAATGCAATTTTAAAATGTATTTTTTGCAAAATATTGGAAATACAGTGAAATTAAATTTAAATTCTCCAAACACAGTTTTATGTTATCAGGATCTTCAACCTAATAGCCAAATCTCATTAATACCTCCCCATGCAATGAAAATGTAAGGGGTTTTGAAAAAAAATAAAAAAATTCACAATTTTTAAAATTTGTGTCTTTTAATAATTACATTAGGTTATAGGTTGTTACATTTTCTACCTCATTTTCTATAACAAATTATCTCACAAAGATTGTACCTGGAGTTGAGAATATTCCTGTGTACCGGAAGATTGTAGCCTTCAAGTTTGTATAATAAATGGTTTAAAAGTGAGACAAACATGTTACATCTTTTTAGAAAATAATGCATATTCTATTCCACATGCAAAAAGAAACATTTACAGATATTGATACAGTCCTTTTTTATGTTGGTTACTGAAGAAATTTACATGTTATGAAACTGATGAAAGCTTGATCATGTGATCTGGCCACCCTCTTTATTACGTATAACTTTTTTACCATCAAGAATTATAAACTTTTGATGCTGTTTTGTTAAGCAATATGACCTTATTAACAAAGTTGTTCCTTTTGTTGCAACTGCGCTAGGCACCATTTTCGTGTAACTCACACATAAATCTTCCGCTACAAAGATACAGTGCCTAACATGTAGGCAATACTACCGTACATGCGTCTATGGTATGCTGCTGTCTCCACTTCACAGACAACGGTAGAGGACATTTTTAACTCTTACTCTAGACAGCATGCACCATATATTAATAAACTTACAGTGCTGAAGATGCCTGTTTGTTTCTGGCAACAGTCAATATGTGATTCCCTGCAGGAAAGGTTGGTATAGCTTACGTGCCTGGAACTATATTGCTGCCACCAAAAATGTTGTGTTCATTTTACATGAAAATGGTGAGTCCTGGGCAGTTGCAAAAAGAGGACCATTTTTGCTCAATAAACCAGGATCACTTATAATTCCTAATGGTAAAAAAGTTATCTGCAAAAAGAGGGTGGTCATCCTTGTTATTTTCATTACAAAGGGAGGTATTAATGAGAGTTTGTTCTTTGATTGAAGATTCCGATAACATAAAACAAAACTGCAGTATAATTTCACTTCATTTATGATATTTTACAAAAATACAGTTTAAAATCTTGATTTTGAAGACTTATATCTCCCAAAGTATTTAAATAAGGTAGATTATGTGTGTGTGTGTGTGTATATATATATACACACATATANGTGTGTGTGTGTGTGTGTGTGTGTATATATATATACACACATATATATAATCACATAATAATATTTACAAGGAAAACAGGCTAATAATAGAGAGAAATGTAATCAATTTTAATATGATACTCACACTGTACATTTAACTGATAANAATAATAGAGAGAAATGTAATCAATTTTAATATGATACTCACACTGTACATTTAACTGATAAGTTGTTCTGTTCTCAGATCCAATTTCTAGGGCAAAATGATTCATCACACAAGCCAGTTGTTTTCCATTGTCTTTCCAAGTCACACTTCTTGTCAAATTTTGACTTGATGTACACAGAGAAGCTTCTTCATTACAATTTGAAGGTTCCTGTGCTACTTGAGAGAGTCTTTCAAATATCTGATTTCCATCTGGGAACAAAAAGTAATTTTCTTGTAGATATTTTTCAGAAGGGACAAGGACATTTAAATGCTAACAGAGTATGCAAGTATGCTGGAAAGAAGATACCCTGATGAGCAACCTTCATTTAAAGATAAAACATATTTAAAATTACACATGTTCATAAGTATACACTCAAATACTGCAGATAGTTTAAAATGACAAGTTAAAATTTGTTAATCGGAACAAAAATTATAACGTGGGTATTTTTTCTATCATGCAAAAATTGTATACTACTTGTTTCTAAAATTACATTTAAGATACTTAACTTAATTAATGGCTCAAAAAATTACTATCAAGATTAGTAACCACTTTATGTTTTATATAAATGTTTTTAACACAAATTAATTTTCAATCAAATAGAATTAAATAAAATTCTACTCAGCTTTAAATTTTTTGAGATGAAGGTGACCCAGTTTTATTGGCTATAATATATATTAATTCTAAAAATTCTACAAGCTAACAGAAATAAAAATTAATACAAAGTTATGGGTAACTGAATTACTAAGGTATAACACATTCTATTGTGTCACATGTAGCTGTTTTTTAGTCAGTTATGCTGTAATATAATGGTTTAATGTACTTTCCATATAATTACACCACCGTGAAGATAAGGTTATAATTTTCCAAGACAATGTTTAATAGTGTGTGCTGAACACCTGCACATATACACATTCTGTTAGGAAAGCTAAACTAAAATACACAGAAAAACTACTGTTTGTTCTGTCATCTCTGTGAACCACGTGTCAGATCTTAAATTGCTTGGGGTGAACTGTATGTAAACAACATATAAATGCTGCTCCCATTGTACCACTTGATTAACTGAATGATTATTTTGTTGATACTGCTGTTACTTCTGACAATATAACTTTGGAGTTTACGTTCAAAAATATTTTTTCTGATACCAATGCAAATTATAACATATTTTACTGACTGACTGATGCAGTGTGTGGGCTACAAACAGAATATAATCTAAAGCAGTGGACTTGGACAATGTGACAATAATATTGATTAATAATATTAATAACTTTTGTTGCTGCTTCCTAGGTATTTCCCTACCTAGCCAATCAAAATTTGCTTACCAAATGCCACCAGCAAAAGTTAATTACCCAGTAGTTTCAAAAACAAAGACCAATTAGCATCTAGTCAGCATTATATGAGGCTCTTGAATATATTGTTACAGCAATTTTTTTGGGATTGAAAATTTATTTGNTAGCATCTAGTCAGCATTATATGAGGCTCTTGAATATATTGTTACAGCAATTTTTTTGGGATTGAAAATTTATTTGTGTTTTTTATTTGGATGCACAACTTAATTTGGACTTGGCTGGTGAAGCCTTAATTTGAGGTAATTCTTTTGTCAGGATCTGTTTACACTGGAAAAGAATACACTCTTTAGTTCAGCAGCTGGCTGCAATATTTAGAAACAATCTGCTTTTCATCTTGCGAATGCCATCAGCAATGCTATTCATGCTAATTGCAGCAGGTANGCAATATTTAGAAACAATCTGCTTTTCATCTTGCGAATGCCATCAGCAATGCTATTCATGCTAATTGCAGCAGGTAGGGTCTTTGCCACGGGTGAACGTGTTGCAGATAGCCTGTGATAATTGCTGAGTGACGAATTTGAACACGTGCACAACGCACGTGTGTTTGAAGCATGATGGTGAGCAAGTTTTCTGTCTGTGTTTGAAGCATGATGGTGAGCGAGTTTTCTGTCTCACTCCTGCGCGCTCTGTTCAATATTTGTTTCAATTTTTCTGCAAACGATCAGCGGAAGAATGGTAGGGAAAAACATTATGAAAGCTTTTTCTATTCCCGTGACAGTTGTGTGCGAGTTTATAAATAATTAACTGCAAGTGTTCTTGCTCTTTTTGACCTCTTGCTCTCTTTTGATCTTTTGTCGTCGCACTTCTACTGAGAAAATGGCTGCGAGAGGACGAGTTTGGTCCAAGCAGACGGCGGAAAAGTATCTAACACTATGTAGATAAGCAACTTGTACTTTTCTAGTATGTAGGTAGAATTAATTGGTAGATGTTCTGGGGCCAGCAGAACCAGTAATTATAATTAATGTTCTTTTAGAATGTCGTGTCCCTCATTTGGTGTAGTTTGTGTACCGCAACTAACTACTTAATTATGTTCAGACTCCGGGTTTTGAACTGTTTGCTAATTTTAATTAATCTCTCGGCAATGGATACATTGTTTAAACTTTTTTGGGTACTGCGAGGTAGCTTTTCGGTTAATTCTATTTAGAGTTTATTTTTGTTGAATCGTCGGTAGTGACTATCTACCCTCTTTTGATAAGTCAATAAATAATTATGTATTACTGATACCTTTTCCGAATTGTAAACAAACTAGATCATTATTGTTAACTATTCTTTGATGGACATTAAATTGAGCCATGAACCAAACATTTAAAATATTTTCTTTCTACATTTAGTTAGCTACCCCCTTCCCCCTTGAGATTTATTATTATTACTATTTCTATTATTTTGAAAACTTAACGATAGCTGCAGAAAGAACTGTTGCCCTCCACAATCATTCAGCCCCATTGGTCCCTCCTCACCACTTGGTCCAATTTATCCCCCTTCATGTAACAATATTCTTATAAATTTTTCAAATATGTTGGCATAGCCAGGTTCTTTAAGGGATGAAGGTCTAAATTAAATAAAAGAGCTAATAATAATTTTATAATTTTATTTACAATAAAAAATACTGCAAACTTATTATCTCGACAACAATAGCTGTCACTTACTATTTACAGCTAACATTTACATAATTGTCCTTCACTACAAGAAAATTTACATAATCAAACAATTAAAAGACTTAATAAAAATTTTCATACAACTACTTAGTTACTATTAAAATTATATATATTTGCTATCTGATGGTTCCAGTATTTACATTCAAGTCCCACCTTATTTTCAATCCAGACATAACCTGTTTTTCCTGTCCAGAATGTTTTAGAGTGCCCCGAATGTTCCTGCACTCATACAAACTCTACTTGTCATGTAACTTTATTTGCAGCAATTATGTGCTTCTCTCATAGACACCAGACACAACTTCGTCTGCTGCAGTCTTTGTGCGCCTCTGTCGGTCCCCTTATTTGTTCACCATTTGCAGCACTTTGCCAGATGGTTACCACAGACAGCCAACTCCTCTGGATGTGGCGCTATTTATAGAATATGATGCTTAATTGAGAAAAATCTTTACGTCGGCCTGCACCAAGGGGGAAGATGTCCAGAAATTCTGTGAAACAGCCACAGCCAATCCCTCCAGTAGTGGCGGGAGAAGGGGTGGAGGCACCAGCTCACATCAGCATCAATCCC
>NQII01000214.1:640477-660784 GCA_002778355.1 Clitarchus hookeri
ATTAATTTCAAAACCGCAAGTGTGAAGTGTGGAGAGGCCTTCAGCCAACTTAACAAGTCAATGTTGTAGTGTAATTCCGTGTGCAAACACGCGCAGGAAAACCACGAAATTCCGAAGAAAAATATGTAGGACATCTGTCTCATTGTACCAGAGCTAAATTCATCAGTAGCACTATTTGCCAGTTACTGATTGTTTACACTTGTGTGTCCCCAATTAATATATGTTCACCGATGTTTGTATATTGTTTACTTTGTGTTTACCACTGTAAAGCATTGTTTACGAGTGTGTGTACTTCACTGCCAGAGTCAGTGTCGTTTTGTGTATCTTTGCCCCGTCAGACCGCTCGTCAAGCGTCAGGGAGTGTGTTAAAAGATAAGTAAACAAATACCAGTAAGAAATACCAGTAAGAAATACCAGTAAAATTACATCAAGTTACTGGAGGTATCTAGTATGTAAAGTGTTACGGGAAAAAAAAAAGCTGCTTTCTAAAAATAGTGTAGAGAACCATATTTGAGTGATGTAATCTTGTAATTGCCATGGCTTATGACGTTTGACTGTATTTTATAATAAGTTTTCTGTTGTATGAGAAAACACCGCTTGTGACGAATATATTTCGCGTAACGACGCTGAGGGCGAGAATTATGGTTTTAAATCAGTCTTTTTTTTTATTTTTGTTAAAGTATTACTACTGGAAAAAAAGTCAGTAGGTTAGTAAATATTGCTTGAAAAACAAGTAAGAATTAGTAATTTTGAATCTACGAGGAGAGGAAGGAACGAGGCTCCGGCCAATGACGGGGCTCTCGCAGGCCGCGTGAGATGGCCGTGCGGGCGTGCGTGACACAAGACACGTGGTGATTTTAAGAGTGGATCGGGAAAATGAAATGTTTTATTTCGATGGCACGAGTTGGGTAGAACGAAAGGTTGTGTTATTTAAAAGGTCCGAGATAACTTGGATTATTTTTAAGTGACCCATTTATAGGTTAACCTGTGATTTCAAAGTTCTGAAATAAAAATTTTGGGAAAAAATTTTTTTACAAGTGGCAAAAATTTGTACGGTCCTTTGGGAATCTTTGGCTTAGAGTTTTGATAAGAAATTCTTAAGGTATGGAGTAGTTTTATGGGTAAAAAGCCGACAGGAACAAAGTATGTGTTTTTTTCGCCCACCGTCAGACCACTCGTGTAGAGCGGCAGAGAGGCTCATAAGATAACAGGGTTTTTGTTCCTAAGTGGTAAGAGAAGCTTGCTCGCATAACCTGTTTGGAACTGTTCAGTAAAAAAAGTACCCTGGCCTGGACGGGCCAGTTAGTGCGGCAGAACAGAGTGTGTAATGAACCAGTGTAATTAATTGTAAGGATGTAAGAGGAGTGGGCAATGTAACCAGGGTTTATTTTGTTTGTACTTTTTGACAATTCTATGAAGTGATGAGACAACCCCCCACCCCTGAGAATCAGGAGCAGGTAGAAGCTCGGACCCCAGGGTTTGTGGGCCTGTGATGTTTATGGAGGAATTGTAAGAGGGTGTAACCCTCACAAACTGGTTTGTAACGCAGAAGCCATAACTTTCCCTCAGAAAAACTGCGGAGTGCCCCGCAACAGAGTAGCGGAAGGGGGGCGGGCCGCCCCTCTCCGCCCCTAACTAGGTAGAGGAGAGAGAGGGGGCCGCCCCAGCTGTTTCACTACCTCCCGACAACGCGGAAGCAGCGCCGCGCGAACGCACAGAACCGCGTCTAGCACAGATGCCAACCATAAGATGAAGCAATGCCAGAGCGTGCAACTGACGCAACGGCCGGTGGGGAATTTGACGCATTCTGCGTCCCTATATTTTTATTCGTCAGAAGACACACTCTGGAAAAACTCACAGGCGGACGACCGCAATAAATATTAAGGGTTTTGCGGACGTGCCGGAGGAATGAAGCCAGCAAGGCGCAACCGTGCCTCGCAGCTACAAGGCGTGCTACCAAAGGTTCCTGCATGTGCAAATGTTCCTGCACGTGCAGACGATATCCGGATACAGCGGAAGACGCACGCGCGCGAGCACAGCTGCGTTTTGCAGCTGCCAAGGGACGCCAAGATCACACCATCGGCTGTGTCCGTCCCAGGCTGGCTACCGCAATAAACCATGAGAGCTTTTGGCGAGCGGGCGGGAATAATAGCCACACAATATCCGGGGACAGCGGAAGGAACACGTACGCTGAACCAAGAGGCCACCCAAGGGCTCCCGCACGTGCAGGACGAAGCACTTAAACTTCTAGGCCAGAATCGAGGGACAAAACCGGACCCACATGCGCCGGAGTGCCGCACACGTGTTTTACAACCCAGGAGGACGCGGCAAGCANCGCACATGTGTTTTACGACCCAGGAGGACGCGACAAGCAGCCCGGCCACGTGCAGAAATAATGAGAGTTCAATATGGCGAAGGAGGATACAAAACCACGAGGAGACGGGAGGAACAGGGCACTCGGCCGACGGGAATCGAGGAGCGCGGAGTGGATCCCAGACGAGACGCCAACGGCAGTCGGCCGTCGTCAACCAAGCAGTGCTGAGTGGCGCCGAAAGGAGGAGTTCGAGTCCAGGCGTCGAGACGCCCACCAAGTGCCGGAGCGGTCCCAGGTCGCCAGCCGAGAGAAGACCAGTGCCTCAAGCCAGATAAGTAGAGTCATACAGGAAGTGTGAAGAATCTCCCTCCCCCCCCTCCCGACGCACATCGCCGCATCAAGCAACACATAGCCTACGTATAAAAAGAGGGAAGGGGATAGTTGTCTTGTGTGTACATGTAAAAGTGACCCTGTTAAGCATTGATAAAACTGACTTATGGTAACTTGAAAACAAGGTGAATTCATTTGGTAAATTTGACCTAGGGACAATAGTGGCGACGTATTCCTACGCCCTAACACTGAGGGCTAGCATCAAGTGCTGGCGCCTCACGCCGAGAGCAGATTCAATACCTACTATACGCCATAGCAATAGGGGGGTATCAACACAGTAAATTAAAATATAGATCTGAAAATAGATAGAGTAGATAGAAAAACAGACACAGTGAATGAAAATGTATATAATAAATAGAAGGCATAAGCTGGTTAATAAATACGAAAATTGACAGTGATAATGAAAAAGTGGAGTGTGTCAGCGAAAGAATGGGCAATGTCGGGAATAAAATAAACAAGAAATGAGTGCATCAAAGAAGAATTGGCATGAATTTCTCCAGCATAGGAGTGGAAAGCATGGTGGGCTAGCCAAAATGCACGGTTCCACTAACACTGAGCCAGCAGCAGAGGAAAGTGGGGATAAAAAGCAGGTTGTTGCAATCAATACAGCAACCTTGGAGGGTGGTCAGTAGCTCTGCAGTGTGGGTGATCTTGCAGCCAGGAGTGGGGAAGGGGATCAAAATTAAGCCCGACCCCTACGATGGTCAGACTCCTTGGTGGGAGTACCAGCACCAGTTTGAAATAATCACCACCATAAATGGCTGGTCAGACTAATGCCGACCTTACTACCTAGTGGCTGTATTGAAAGGTCCCACACTGAGTACACTAGAGTCTCTGCCAGAGAAAAATTAAATGGAGCACCCACACTACTATCTGCCTTGGAGCTATGTCTTGGTGACAGATACCTGTGCCATGTCCATGTCCAACTATGAACCCAGTGACCCAGGGAGCAACTGCAGAAGCAATGGCAGGACATTGTATGGCTCTCCCACCTATTTCTGGAAGGGAACCCCGAGGAGACTATGACATCATCGCAGTCAGCTTCATTGATGCTGTCACAGATACAGAGCTGTGACAAATGGTACATCTGGCTGTGCCCCACACCATGCTAAATGCCCTGGCCTAGGCTCTTAACCCCCCCCCCCTATTGCCAACACCCCTGGTTATAGACTCTGAAAGAAAAGAAGCATATAATATATCAAAGCTAAATAATCTGGAAAAGTAAAATTAATAAATTAATTGCAAATAATACACCCTGACAGCAAAGAACTAAGCGTAAACAGTGGCGACAGAAACAAAATACTAAGTAAACAAGAGAATGAAAAAAAAAATATCAATTCTGCTGAACAAAGCATTACAAATAATACACCACCTACAAATGATGAAGATAATGAAATAGCTGTCCCAGTATTAAATTCAACAAAAAGGTCTTCAACAAACCAACAATCATCAACTCCACCAGTGAATGACAAGACTATGTGAACCATCAACCTCTCAAGAAAGTAGAAAAATGTAAAGAGCAGCAAAACAATAAGGTGTAACAGAGCTAAGGCATACAGAAAATTAGAAAAAAATGTACAATGAAAATGATAAATTAAAACATTAGCTGCTATATATAAAAAATGTTTTCGAAGGCTTTAAGACAAAAACAAAAATAAATGGTTTCAGTTGACTCCTAATACTTAAGTTAATGGTTTATTGAAGAAACATTGTGTACATTCTAAGATTGTAAGAAGCTAATAAGCACAACATTTTGAATGTGTTGAAAGAAAAAAAATTCTGAGGATGTGGTCAAGAGCTTAACATTTTCTGATCAACCTGAACTTTAACTTCAAAGACTTTGGGAAAGTTGTAAGGACAAAATAGTGCCATATTGTTTATGAGTACAATTATGAAGCATTTTCATCTTATCAAAAGAAGGTTCATAAAATAGAACAGATAATTAGCAATAAAACAAAAGAACCCATAACTGTACAGAAGACTACTAAAGATACTATTTCATGATGTATTGGTGAAATAATAAGGGAGCTCAAAACTCCCAGTGAAATTATTATATGAGTTATATGTTTCTTTGATCATGTGGGGCTGAAATATAGATATTACTACACTATAAAATTAATAAGTGAAAATATTATAATTTATTGTTGTTGGCATGGATCATACATTATTGGCATGGAGTGAGTGAATGAAGAGATTTGGGTGCTCTTAACAGCATGATCTTAAGAGCGAGGGTGATTGAAGTGAGTATGGAGCAGCGCCAGAATGAAAGGGTGGAGGAAACAGGAGATCCCCGAGAAAACTCACAGACCAGTGGCATCGTCTGGCACGATTCCCACATGCAAAAATCTGGGAGTGACCCGGCCGGGGATTGAACCCGGTTCGCCATGGTCGGAGGTGAGCAGGCTAACCGCTCAGCCACTGTGGCCTCTATTGGCATAAATTCTATGTCATTAGCAAAGACAATAAAAATTTTAAAATGTTATAAAATGGTGAGTACCAATTTTCAAATCTATACTTCAATTTATATTTATTTGCACAAAACATCTTTAAAATGGCTTGTAATTGTAGAATCCCCTGGGTACAGTCATACATGTAATGTAAATGTTAACTTAAAGATTTACCTTACCTTGAATCCAAACATTTGGATTCCCTTAAATTTTTGTGCTCCAATATGGGACAAAAAAGCTTGGTGAAAGGACTGATAATTTGTGACCTAATCTTTTGATACTTCCCACCAACCAGAAATATAATGCTGATTTTAGGCACAGATATAAACAGTACAAAATATTATTGTCAGAAAGGTTAAAAAAACTAGCATATTACTCCAAATTTTTTAGTTTTATTTACTCACACCATTAGAAAGGTTAAGATTAATTGGAACTGTGGAAGAAACTTCATGGCATTGGTGTAGGAAGAACCTGTATAAATATAGTGCATGGTGAATTTAAGGTAGATTAACTAAACGCAGTGTTCTTGCAATTACTCAATACCCTTGACCGAAACGCCAATGTCTCATATGTTAAATTATATTAATGAAATGGCAGAAAATGATGATGCGAAAGTTTATTTTACTGGGACGACTGAAATAAATGTTTCATTAAGCAGATCAAATCATCAGCTAAAGGGGTAGACAAAATATTGATTACATCCATACAAAATATATTGCCATTTACAAATGGTACAAAAACAGATTTGTTTAATTTTTCTTTAATGCAAGCCACTTACCCTTCCGAATTGAAATATACAGTGATACATCCTTTAGCTAAGAAAAAACATCTTAAGGAAGTTAGTGAATTTAGACTAGTCAGCATTTTACCACAATTGTCGAAGGCGTTAGAACAACAAATCTACTCACATGTAAACAAACACAATCTCTTAACATAATATCAGTCAGGTTTTTGGAAATTTCACAGTACTGCTACAGCACTTTTGAATGTCACAGATGATATCAGGCTACCTTTGGACCAACGTTAGGTGATACTCCTTACACTGTTAGACTTTTCAAGGACTTTTAACGCAGTAAATCTCATATACTTTTTGACTAAATTACTGAAATATTCAAATTTTTCTTGCAGCTCTCTGCGCTGGATAGAATCCTACCTTGGCGGAAGACATCAAAGTGTTGTGGTTGGCGACAAGATATCTGAATACTCCACTGTTAAGAATGGGGTACCTCAGGGATCAGTATTAGAGCCATTGCTATTTTCTTTGTATATGGACGACATTGTCACATCACTTTCCTATTGCAAGTACCATATTTATGCAGATAACCTGCAAATATACATCTCCTCTAAAGTAGCCAATATAAATGTGGCAATTAACCCTTTGATCAATACAGTTTGAGTGAAGTTTTTTTGAAAATATGATACTGGAATAATTTAACTAAATTCAAATATAATCACTTTAATTACAAAAAAAAAATATATTAAAAATATTAATATCTATATGAACAATTGTTTGTAAAACATAAATATACTGACAATGAGCCACACAATTTTCAGCATTTTATATAATTTTGTAAACACTTTGCAAATATCTTGAAATCTATTGTACATAAATTATTCTATTAAATTTTTTTAAGTCTTCATATACAAAAGAAATTTTGGTGAAACATATCCATGAAAAGAGACAATAGTTACACCAAAAATTAAATTATGGTGCATAATTTTTGTTAAACACAGAAACAAAAGATACTTTACACTTGCAGTGTTGTTGGATGAAATATTTTTACATGTGCCATAAAACTAAGTGCTATTACCAGATGTTCCCTATGTTACACAAATTCACTAAAAATTCTTGACGTAATGAAAAACTCAAAAGCATGGATGAATGCAGAGTGGAATATCACATCCTGTGCACATCAATGAAGGGTCTTTGCATTTTTTCTCGCCATTTTTGGTGTGGCTGCACACGAAACACTTCCGTTGTGATTTCTTCTTGGAGGCAGTTGATGGTACTGGAGCAGGAAAATGTCTAGCAGTTACGCGAAGTGGGGAAGGAGTACCTTCAACTAGTGCCTGCCACCCTTTGAAGGAGTACGCATATGGCAGTACTCTTCTATACGCTGATGACATTTTGTCGGAAATCCAGGTGCTTCACATTTTTTCCCGAATTAACATTGTACAGCGCATGGGAATTTAGCCCACCATATCAAACGCTTGGAAAAACCATTTTTCGTACTATTTTTAATGGATTTTCTGCAGACTATCTTGTTTACAGAGCCCATGTTTTGTTTGTATTCCAAAACAGTCACTGGTTTCTTAACAAAAATTTCAGCCTTAGACTTCAGCATGCATTTAATGTCCACGCACAGTTGATAGCATACAGACATCTCGTTTGTCACACCATTTCTCTCAGCCAAGATTTGGGTTGTGTGCAACACTGCACATTTGCCTTTAGACAGTTTGGTAGGAAATTTTGGCATGTTTTTCCTATTAGCACGAACAGCTCCAGATGCTCAATTTTTGTTTTCCAAGAGAAACTGAAATAGCACGGGGCTTGTGTACTACTTATCTGTAAATAATGTGTGTCCTTGACCAAGATACTGATTCATTAGAGATTTCACAATGAATCCTGAAATCCCAAGAGAACTTTCTACCTCAATGCTTGTCTGGGCACCAGTGTACATAATGAAGTTGAGGCTGTACCTGTTTTGCAGTCACAGAGCACAAACAACTTTATACCGAATCTGTGTCATTTAGATGGAACATATTGCTTGAAAGCAAGACAACCCTTCCAAACCATAATACTTTCATCTATGCATAGATACCGAATTGGTTTGGAAAATTTTTTGAATTTCATTTTTATTGTTTTGATTACTGCGATTACTTCGAATAGCCAATCAGCTGCAGACCACGATTTTAAGCTACATGGGGCATTAGCAACACGACAGCTAAAAATGTGTAGATTTCTCCTACTGTTGGTATTACCCTTTTGTTTAGTTTTGATTTCTCCTTGACATCGAAGTGGTCACACACATTTATAATATAAGACTCTTGTACAATATGATCAACAAAATCAACATCAAAAAACTGTTTGAATACATCTGACACTGAGAAATTATCAAGCAGTTAGTGATACCAGCAAGTGAAGAATTAAATTGTTGGATAGCAGGCCTGAAATCTGTGTCATTTTCCAAATGAAAAACATTTTGAACATTTACACTAGGATTTTCAATATCCCTAACCTGCACTTCTTCTTCGGGTGCAACATTTCCCAAGTCACTATCTGTAGAAGAATGCACATCACTAGCATCAATATTGTCACACTCTTTACCACCAGACTCAAAGTTTGTAATGATTTCCTTGAGTTCTTTTTCACTCAGAATGTTTCTTCTCTCGCGTGATGACATATTTACGATTCATAATATAACAAAAACATTTTATAAACAATAAATAAATTACATTATTTCAAGGCTGCTCTACAATTGCTACTTACTCTCATTTTCCTGCCATTTTATATAGGGAAAAACACATTCATAATTTATTACACAGCAGATGGCAGCATAAACTTCTCTTTATAAGCCAAAGAGTTCAAAAATTTTTGTGCTGTAATTTTAGATGCAGAGAACTTATTATTTCATTTTGAGACAAATTGGTAGTAAATAAATGTAAATGTCATGATTTGACAAACAAAAATTGGTAGAATAGAATTATTGCTTGTTTGTAACAATAATAACATGTTTCGTAAATCTATTGCAAAACTTCAGTCACGAACTACAAAAATTATGTTCGGAAAGTGTTAATTGTTAATTCGTGTTTGCTTAAGACAGCTGCGGTGACAGACAAAACTCCACAAATTTTATATTGGTTTAAAACACATTATAAAACTTAATAATACGAAGTTTGCTATATTTTATTTCCTATATGCCTTTACTACTTCGAAATAAATTAGTTTAGTCATTATACAAAGTTCAATGGCATCCTGGTTGTAAAGCAGAGTGCGAGGTTCAAAAGAAAGTGTCTCTGCAATGTTGGTAATAGCAATACTAGGGTAACTGTTCATAGAAATGCCACAAGATCACAGTAAGTGCTAGTTTTACACTCAGAAATGTGGACATAAGTTTACGATCATCCTGACGAAAGCATTCTTTCGAGCGTAAATGTACGTCCATACTCACAATGAACAGCTGTATATGGACAGAAATATACGCTGATACTGCTTAAAGGGTTAAACACTTAAATCAGGATCTAACATCTATACTTACATGGCGCACTGTAAATGGCTTTAAAATAAATCCTAGTAAATCACAAGCCTTTTTATTAAGTACCATCTGACTACTCAAATCAATCAATTATGCCAACTTGTAAAATGTTAAGATAGGCAATTCAGTTGTTACACTGAATAGAAAAGTAAATAACCTTGGTGTCTATATGGATAAGATGGTTAACTGGTCTAGTCAGTGTACTAATATATGTAAAAAAGTGAATGGCTTCGTGCATTCTTTACGAAAATTCAAAAGTTTTCCTTCAGGGAACGTTAAAAAGACACTGGTTCAAACACTAATTTATTCACACTTCAATTATTGCAACCTTTCATTCATCAATCTAAATGATAATTTGTCTTCAAAGTTGAAATACTCCAAAATTCTTGCATTCGTTATATCTTCAACTTGAAGCGATGGGACCATATTATAAGAAGTTGAATTGAGCGCACCTAAAGGAGAGACGTACTTTCAAGTCACTGTTCTTGCTGCAAAAAATTTATTTTTCCCTGCCGGAATATTTACATTCACACTTTCAGTTAATAAAAAACAAACATAACAATCATATCAGAGATTCTCAGACTAAAATGATATCCATACCACTCATTAAAACACAAATTTTTGCTCAGTTGTTTACTATGTCTGCATCGAGAGCATGGAATGAGCTGCCAGTCGAAATACAAACTGCAACATTGACAGTCACATTTAAAATTCATGTTAGGAAATTATTTTCTCTATGCAAGATGTGATCTGAAAATTCTTGTTATTAGTCTTAGTAATTGGTAACGGTAAGGTTTTATATTATCCATTTCTGTATTCCTTAGCTAATTGTTTTCTTTATGATATATTTCAAAATATTAGTAAAATTATATATGTATTTGCTATTAATCACTTTGTAATAATTCCATAGTGTCAAATCAATAATGTTGTAATTATTTAATAATATGTATCAGTATTTTAGTATTAACTTTAATGTTTGTAAATCAAAAGTTTTTAGTAATTTCATAGTATGAACATCAATAATTTTGTAATTATGTAATATCTTCATAAGTATGTAAAGTATTAATTTTTCTTGTATCTTTTTTATAATGCAGCGCTTGTGGTTAAATGTAAGAAAAAGTGTTTGCCTTAATTTCACAATGTAAAAATAAGATATAAATAAATAAATATTTTCTTCTGTAAGAGCAATTTCTATATTATCTCTTCTCCATTTAAGGTGTAATATATGCAACAGAATTTTTTCCTCATTGTTAAGAATAATGTTTCCTTTATTATATTTGTTTACAAAGGAACAAAATAATTTTTAAATACTATATACACTGTTCAAATTTGTTTATAGCTAAAAAAATTTATTACAAAAAATTTCAATTAATATATTCTTATTTTGATTAAATTTTTTTTCATTTACATTACTCCAATATCTGCACCATCAAAATCAATTAAATTGCCATTTTCATCTCTAATTTCTAAAATTATGTGATTAAACTTCTCATTATTAATTTAAAAAATTAGAGGTTTGGAGGGTTTATAAATGATAGAATCCCTAAAACCAAATGTTTTTGGATATTGGTTTCTAAATAATTAATTTCATCATATTTTATGATTATTCCATAAGCTAAATTATTATAATAAAATTTTAAATTGAGTTTATTTCTGATTTTTATCCTATTTGTTATACTATTGGTTTCTAGATAGAGCTTATCTGTATTGAAAGGATCAAAATAATTAATAGTTTATTTTAATGAATCAATATCATATTGACCTCTAGGAATGGTAATGGGTTTATTCAAATCAGTTAGCGTTATTTTAACACAATTTATGTTTGGATCCAAATCTAATCTAATAAATGCAATAGTTATCATTATGAGTAAAATCATAATGAACTGAACTTCAACACAGAATTTGTACCTGTCAATTTGAATACTTTACTATTCCTTTATTGTGTAAAAAAATTATATATCAAATGAAGAAAATTTATTGGGGTGTTTATATTTAGATTTCTGAAGAAAATCAATTAATAAAAAGAATGGTGAACTATTGCCGGATAATATTAGAGCAGTAATAATTTACCCATCAGACTGTCAAAAACCGATTTAATGATTATTTATATACACAAAAGTGGATGGTTAAACTGTAATAAGTTATACGTTTGCTCAAAAAGTTTAAATCAATCAAAATATATTCAATTACAAAGTGATTTTAAACAGGTACCCAAAATAATTTTAAAAAAATTACTTTTTAATAATAATAAAGAAATGATTTCTTTAGATGAATGTGAAAATAATTCTTTAGTTATTTTTGATGATGTCATTTGAGATATTCAGGATATCATAAGAGAATATTTTACTTAAAGTAGGCAAAAAACAATGATTGCTTTTATTTAACTCAATCAGACTCAAAAGTAACAAAACAGTTAGTAAGAGATAACACAAACTTTTTATGTATTTTTTTGGCAGGATGTTACTAATTTATATATATATAGACATTGTTGATGGTGATATGAGTTATGAAAATAAATTTGTTTTATTACTATATATATTAATACGAAAAATAATAATGAAAAATATATAGAGATAAAATAAAAGATTTTTTAACAGTTTGAATGGATGTATAAATGATTTTATAATTGTTATTTTTGTTAAATCTATTTACTATTGAACTAAATTTTGCCTATAAAATTAATTGTATATAAATGAAGGCTAATGTAATATTTTTCATAATATTAAAAATATTTACATTTTGTTTTTAAATGAAAATCAAACTTTATGTGTAATAAAGTACTTAAATACATATATGGATATTAAAATATTGATAATAATTTATTGTCAAAAATTTATCAAACTATATATAGCGATGCTTTAAAAATTTATGAGGAATGTAACACCTTGGAAATAAATAGTAAATTAGGTGAAGACACGTTTAAATTATTAAAAACGAAGATATAGTGTACAAGATGAAGTTTCAGTTCTTTCTACAACTTTAACAATAGGTAACAAAATTATATTAACTGACATTTTGCATTGGGTAATAACACAATATTTAAAATAATAGAAAAGGCTTTCAACATTTGGGGGAAACATACAAACAAAGTATTCATACAAATCAAAAAAAGGCCATCAACTACATGTCCATTTATTTCAAAAGATAAAATATTGTCATGCATATTATCCTGACCAATTTTTAAAAAATGGTTGGTTAACCTTTTTACTTCTAAATTTTAAAGGTTAAATTATGTTTTTATTCCTTATAATGGTAAAACTTTGATCTGTTTTGATAAAATATATTATGTCCAATTAAATGAATGAAAATTTCAAAGAAAACATAGTTAATGAATTAATTAAAAATTAAAGGGCAATAACTACAAAAAGAAAAAGATATGGCGCTAACATTAAAAACTATCATTAAAATAGATGAAAATATGAATAAAGATTATGGTATTTATATTGCTATAACTAAGCAATGTGCTAAACAAAATTATTTTAAAGTAGATGGTACTCAAGAAAATATTTTTAGAACTAGATTATCTACTTAACAATACTGGTAGAGCTGAAGATGATAGAATGTTTTATGTTCATCATTATGAATACCGCAATTATACAGTCATAGAAAAATTATTTCAGTATATTGAAAACCATTTAAAGTTGAAGCAAAAAAATTAATGTAACAAAGATATATAGAAGATTTAGATCAAGTTATTAAATTTATTTGTATACAAAATAATAACGTTATGGATATAATTAATGAGAAGAGATATTAAATAAAATTAGAATTTTAAATAAAGAATCAACTAATATTGAACCAATAATTTTTGAACAGACATTAACTGCAAAAATAAAACAAGGAAATAAGAGAAAGGATTTAAATGAAAATACAGCATATGATTTACCCATCAAATAATTGACAGAATTGATTACTGAAATCTGCAATGACTGTGAAGATAAGAGGTATTGTAAGTATAAAAACTATAAAAGAAAAATTATATGAAAAAGTTTATCACATAGTTAAGAAAAGACCTGTTTGGAACTATGCTTCAGATGTAATAAAACCGATAAATCCAAATTTTAATCGTAGTTTTAATCATCTCTAAATGTGTATTGTTCCAAAAATGTTTTTAAAATATAACCTATTAATTTCCATTGCAATAAAATAAAAATTCCAACATAGTTATAGGTAATTTTTCTACAAATTTTCTTACATTAATATTATTAGGATGTAAAATAGTTAAATAAAATAAGAGAGTTACTCTTTTTTGATATGTAGGTATCATTTATAAATAAAAAATTACTAAAGAAATTAATTTTTACAAACCATATTTTTTATTAATCCACGAGTTATGAAAATTATCAAATCGTAACCATTTTACATAAACTTTATATCCCTTCATCCTTATAACTTTATCAACAAAATGTATACATATGGATACTCAGTTTTTATAATTTCATATTCATAAAAACTTCAATTTTTCTCTTCACAATCCATATCTTTAAAATATAAGTTGCATCATATTTTAAAAATTTATCAATTTTAATTAACTCTGTTGACCAAATAGCAGTGTATTCCTTTTCAAATATTATCTTCAGTTTACTTATTCTAACAATATAACAAATTTTATTTTTAGGTTCAGCGAGTAAATTTTTATTATCTGAACTTTTTAACATTTTACCAATAAGAGTATGCTTTGTGTTATTGTATTAATTTACTAATTCATCTCAAATATTAATCAATTTATAATTTATATTCAAAGCAAATTTCTTCCACATTTAATTTTAATGTATGATTAAATATCTCGACTACACTTGCTTGTTTTGAGTAGATTGAATAATAATTCATTTAATATTTTTACATAAGCTCACGGAACTGCTTATTATAATTTCTTTACTATTATCATTCTGTAAGTTATTGAGTTTTCTTTTTATTAATATAGATCCATCTACATTTTTTGCTGTTTTATCTCTAATAGGTATAGCAAACGCATACTTAAAAGAAACACAAATAATTGTTCATATATACTTATATCCTTTGTTTATAGAAGATAAAACTTTTAAATTTCCAGCATCCATTTAAACTAAATTGATCCGACATAAGTCATCTATACCAAACCTGAAAACTATTATCCTAAGAAAATTATTTCTGATGGGCTTGTATAATTAATTTATGATACCCTCGCAAATAAGCAAATTTTGATTTTTTTTTTTTTAAAGAATGTTGATTTTTTTTTAATTTACATACAGCACATACACTTTTTTGAGCTGCTTTACCGCTTTCTGTATTTTCTAATTTTATGTTATTATTCGTAGTAACTTTCTTACACTTCACGTACTAAGTAAAATTACCTAAATTATATATTTAACGAAAATAGCTATTGTTGTTAAGGCATCTGTGTGGAAGTATCATTTAATTTTATACTCAAACATCACCTTTTTTCACATCTAAGCATTTTGTGTAATCTATCTCTTTGTGATTGTGTACTAAAATAAATTCATCAGTTGCTATGTGAACAGTGTGTCTAGTTATATTAATCACAGTTCCATCAATTACAAAATTGAAAAATTTTTGGCCCTTAACTAAAATGAATGTGTTCTTTTTTATCCCATTTTGTACATAAATGCACTTGTGTTTTGTCTACTTGAATTATATTCAGCTTTAAAATAGTGTACTAGAGTAGTTATTTAGAAATTGACAAGTTAAAATTTTCTTGCAACATTAACAAATTTATTGTTTATTTCATTAATTTTACTCTCTAAAAATCTTTTATTATCATCTGTTAAAATTTTAACATTTGTAATAGTTTCGGAGACAACAACCAGTATTGCTGGGCTATATTTTTTTACTTTCTTAGGTCTTTACATGTTCACAAACACTGCCGCCATATTTTCTTACTACTTTTCACCACATTGATCAAGTACTTGTTTCAGAAGACTTTAAAAATAAAAATATAAACTTAAACATAAACTAACTTACAAAATCCAGATTGAGAATTACATTTTATCTTAAACATTGTGTTTTCCAACACTCACCTTTAATTCTCAATTTTGAACCAAAATAATTTAGGAAACTATGTTTTCCACAAGAGTTCTGAAATTGATGTAGGAGAGTGGTTTTGTGAAAATATCTGCCTTCTGTTTTGCACTTGGACAGTACAACAGTTTCACCAACACTTAAGCAAATTTTTATGTATGTAGCAAAACCTAACATCAATATGCTTAGATCTATGATTAATAACACTTACAGCACTCTGATCATCAACAAACAATTTTGTCACAATTTCTTGAACAAATGTAATGTAGAAATAGAAGACAAGAAAAATAAGATTCTGTTTATTTTAAGTGACATTCTAAATAACTCTAAACAACATCCTCTTTACAATAACATCTTACATGGCTTTGTAGCTCTTAAAGATATTAGGATATTAAAAGAATAGTAAATGCTCAAAAATGTCCATTTTGCTATACAGCAGTGGCCATATTGGTCTGTAATTGCAATATGGCAACAGATAAAAATTAATAACTTCGAATTTGCATTGTTGGAATATAAACTTTTTATATGACAAAATTTCAATTTTTTCAAAATGGGTCAGCAAATAAAAAAAAAAATATATGTATTGGACGATTTTTGGTAGAATGACCCAACTGTTTTTAGATGAGACACTTGAAAGGCGCTTAACTACTAGGTCTTTGGCTTTGGTGCACTTGGGAGTGAAACAAGATGAAAAAGGAGCAGCACTGGAATGCAAGGGAAGGGCAAACACAAAGACCCTGGGAAAATAAGCCAGGTAACATCCACATTTATTCATATGACCAGGAATTAAAAACTATACTGCGTAGGTGAGAGACCGGCATGCTAGGCACACAACAACCTCAGGCCCTGAATTTTCTTGAAAAGTTTTTGGTACCTACAACATGTACATTTGCTATATTACAAGAAAAGTCAAACTTTCACAAATAACACAATATAAATAAACAATGTGCTTTAATACTTGCCCAAGAACCAAGTAATGTTGGCTGCAGGTCGACTTTTGTGTACTTTGCAAAATGCTTTCAAAGTGTCATTTTCTTGCAATACTTCAGAGTTTGTACTCTTGCCTGGAGTGTTAAATGCCACACTTAAACCAGGTAATGCACTTGGAGGTCCTGGAAACAAGTTACAGGGTTCTTGAAAACATTTTACAGGTAAAATCAAGAACTTCTCAAGTACTGAAATGTTCAATTTCAAGGACTAAATTACCTAAATTAACAAGTGACAAAAATCAATACTCCCACTTCTCACTTAGAAATTTTAATGCCACACATTCAAAATCTATATATAAACAACATTTCCGTGTGTGTCATATATATATATATATATATATATATATATATATATATATATATACACACACACACACACCCACACACATATTTCAGAAAAATGATTAATAGAATTTTAAACTTACAAATACACTCATTTGCAAAAAAAATTATTACCCTGTAGGTACCATTGCAGAGGCATGTGGGTACAAACACATCCTATGGTAGTATGTATACAGAAAACATCAAAATATTCTACCACATCAAGAATGTATTGCACGGGACCAACACTTACAGGATGCACTTAGTGTAGTGTTGGACCACCCGTAGCATGGAGACAGGCAGCAATATAGTCTGGCATGGAGGCATACAGGCGACAACATAGTCTGGCATGGAGGCAGGCATTCAGATGTCAGATGTTCTCCTGAGGTAGATGCTATCACAGCTGGAACTGACCCTCCAAATCTGCCATAGTATAGGCGAGAGGTATGGGGACCTTGATGGCCAAGGAACCATGCTGACATGACAAAGGCAGGCCAGAGATACCTGTGCTGTGTGAGGCCGGGAATTGTCCTGCTGGAAAATGGGGTTGTCAAGCTGCACCAGGAAGGGGAGCACAAATGGCTGCAGAATTTTCTGGACTATTGCAGTGATGTCAGAGTTTTTTCAATCACTACCAGTGGGGTGCAGAAATCTTAAGAAATTGCAACGAAATCTTAAGAAATGGCACCCCACACAGTGACACCTCTCGTTGGGACGGTGTGCTACTCTACAATGAAGCTTGGACCACTGCGTTGGCCAGAACGTTTCCAAATTCAAATTTGGCAATTGTCTGTATCCAGACAGAACTGTAATTCTTCGCTGGACATTCCTCGTCAATCCAAAAGCTGCTATGTTGCCTATTCCCGGCAGAAGAACAGGTCATAATGATAGATGTCGTAAGGAATGCCCGATGACAGATCCCACTCTGCTAGCCACTTAGATATGGTACTGGTGGACACAGGTGAATCCCCAGCTGCTGTGACATGTCCCTGGATGGTGTGCAGCGATGCCTGTGGAGTGCTTACAGCATGTCACATGATGAAAAAATCATTCCTGCTGGTGGTACGCCAGGGTTGACCTCAGCCTTCTTGACGGGTGTGTGTATACCTTCCTGTTCCCACTGCATCCAACACCAACTCACAGTGTAGGCAGAACGGTTCAAGCAGCAAGCAATGAACCAAAATGTCTAACCTCACAATGTGGCCTCTCTCAAACTTATCCAGTTGGGCAAAGGTTTGTCAAATTTGTTGTCAGGGCATGCCACATGTTCAACAAACTTGGCTCTGTGGCTCACACTGCTACTAAGGTGTTATTCGGTATCTTGCAGCTATGAATGATGGAGGGACATGTAAAACCCTTAATGGCCAATCTGTGCAAGCAAACCGCATTACATGCAAATGGGACACATGTCGGGCTATGACAATACTGTGTGGCAACCTTCATTGTACTCAAGTGATTTGTTCATTGTGATAAATAATTTTTGCAAATAAACTTGTCAGACACTTTACACATAATAAATGTCACAAGATTACCATTTCATTCATTGGAGATTTTCAGTAATGCTCTACATACTGCAGCTATTGTGCATGCATGTATATAATACAAGTAATAGAACCCTGATAAAAGAAAACACGCCAATTTCTATTCAATAAAAATGTTACCAAATGTTTTTTTCATTTATAGTCCAGCAAATATTTCCATGTTATGTATTTGATTATAACTTGAAAATTCAATGTCGCATTTCAAGGCCTTTACACTAAACATTTCAAATTCAAGGTCTTTCTACAACAAATGTAAAAACCCTTACCTTAGTTGATTAAATTGTGTAGTGTAACACAACCTTGAAATATAATTCATAAAAACCTAAATTTTGCACAAAGCATAAAAAATTATATAAAAATTGTGACTGAAATGCAAATATAAAAAATATTTATGCTTGATACAAAAGTGAGGGGATGGGGAGGCTACTATTTACAATCACACTAATATTGTGTTCCCAATTTGTTAAAATTTATTAATATTTTTGTAAGGAGTGGTTAAAAATACACATAAAATAAAATGTACAAAAATGTTTAAATTCTAAAACAGATAAAACAAAAACTTAACAAAGCAAGTAGGAAAACCTTCCAACAAGAAACAATAAAATCAACATAACAGAAGAAAGATATTAAATCATCTACAACAAAACAGTGATGCAGTACGTTATGTACATATATTTGTAAATGAAAACTGACCAGTGTTTGTGGTGTTGCACCAAAAGGATTATACATGAACAATTTACATTTACCATTATGTCATTACCTATTTGGCCATTCCAACATAAGAATTAAGAGAAATTACAATATCATTTACTAAGAAGAAAGTAACAAACCTAACAAGTATGAAAAATACTAATTATATCATATATCAATGTGGCCATTTTGATCAAGAATTTTATATTAAAATAACCTGGTTGTGTTTACTTTCCACTTAATGAGAATATGAATATATCCCCTACACCAAAATAATAATCAGTGCTTATTAAACACTTAGCTTTTGCAAGACAAACCAAAGAGAGTGTCTCAAACTTCATAAAAATTTTTTAGAATTTAGTTTTTAATACAATATATTCTTATTTATGTGGGAATACAGCTTTTCAATCACAATAAAATGAAAGTAATGAAAACCTAAAACCAAATTTGAAAATAATAAAATAAAATTATCAAGGGCAATATACAGTATTTTAAATTGGATGCAATTTCCGAGGGATTTAAGCATTTTCAAAATCATTATGCAGCAATTTTTTTAATACATTTCCCATGTATCCTGTAAGATTTTCCACTTTTAGATTAATAGCCACATTGGAAACAGATTAAGCAAACACAAATCCAATTGAAGATTCACAACTATTGTCCAAATGTCAAAATTAATTTTTTGAAATTTTCTAGTTCTTGTAAATGTTGATATAGAAGAAAATAACACATCATTTATTAAATATAACTATAAAATGTATTAAATCAAAATTTCAACATACAATATTTAAAATATTTTACAGTATAAACATACATACAGAACAAAAAAAAAAACACATCCAATACTACACTGAAGAGCAAAAAAAAAAAACTGGTATAGGCGTGCGTATGCAAATAACAGAGGTATGAAACCAATCAGAGTAACGTGATGCAGTCTGCAGCTAGATCGGTTACTGCTGCTACAATGGCAGGTTATCAAGATTTAAGTGAATTTTAACGTGGTGTTATAGTTGGCGCACAAGAGATGGGACATAGCATCTCCGAGGTAGTGATAACAATTGGATTTTTGCGTACGACCATTTCATGAGTGTACCGTGAATATCAGGAATCCGGTAAAACATCACATCTTCGACATCGCTGCGGCCGGAAAAAGATTGAGAAAGAACGGGACAAACGACGACTGACGAGAATCATTAAACGTGACAGACGTGCAACCCTTTCTCAAATTGGCGCAGATTGGATGTGTGGACTGCCCTGCAGGATTCATGGTGTGAATTGCCTCCTGCATACCTTCAGACATTAGTCAAGTCCATACCACGTCGTCTTGCGGCACTTCTGCAT
>NQII01000214.1:660835-674582 GCA_002778355.1 Clitarchus hookeri
ATATAAAAGAAATTGAACGAAACAAATTTTTTATTAATATTGTTACATGAATGCTGATCTGCAATGGTTCCCTTGCCCCGTACCGCTCGAGCAAGGAAAGGAAGTGTGTCAAGGCAAAACTAGTAACCCGAGGAGCAAAAAGAGATTTACAAAGGCAAGCCACTGCATGTGCCAGAGAGGCCTATCAGGACGTAGGCACTCCTGACCTTGAACAGATTGAATTTCTTGAGTAATTGATGCAAAAATGTTCTGGTCATTGACCTAGACTCTCTCTGCACGACTCATGGTGTGGGGAACCTTCTACATCGGGACAGCAAGACTACTTAAGCTGCAACAGACCTCCGAGCCGACAGTATTAGAGTTTGGAGAGTTGTGCTACCTAGCACCAGGTGTGCAAAGACAGCAAATCAACAAGATAGCAGAGCGGCGAGCGACGACAAGTGAGACTATCCAAAGTAAAGTCTGCAGACTGCTAGCATCGGTATTGTGGAGCGAGACTGAAGGGCAGAGACTATTGCTTGACTACATTGCTTGAGTGACATAAATTTGGAATGATGGCAATAAACAGGTTGAATATGTGTAAATAATGAGTGTGAATTAAGTTATTATAACCAATATAGACACACTGATAAAAATGTTGATTAGAATTGAGATAGACATGAAATATTGCGCTCACTGAGAATAACAAGAGTAATAGTCAAGGTACGTAGTTTAAAGTTTTGACTAATAGCTGTGTGAATAAATTTTAAATCAAATTTAGTTATTTTATTTTATTGAGACCTCCATCTTTCATAAACTCAGATAAGCCCCTCTGGCATCTTGTAACACTAGTGTCAGAAGTGGGATGGACAAATTTAATTGTAAATAAAGTTAAGCGATAGGCTAGTAATTAGAATTAATTGTACTAGCTATAGGCCAAAAAATTATGACTTTTGTACAACCATAGCAGTGAATATTAACCAAAAAATGTCAGCAGAACTGGAAGCACTGTGACCATTAATTGAGGGGCTAATTAGCCAAGTGAGCACAAGTGCAAATAGTTTGAGAGAAGATGTAATTAACAAAATTAGCAGTGAAAATAGCCAGTTAACAAACGAGAGTGAATTAGTAGATAAAAAATAGACAGATAAATGAAAATGTAGATAGAAAAATAAAATATGAGAACCGACTCTGTGGAAGAAAATTGAGAGTGTAAATGAAAAGTGGACAGTGTAAGCGAAAGAATGGATAGTGTCAAAGATAAAATGAAACAGGAAATAGGTACATTAACACTTTAACCGCAATGTGCATCAATAAGATGCACAACTGTATTTGATTATGGTCATGTGCATCACATTTATTCACGTGACTCTGTAATATCTTCCATAGATGTTTGTATAAAATATGCTAATTTCTTTATCTTATTAAACTAAAGCGATAAATTCAATAAAAAAACCTTCACAAAAACCACATTTTATGACAAATGTGGTGGCAGTGAAAGTGTTAAAGAAGAAATGGCATGAATTTCTGTAGCAGCGGAGTCCCACTACCACGCAGCCGAGAAAAGTATGGAAGCAGTGCAAGTCGTAACCAATACAGCAACATCAGAGGATAGCCTGCAGCTCTGCAGCATTGGATTTGTGCAACCAGGAGTGCAGAAGACGGTTGTAATTAAGCCCGCCCCTTATGATGGACAGACTCCTTGGCAGGAGTACCAACACCAGTTCGAAATAGTCGCCACACTGAATGTCTGGTCATACGAACACTGGACTACCTCCCTGCTGTATTGAGAGGTCCTGCACTAAGCACACTGCAATCTCTGCCAGAGAGACAGCGACTGGAGTATCCCACACTGGTGTCTGCCTTGGAGCTAGGTTACAGTGATGGATACCTGTGACATATCCACCATGTCCAACTGCGAAGATGCACCCAGAAACCAGGGGAGCCACTGTGCGGCTGTCCCACTTATCTCTGGAAGGGTGCCTTGAGGAGGCACGTGATAGCATCGCAGTTGGTTTCTTCATCGATGCCATCGCCAACACAGATTTACGACAAGTAGTGTGTGTGGCTGCATCCCACACCATGCAGAGGACACCCTGGCCCGAGCACTGGAGGTGGAGTGAGCAAGACAGGGGCCCGAACCCCGACGTTTGGTACGGGCAGAGACGCCGAACGAAGACAATAGCATCAAGAAAACATTGAAGGAAACGCAGACAACCGTGAAGGACATCGCTTCCAGGGTCTGTGCTACAGAGCTTTGCCTCTTCCCATCCAAATGGCCAGTATGTTGGTCATGTGGACAGCCGAGGCACCTGAGAGCCTCTGAATCCCAGTCCTTTTTGTTGTCTGCCACAAAGATCGATCAATCAACTGGTACTGCTCAAGAGTGCGGTTAAGCTTCCCAACCATTTCATCCGACTAAGGGTGTAAGGTTGTAGTCCTAGTCTTTTTCATCCCCAGAATCTTTGTTACATCCTGGAACACAGCAGCTTCAAAATTTCTTCTCTGATTGGAATGGAGTTCTAGTGGCACCGTAAACCTCAAGACATGCTCTATGAGTGCATCGTCCACAGTACATGCTTCTTGATTTGGGACCCAGAATATCTACTGCCATCCTCTCGAATGGGGCTGTAATATTCTATTTCTAAATGTGACGTTATCCTCTAGTACCTGGTCCCTTCTTTGTGGTGCAGGTATCGCATATTCGGCACCACTTATCAATATCCTCCCAACAATAAAGCTAGTAAATCCCTGTCTAACTCTGTTGAGGGTCTTATTAACACCAAAGTGTCCACTTGCTGCTGTATTGTGCTGTCCGTTTAAGACTTTGGGAACCCTGCATTCTGGAAGGACCAACTGTAAGCGTGTGTGTTTCCCATCATTACTTTTGGTACATCTATGTTCAACATTTTGTGTATGGCGCTGGGTTTACGGTAAAAAAATATTGTATTTACTTAACAATTATGATGTGTAAAAAAGAGTTTCTTTACATTAGAAACATTACGTGTTAACTTAATATTTATGTTGTATAGTAAACAACTACAACTATGTTAGCGGACTTGATTTAAAATAGAAAAATTATGCGCCTACTTAAAAAAATTATTAGGTGTACAGAAGGACTGAACAGTGTTGTTTAATGTTTGATTTCCAATGAATCATGTGCATTTGATTTTACTTAAGCATTAAAAGTAATCTTTGCATTTGTAATGGTGTATTTTCCATTTCATGTGAGTCGACTTTCAAGATCTCAATGTTAAGAGTTGTCCAAATATATCCACTACACTCCACTCCATAAGTGTGAGTTTACAGTAGAAAAATTTTGAATTAAGAAATACACAACACATAAAGCTATGTTTTTTGCATTTCTGATTCATAATACACAATTACATATACTACTTAAGCCTCGCGATGCGCACTATGAGCAAGGCATTTGTTTCAATCCCTCTCTAATGGTGCATAGGTATACAGCCTACTTCATTTCACTTCCGGCTGAACAACATAGCACGAGTTTTCTAGCAATTGCATCAATGCAGGGAACGGAATACAGCCGAAATTTTCATACATATACAATCCAGATCATACAGTTGACAGCACTGCTTCACTTCACTGTATTAGACATGACCATGGCATTTAGCTGTTCAGCCAGAATTGAAACTGTGATTTTATAACTGAGAAGATCCAACAGGCCTGGCCATGGCCATAGAGCAAGAAATATTTATAAGAGAGCTATAGTGTCGCAAAGCAAAGCCTCCTAAACAGCAATGTCTAATAGATGGGTTCCAAACAACTGAAAGATAATCGCCATAAGGGAAAATGCTTACAACCCTACCACCAGAAAGCAAATACTACGATGCAAAACATTTGATTAATTGAAAATTGTGAGTGCACAACTCAAGAGTGAGGTCCTATCACTACACTATGCGCCACTTATGTCACAAATTGATACTGAAGTAAACGTACAAATTTTTAAATTGAAAATAGAATTTACTAAAAAAAATTAACATTTCAAACTTTAAAAAAAATATATATATATGTATTTCCTATAGNATATGTCACAAATTGATACTGAAGTAAACGTACAAATTTTTCAATTGAAAATAGAATTTACTAAAAAAAATTAACATTTCAAACTTTAAAAAAAAAATATATATATGTATTTCCTATAGTTAAAAAATATATTGGTATTGGAAAATATTAGTAAAAGTATATCAGTTTGAAATATTGATATACTATTGAAAAAATTCATTATTTTAATATATAAATATTTTTTTATCCCTACCTTGCCATAACAGGGAGAAGTAATTGTATCTGCTAGTGGCCTAAGATCATATCACTAAAAGGTTTGAGATCATCCCCTTCCCAAATCAAGAAGCATATATACTGTGGACGATGCACTCGTAGAGCATGTCTTGAGGTTTACGGTGCCACTAAAACTCCATTCCGATCAGAGAAGAAATTTTGAAGCTGCTGTGTTCCAGGATGTAACAAATTCTGGGTATGAAAAAGAATAGGACTACAACCTTACACCCTTAGTCGGATGGAATGGTTGGGAGGCTTAACCGCACTCTTGAGCAGTATCTGTTGATCAATCTTTGTGGCAGACAACAAAAAGGACTGGGATTCAGAGGTACAATTGTTTCTCCTTGCTTAACGTTCGGTAGTTCATGTTTCTACACGGGTAATACCATCAAGAATGCTGTTTGAAAGAGAGCTATGCCTACCTAGTGACCTGCTGTTTGGCCAACCGACAGAAAAGGAAGCTGTTACCTCAGATTATGCCTGCAAATTACTTCACAGATTAATTGGTGTTCATGATTTTGCTCAACAGCAGCTCAGCATAAATAATGAAAAGATGAAAACGCAGAATGTCGGAAGAGGTATTTCAAGGACAACTGGTATGGCTGTACAATCCACAAAGATGAAAAGGTTACTTACTGCCTGAAGCTACAGAAATGTTGGGAAGGCCTCTATAGGATTCTGTAGATGATCAATGATATCTTTTGCATTTGTCGTCAAAGCTGTCTGACGAAGCCGAAGGTTGTCAACATCGACCGACTGGCACTCTATGAAGGTCCGATAGTTGCAAATTCTGTTTGAGGTGAGTGAAGATATTTGGGTGGCTCTTGAAATCGGGGTCTTGAGAGCCGACAAAGTCTGTTTGGGGACTTGAGAAGGGGGCAGTGTTACATGCTTCCTGCTCTGCATCGCTTCTCTTGTACAATCCTGCTTGAGCGAATGAAAGTGTTTTATCAAGGCCAGGCTAACAACTCTAGGAACGCTTGGGGATTTACAAAGGTGAGCCACCGCGCGTGCCAGATAAGTCTATCTGGACTCGCACCCCAATCTTGAGCGGATTGAATTTCTGGGGTTACTGATAAAAGAATATTTATCAGTTAATGTCTGTTGTTATATTTGTAAATTTTATTAAACTGATATTTGTTCAATAACCTTTAAAACTTACACAATTTCAAAAACTTCTTTATTTTATTATTGGAATTATCTTAATGTCGTCAGCTTTGTAATGGGAGGAATGTCTTAATTTATTTAAATAAGAGATAAATTTTGATTTTTAATTTATTTACAAAACTAGCCACAAAATTACAGCTCCTATTTCCACTATATGACAAACATAATGCATGAAACAGCAACCAAAATTACAATAAAATAAATAATCACCATCTTTATAATAATAATAATAATACCTACATTAAACAAGTATAACAAATCTTACATTTACAATACTGTAATCACTCAGTCTTACACCAAACTAGTCCCAACTCTCCATCATCCAATTAATTAATAGTAGTCTCAACTGTGTATCCAGGAGCACCCTTGAATACACCAAACAATTGCACTCCACTTGCTGGCCACTTACAGCATATAGCAAAAATCCTAGCAGTTCAGCATTGACTTGTCAGATATACCTTGCACACTCTGCCATAATACGTCTTTGTCAATGCCTTAGTCTACTATATGCTTCCTATGATCTTCACACTTAGCCACTGGCCACACTATTAAAGCCACCACATGAAGAAAAGAGGTAAGGTAAAGCCATGTGCATGTTCCCCTAACTTGCCCTCTCTCAATGTCATCACCTTGGGAGGGAAAGGAAGAATACACCAGTAACATGACATGTTGTTTGTCTAGGGAGTGAAACATTTTTCACCTATTACTTTGTGGTAAATGTGATGTGTTAAAGAGTCTGACATTAGCTATAACGAGCTGTGCAGTTTATGGATGCAAGAATTAAAACTAAAGGCCGTAGTATAAAATATTTTAGATTTCCAAAGGACAAATATGTTACTAGAAAGTACCCACTTTGCATGCACCCACCACGCATGCAAAAGAAATTATAAAGTTAACGTGTGGACATGTGAGTTTTCTTGATTCAAACCTTTTGTTATAAATATCATTACCCCTTAATAATGTGGCTTGTTACTTTGTCATTACATTTGTGATTTCATGTTAACAGCTTTTCTTTTACTCTGCAAACATTTTTTGCCATGACAATTGCCATGTATTTCTAGAGTGACAATTTTCTTTTGAAATTTACCAAAGTAGTTCATTTGACTGATGCTTATACGAACACAATGTCACCCTTCTAATAGCTCTTTCAGTACATTAGGTGTGATAGTAAAAATATATAATGATAAACAATTTACTACAACCATATCATCAATTGTTATTAAAGTGAATTATTTGAAATGGTTCAAAATTACAGAGTTAAATTTAACTTATAATATAGGAAGTCATATTTTACTTGATACAAAGAACAGGTATTTATTCTCAATATCAATAATATATAGTTTTAAAAGTTTATTTTCATGAAGAAAGGCATGTACAACACACTGAATTTAAATTTGCATTTTTGAGTGAAAAGTGGTGACCAGAAATTATGAGAGTTGCAATTATAAATCATTCTGAGACAGATTGTTATTGCTTCAATATGGCTCTGAATAAAGCTTCAAGTGATGACCTGCTTTTCGCTTCATGCTAATAAAACGTTAAGGTAACATAGTAATTTTAATTTTAAGACCTGTATTTATTCCAGTTATCTGTGTACAAAACCAGTAACCATTTAATTGGAATAATATAGAAAATAGCCAACTATAATATTTTAACTTGGTCACGAGGTAGAAATTGATTATTGCTTTCTAGTTTTTCATCCTCCTACCTTGTGAATGCTAAACAATTATAAAATGTCTAAATATAGTTGATTTTTTATAATAAAAAAATTTGTGAATGAACATAAAATGTTAGTGAATATGTAATTTTGTGCTTTCATAAGAAAAGCAACTGAATTGTTACAGAAAATTCTGGCATTTAGGGTTCTGCCTGCCTGCTGCTATTTTGCGGGTTCAAGACCTCAAAATGCATGAGCTCTAAAGCTGACTCTTGCTCACTCACCACTTGCCTTGTCACCTCTACACGCAAGGCCCAACTGGCATGCAGTCTTTCCGCCAGTGACTTGCCTGATTGTGACTATATTTTTGTGGCCTGTAAATAAAGATAAACATATGATGTGTATCTAAATACAACTCTATAAACTTTCTGTATTAAATATTCAGCAGGTGGAACTGATTATGAAAACACTGGTTTCAGCCATTTTCAAGCCCAATAACATAATCCCTGTAGTTGAAATAAGATCTTAAAACTTGTCTTTGAGCACAAACTTTTCTTAAATTGCTTTTTGTGCCCATACACCATTATAAATATCCAACCATTTTTGATACACAAGTTTCCTACTAAACCTCTGCAATCCAACAGCATGGTAGAATATAAGAGTTTGAGGCAAAGTTTCCAGTAAATGTATGTGAAGGACGCCACTGATTATCTCATGTGACCTGAGGGTTGCTAGTGACTTACGTCCTCAAAGTGAAGTCCATTCTGGTGTGGTTTGAAACAACTGTTACCTGGATTTTACTTCCTTACATCATAGGTCCAATATTTTGTAGGAAGAAACTGTAGATAACGTGAAAATTTAGATTTTTTGTTTTATAATGTTAACCGGATATGCTTGTGTTTCACAATTTGTTCTTAAAATATTATTTCCACATTTCTTGTCACGTATCATTATGCTTTTCCATGAAACTAATTATTTTAAATTTATTTATGGGACAGGTGCATATAGGTTTTGAGGGATAGTGAACAAGATATAGGAATATATTACGTTGAAGTTAACCCGACTTAGGCGCCAGACACTGTTGGCAGGTGGTGTCGAGATGAGATTGCTGATGTTCTCAGGGTCGTGGCTGTCTGCCCGGATGTATGCCATTTCCTTGGTAATAGAATATTGTTGAATCGTCCCAAATATGAAGGTGAACTCAGGCTCCCCTCGTGCCTGATACTTGCATTATGTAGCTGGTAGGCCTATTTAGGCTGACCCACATGCCTTAAGCAGTTGTAATTTGATAATCTCATTAAGGTGGTGCAAGGTTACATCAATGGATACAAACTTGGAAGTCAGGTTGTGGGGGTCCCATGCCCTTAAATACTTTGAAGGCCATGTTCTGAAATAAACGACAAGCGGTTTGATAACTCACGTATATTTCTCCTTGCACTTTACACAAAATTTGCATTACTGCGACACTGAAATGGTCCCTGACCACTCGCATAATAACGGGAAAAATGTCTACAGGGCTGGAAGCTCTGCGAGAATTAAATGAAAGATTAAGTAGCCAAGTGAGTGCAAGTGTAAATAGCTTGACAGAATATATAAATAATAAAATAAGTAGTGTAAATGACAATGTAAGCAGTGTTAAAAAGAATATAAATAGCCAAATAACTAACGTAAGAGATTTAATACATAAGAATATATACATTGTAAATGAAAATGTAGATAGGAAAATAGACACAGTAAATGAAAATTAGACAGGTAAATTGATAATGAAAATAAGAAAATAGAAGGCATTAGCAAGTTAGTGGAAAAAAAAATTGATTATGTAGGCAAGAAAATCAGCAGTGTGAGTGAAAAGATGAACACTAAATGAAATAGTGGACAGTGTAAACTAAAGGATGCAGAGAATGAAATAAAAATACGTTAAGCCACCCCTTGATGCGCAGCAAAAAAACAACAATATACAAAGGATGATAAGTTATGCACAATATAACAAAGAAAACATTTTACTCATAATAACATTCTTAGGACAAAAAAAAATTTCTTACAATCTAGCACCATTGATTTTAGAGTTAGGCCTATAAAATAGCAATGACAATAAGAAGACCCTACAAAGATTCCAGCAAGTGGGTGATCAGTCCACTACCGAGAGTGAGTCAGGGTATAACAAAATTTCAAAGAGATGGAGCACTCCAAACAATTAAGAAACAGCTCGTAGATAAGGCCTGCAGTACCACAACACTGTCAAAAAAAAAATGTCAAAACCCAGGGATAACATTTCTACACACAGGAGATGTGCACACATGTAATACAAGCTCCAGTTTCAGGGTAGCAAGATGGGCTGTTACGGGAGTCAAAAACTGCTTGATCCAATATGGACTAGCCCAACAAAATTGTAACCTTGCCATTGTTTTCTCCACCATATTACTGGTGGGGTGAGTTTTCAAGAAAACTAAATCACCCACATTAAAAGGATTTTGTTTTCTATTTATATTGTATCTGTCATGCGTCCACTGCTTTCAACTTCAAACCCGATAAAAATATTACGAAGCTTAGCAAAACTTAAGAAAAACAAACAAAATTGAAAAACGTGTCCCAAAAATTAAGAATACTGCGTCATTACATTACCCCCCTCGGTTTGGGATAGATTTTGAAGAAATGTTTCCCAAAGCGAAACCTATCTTGTATGTGGCTGTTCTGTAAACCACTGTGCCTCGGCTCCTTGACAACAATTAACATATATAACATGGTAATTACTTATAACAAAAAATATTCACTTACTTCACTCATAACAAAATTATTTACTTCACCTGTTGAAAAGTAACAAGATATTGATGGGGATGCTGCAAGAAAATAACACCTTTCACTGGTTTCAAATAGTTACCTGTTGTTATAATTTGTGGTTGAGCCACATAAAGGTGGACACGGTAGGATGCTTCATTGTGGGTTGCTGCCCTTTGGTTCCTCACTGGGATCAGCACACCCCCTTCAACAGAGGACCCAGGTCTGCCCAAAACTATACAAACGCCACTGCGACTGCCTCACCATAGGTCAGTGCTGACAAAAAACATTAAACACCACTGCAACTGCCTCTCACTAGGCNGGTGTATTTCCACCTGTGCCATCGATGCTTCATTGTGGGTTGCTGCCCTTTGGTTCCTCACTGGGATCAGCACACACCCTTCAACAGAGGACCCAGGTCTGCCCAAAACTATACAAACGCCACTGCGACTGCCTCACCATAGGTCAGTGCTGACAAAAAACATTAAACACCACTGCAACTGCCTCTCACTAGGCCAGTGCTGACAAAAAAAGGGCCCCAGACCTGTCCCAATCCAACTACACTTACTCCTTGTGCCACTGATCCCAGGACACCATAAACTGCAGCAACATCTCCTACTACTTATGCAGATACTCAAGGCTCAATACTATACAACACCTCAACCTTTGGAAATTTAGGTAACATTTAATGCATCCTTAATTAATCTTATTTATTATTTCTATTGCCAACTCTTAATGAAAATAACAGTAATTATTTGTTTCTTTGTTACACAATTTTCAAATGAAAAATAAAACTTATTAACCTTTATATAGCACTTCCGGTTCGGTACTCTGCATAAATAAAACACATTAGTTACAATTACGCAATAGTCCATGACAGCTTGAGCTTCTACTACATATCAAGTTGCAGTGAGTTTCTACTACATAATTGCAAAGGTATATCTAAGTTATCTTCAATAGTAAGTTATAGTAGTAAAATTATAGAACATGTTAACAAAATATTATAATATTAACTTTTACATATTTTGAAATAAAACTACCTATATTTAAAGAAAATTCACAAATGTTCTTTCATAATTTAAACCTTGCATATATATGCACAGTACCAGATATACTGAATAAACTAGAATTTTCGCACATGGCAGTACCAAGCTAACAATCAACACAATCACTAAATTTAAAATAAAATACTCAGAAGTGTTTTTTGTTTTTACTCATAAAGTAATTTCAGAATAATTTACACAAACTGAGCAAATACTTTTCCAAGACAAAACACACCTAAACTGAATTACAAAAATGCAATCTCACTTTTTTTTTTAATAGAACCCTGTGTTATTATTTTGTTTATTGTTATGCAAAAGAGCACACTATACTGATATGCAGTTGCCTTGCACTTACCCATACAAAATATAATGATAGTTACAATCCACTACCTAGTAATACAACCTCAATCATTTGCACTACAATTTTCTTAAATGTTTTTAAAAAGAGTATCAGTCATTCTAAAATACAACATTCCCACGACAGTGTATGCACTTCACAAACAACTACAAATGATTATTTTATTACAACATTGGCAGCATTTATAAGAACCATTCATACTTTTTCAGCTTGCCTACTTCCACTTTTGGAGAATATAAACAACAGTTAAATTAACTTAAGATTTCTGTGACCAGACACAGTTGTTTTTTGAAACAAATTCTGTGCCTTACCAGTTTCACTAACATTAATGAAGGATTGTACTGCATTTACTTGATATATAATGATTCAATGTTCTTAAACAGAAACACACTCTCTCACGATTATTAATTCTTACCAAATAACATTTTCTAGGTCAGTAGTCTGATATATTTTCGATTCACAATTATATTATCAATTATTTATTGTATCCTGTACACATTGTGACTTACTTGTAGGGTCCTTTATTTAAAATAATTTTTCTTCAAATAAAAACATTTACTTATCTCTCTTACCTTATTATTTTATAATGAAAGTATATAAAAAAAAATGATAGAAGAAAGTATTTTAAAAAATTACATATCTAACTTATTATCTAAATTGCAGTCTTTCTGCTTTACTACACTTTTCTTCTTCTTCCTTTTTGTTCTCTCCTTGTGTTTCACTTTCCTTCCCTTTTTTCTTACTACCTTTCTCATACTATATTTTAACACTCTCTTCCTCTTCCCTACTGTCTTTAATCTACCCTTCTGTTTCCTTTTCTTTTTCCTTACTGTCTTTACCCTCTTATTCCTTATCTTTTTTCTGACTATTTTACTGACCCTGGGTTTATATCTTTGCTTTCTCCTTTCAAAACTTGCCTGAAAACTGCATAATGTTTCAACCTAGGATACCCCTTACTCTCAGCAACTCTTGCCTGTTGCAATTCACCAGTTGATCCCTCTTGCAGCTTTACTTTACTATTACCACTTGGTCGAACCCCCCTAACCTTATTTATCCCTTCCTTTATTACATTTCTCTTCGACTTACTAACCTCACAACAGTTAAGTTCACTCTCCACAAAATTATCTGCACTTCTATCCTCTTTATTTATAACATCTGCCCTTTCTACCTTCAACAATTAACTCTTTACCTTCTTTGTCACAGCCAGTATAACCTTTATTTGGTACGTCATTGCTATTTTTAATATTTTTACTTGGGGCAATTACTGTTGAAACCTTTCCTAACCTATTTATAGATTCAACCCCCCACTTGTCTACATTTGTTATTAATTCCTCAAATTTTTTCTCACTCTTTTCTATTTGTTGCATAATTTCTTGTCCTAATTCCTGTTTCAGCTCCTGTTGTCCCTGTTTAAACTCCTGTTGTTTCTGGTCAAACTCCTGTTGTCCTTTCTGCAAGGACAACAGGATATTAAACATTTCTGTCCGTCTATCAGTAAGTACCCTGTGACGGATCTGGGGCATTTCTCCTATCTACTTTCCTTTTGATTACATCGTTATTGGCTATTTCTTCGTGTAGGCCTACCTCGCTGTCTGAATAATACGCCATTTCTATTCCCGATTGGTTGTTTATAGATCCTATATATAATTCCGTATCAGACCGGCTATGATTTCTTATCAAATTATGTGACATTACCTATAACCTTTGTTTTATAAAAAGAATACAATCCTTAACCTTGATAACTAAACAGAAGACGTTACTTGTTTTGATGGCTTCACTGTTGATCAATGATTTCTTACCATTTTACTGTTGTTGTAGAATGTCGTCTCGTACCTGAAACTTCGGTGTCGTGCTGCTGGGAACCTGGAACTGCCGGTAACTTGATGTGTTGATCTTCTCGATGTTCGTAGATCTCGTAGATCCGTCTTCACGTGTGGTAATTATTCGTCCACGCAGTATTATTNAAGTAGATCTTTAGCAGGGCTTCAAGAAAGTCTCTTCCAGTCGTGAACTGACTATAGCTCAGAGGTGGAACACGAGACACTGAACAATGGACGCCAATTAATTATGAAATAATGACAGTTCCAGAGTATTTGTTATATACTTTTATTTACTATTGAAGTTACACATTTCACTTCCGAAGTTCTGAATATGCAGAGTACGAAACGTTCACAGATAACCATACAAGTGCATCACAGCGCCACAGTCGTTTACTTAATTATTATGTTCTGAAAAACTGGCCCGAAGAAATAATAAATGTGGCGACCTCCCACACCGGCGGGGGTATAATATAGCAAAGTCTAGTTGCCGACGTGGGGGTTATCGTCACGCCCGACGCGGCCTAGGCGAGCATGGTATGACTGAACTGAAGGGAGACTGCCTTCCAACGGACCTCGCCGCCGACTGACCTCCAACTGACCTCAATCCTCTGCCGACTGACCTGAAGTGACTTGAAGGGCGACAAGCACA
>NQII01000214.1:674713-801547 GCA_002778355.1 Clitarchus hookeri
AACTTGTGCTGCCTATCACCCCCCTCTCCAGAGATAAGGGCCTGGCCACACACGCTCTCCACACGTTATCGATACTGCGCCGTACAAAACTAAGACTGTGCAGTCAACATGCAGATAAACGAACTTCTCGTACAACAAAATTTGTTGACGCAGTCTGAAAGTTTCTAAATAATGCTGACGCTTCACAAAAACTGAAAACGACGACGTTCGAAACGAAACAGTAAACAGACGCCTTATAAACATAAAATAGCACACGTCTGCCGGATAAACAAACTATCACGGAAAAATGAACCACCACTGCTTTTAACTTCAAACCCGATAAAAATATTACGAAGCTTAGCAAAACTTAAGAAAAATGAACAAAATTGAAATACGTGTCCCGAAAATTAAAAATACTGTATCATTACAAGCTTTCCTTAAATGTATTAACTAAACAAACTTGGAAAAGGCATCAATTCATACCAGCAGCCTGTTGTTACCAGACTTGCAATGGGGCATAGAGCTGACAAAATTAATAAAAATTCTTTTGCATGGGCCTTTTGGCTACTTCATATGCCAGAAAACCTAAATGGGTATTTAGTGCAGGACTACTCATAGCACATAATAAACACATTTTGACTATCTGCAATTTCCATGTTCATTTTCTTCCAAATAAAATGTTTTCTGATGGCTTCAATGGTTTTATAAATTCCAAGGTATCTATCATACAGAAAAAAATAATGGAAATATTCACATACCAAGGGGCTCAAAATAATAGGCAAAACAGGACACCCTTGGGCAAAGAATATGGCCTTTCCTGAATCCCAGAATCCCATTTCTGAATAGTTTTTAGTTCCTGATTGTGCTCTTCATAAGTTTTATGGTATTAAATGCCAACTGGAATTCTGTCAAAAGATTACAATTTGGTGAACTCTCAGGTATATCCACCATATTCATTCTGGGTACCTTTTATATGCTGAACTTTAAATTTTAGTGATGACATTTGCATCACCCAAAACAAAACCCGATTATCGGTTTCCAAAAGAAATTCCAGGTGCTCAAGAAGTGATCACAAGTTTCCTGCTGTTTTAGTGTATCACACTGAACAAAAAATAACATTAATCATGCAATTAACTGAGAAATTTTCTTTACCGGGTGCCAGTCCAGACAAGGGTCATCACCCAGATTCCCTTCATTTAGAATGGTATCAAATTATTGTTTCATGAAATGTTGGTACCTAAAATAATAATGGCACCTTCCCACCTACAATTTTCAACGTTCTCCTTTCAAGACTCGTGTTTATAAGTTGTCTGAAAATGTTAAGATTTTTATCTGTCTCTCGCGGCCCCTCCTTTTCCATTGTTCTTGTTGGGAGCAATGGACCATTTAGTGTTGTAGAAGGCAGTGGTTTTGTGAAACTCGTGAAAACACTGGATCCTAAATTTTCTTTTCCAAGTTGTTTGCATCTTAGAAACAAGTTACTGAATGAAATGTTCCAGATATGTCTTGACAAATTAAAAGATTTTCTAAGTTTTTCAGTTTATTACTGTGAGTACTAATTCGTGATCATCTCTTAAAGCAGAAAGTTATATCACTGACACATGCCACTACATGGCAGACAAAAAAATTGAACTCTGCTTTATTAGTGACAAAGAAGATACAGTATTCCCATAATGCAGTGAACATAGCGTAAGTTCTAACTCTATAATGGATTAATGAAAAATGTCATGTAAGGTTCTCTGTTTCATTACTAACAATGCAGTAAACATGGCAGCAAGTGTCCAACAAATGCAACAGACATACATGCCATGTGTTACCCATTCAATCAACCTTGTAAATAAGGCTATAAAAGAGGACGGTGCCCTAACTGAGATTATGGGTCACTTTAAAGAAATATTTATATACTTTAAGTCCAATTCAGTTGATGAAGGTAACTAAAATCTGTTTAGTTAGAAATGGTGAGCAGGAACTGAAAAGAAATCCAGAAGGTTCCAACTAGGCAATATGAAAAAGTGGGTGGTAAAAAGTATGTAACCATTACTTCTATCTAGCCCATAGTACATGGTATTAGCTTCAGGTTTGTTGAAGTTAGCCCAAACTAACAACTGAAACTACCAAAATGTTTTATGATAGTCAAATATTCGGTGTAGCAAATAGGATGTCAGTGTGTGAAATACACAGTGTTCCCAGTGTGGTAAGAATCCTGGACACACAAATTAAAAAGTTTGGCTTCAGGCCAATTGAGAAACATGAACAATGACGGAAATGCATGGTTTGGCCACTATGGGGTATCAAAGTAATACAGTGCTTCAGACATAGGACATGTGTTTAACTACAATATCGGTGCACACTGTAAGGTGCATGGTTGTGACCTAAGCATTGCAGCCACGGCATGGACTCGTGCAATAGGTCTTCCTCAGATGTTACTGAAGTCTTGTGCACATGACGTCAGCATTGGGGACACCTCATTTACCTGCATTGCATGCTGTGTAACTTAACACATTTCATTTTAAACTTTTTGTGGTTACTGGTTCACTCATACAAATATAAAATGTATCAATACCCAGTTATCAAAGGCAATTTTACCATCAAATATAACAAGAGAAATATAAATAAGGAGAATGGATTACACATTTTACGAGTGCCACACAAAGTAAATGCACACTACATGTAGGGACAAATGTCAAAACATGTTGATACAAAATATAATAGGCCAATATTCTTACAAAGTCTATAATTCAATTTCTAGCATAATATTCACCAAAATTATTTGTTTCAACTTTTTTTATTGGAGCCAGTAAACTTGTTAATTTTATGTGCAACACAGTATCACTCAACCAAAAAACTGTAGTTCAATAGTGACACATTTCAAAAACTAATATAATCAAAACTAAAAGATGGCCCAAAATCCCCCCCCTTTTTTTCACAAAGTGACAAGTCACAGTGAACAAATAAAAAATAGCAACTTTATGTGACAAATTGAAAAAAAAAAAAAAAAGTGACAAATGACTAAAATACATTCTCTATTCTCAACCCTGTCAAATAAGCAGGATGACATTAAAAAAAAATGCCAATGGCCAAACTAGGGAAATTTTAAAGGAAAAACTACAAGATTGTGGCTGGTACACATTTATTTGAAGTGCTCTTCTTTTCTTTTCCTAAATATTCTACTGCTATTAAGTAAAATATCACTTTCTTATTAAATAACCACATATCCAACAAGGGAACCACTTTGAATCAGTAAAAATATCTGATATGCATTACTACTAACTGTGAAACCCATTTTATCACACTTCTCATTTTATACTCTTTTGCATTATATATACACAGGATATCTCACCTAACGTTGCAACCTGAAATAATACCAAGATGGAACAAAATATTGCCAACTTGTTTGATAGGATTGTTTCTATGTAAGGGGTTCACAAATTGAGAGGATAAACACACTCCTGTAAAGTATGAAAGTACCCCTTCCAACACCAAATTATATTTATTTAAATGTAACATACATAGTTTCCCTGCCGCATTATAAATTAGGTGCACAATTATGAATAACGGAAGTGGTTATAGGTTCCTAAACCCACTGCTCGCGGAGATATAACTGACGTATCGGTAGACTGCGTCAAAACTGTGACGCATATGAATGCGTGACCTGCAGCTACTACAGCCATCAACGAAACAGAAGTCTGTCGTGAACCATTAGCGACACATAAAGAACATTCGTATTTCTAGTCTTGTCTACAATCAGATGTACCTACAATGGTATACCGTGTGAAACACTGAAATGCTAACACAAATATGCATGTTCGCGCACATTGTATTGATGGTACTCTACAGAAAACTGATTGACCAATACATACTTATGTACATAACAGAATACACATTATATTATACCGTTCACAGGAGTGTTGCCATGTAAGGGGCTCACAGAATGAGAAGATCACCCCACTCCAGTAAACTATCCCTGTATCCCTTTCAACATGTGGTACATTTTTAAATTTAACCGGCATGTTTTACTTGCCCTATGAGAAACGAGGCACAAGATTATGGATAGCAGAATTGGTTGCACATTTCTATCTACAGTACATCAGAGATAGGAATGGTGGTAGTGGGGATATATTCTGTGACGTGTGCATCAGCTGTGCAGATACGTGTCGGTCAGACACACAGTTCAGTGCAGTGCTCAAGGCTATTGGTTGTTCCTACGTATTGTAATATCTGTACTAGTACAATAAGGCTACAGTTAGCAGGTGCAGTAATGTATAGTAACAAAAAAAACTGGACATGCTCTTCCCATATGGTGAGTGTCATAGAAAAGCAGTAATAATGGTGGCAATATACACGGAATGATACCCTGATTGAAGGCATCCGTCACCTCGTACCAATCACCAAAATCTGCAGTGCTATAGTAGCAACAGGAAGCTGGAACCCACAAAGGCATCAATGTTCAATGACTGCAACTAATGAAGGACACAAAGTCGGTGTTCTGGCTGCTGTAGCACACAACCCACATGTGAGTACACAACAGATTGCAGGTGGTGCAGGAATAAGTCGCGCCAGCATTAGCAGCATTTTGCGCTGTCATACATTTCATCCATACCACTTGTCACAGCATCAAGAGCTGCATGGGCATGATTTTAACAACCGCACTGTATTCAGTTGCTTTGCACTTCAGCAGTTGCAGGACAATAATTCATACCATAGGAATATTTTGTTTACAGATGAAGCAATGTTCACGAACCATGGACATGTGAATTTATGGAACATGTACTACTGGAGCGTCGAAAACGCACACTGGATGCATCTGATTCGCCATCAACGACAGTGGCATGTGAACATTTGGTGTGGTATCGTGCACAATTGTATCATAGGCCCATATTTCCTTCCGGGAACATTAAACGGAGCACAATACACATTGTTTGTCTGCAACAGTCTACCAGATCTGCTCGAGGACGTGGGACTGGACACTAGTCTCTCAATGTGGTTCCAGCACAATGGCTGCCCTGCACACTCCGCACGTGTGAGCAGAGAGGTACTGAACGCCACATTTCCAAATTGGTGGATAGGGCGCAGTGGTAGTGGCATGACCAGTTTGCTCCCCCGACCTAACACCCTTAGATTTCTTTCTTTGGGGCGCATTGAAAGACAGAATATAACATGCAGCCCCAACAACGATGGAAGATATGCACCAGCGTATTTCTGCGGTGTGTCACACACTGTCTGGGGAACCACTGCGGTCTGTGCGACGCTTTTGTTGAACGTCTCCAATCCAAAAGAGCATAGATGTAAATGGTGGTAATTTTGAACATCTACTTAAGTTATCCACCGGAGTTCCAGTGATGATCGCTTTGGAACGGTTAACACATTACTATTTCCAAGGATACAGGCTTTTAAGGTTGAATAAGGTATGGTATAATCGGTGCAATACGATGTGTATTCTGTTATGTGCATGAGTACCTATTGGTCAATAGGTTTGCTGTACAGTACCATCGATACAATGTGAGTGAACATGCATATTTGTGTTAGAATTTCAGTGTTTCACATGGTTTACCATTGTAGGTACATACATATTATTGTGGACAAGACCAGAACTACGAATATCCTTTGTGTGTTGCTCATGGTTCACGACAGGCGTCTGTTTCTTTGGTAGCTGTGGTAGCTGCAAGTCATGCATTCATGTGCGTCACAGTGGTATGTATGTACATACATATATATGAATGCATGGAATGGAAGCATGCATGTATGTGTGTATGTGCATCTGTGTATGTTTGTACGTATGTATGTGTATGTGTGTATATATATATATATGTGTATATATATATATATATATACACCAGGGTTGAGATGATTTAAATCACCTGAATTTAATAAGTGATTTAAATCGCAATTAAAATCAAATGATTTTTTTTTCAAATTGTTGATTTAAATCAATACTTTTTTTAATGCAACAAGATTGACCAAAAAGTGTCAAGGGACTTCCCCGACAAACTACGGCGCACACATACGTGCAATGCTATATTTATCTACACAGTTTGGGTATTTTCCGAAATTTAAACTCACGATTTGATGTGTTTTCGCCCGGTCATTCGTGATTGATTAGTGAAAGCGTGAATACAACAAAATGGCTAGAAGAAAAAAAGATGCTGTATGGGTTTATTTTGATGACAAAAAGTCTGCTTGCGGAAAGTTTAACAAAGCGGTGTGTAAAAGTTGTAATAAGGAGTTAATGGGTTTAGTAGCAAGAATGAAAAAAACATTTAGAAATATGTGTGGCAGAAAAGGATCGCAATCAGAGCATTGACTCAGACGACGTCGGCGGCAGTGCCGCCGCGAGCGCGGGTAACTTACTATCTTTTTTATTAACAGTACTATGATTTTTGTTTGTCATACATTTTTATAACTTATGTAGTTATGTGGTGTGATTTATTTTATATCTTACAATATCTGGCAGGATATCACGCCGCTTTCTTTGGCGGTAACGGATACCGCACGTTCATATGAGATCAGGCCTTGTTGTTGGTAGAAAACTTACCAGGACATTTATTTACAAGACATATTATTATAGAGATGTTTGTTTTAAGAGTAAACGAAAATGCTTGTGCCTTCTTGGTGTCTTCTGCATCTGCTAGTTCCTTACCTAAAGCAAATCAGAGCGCTGGTTTAGGCCGAAAAAAACTAGATAACTACGTTGTAAAAACAGATGCCATGCAGAAACATCCTTTGGATTTGCAAATAGCGAAGTATTTTTATGCAACTAATACCTCATTTCTGCACGCGGAGCACGAAGAGTTCAAGAAATTGATGAGTATGTTACGGCCAGGTTACGTTCCTCCAAATCGATTTGATATTGGTGGCAAGCTGCTCAATGAAATTTTCAAGGACGAACAAAACAAAAGTAGATCAGATTTAGAGAATAAAACTGTAACCTTGTCAATTGATGGGTGGTCTAACATACGAAACGACCCTATCATTTGCACGTGTGTCTCAACGAATGATGGTAAAACTGTCCTGGTTGATACCATTGATATGGCAGACCACAGTCACACTGCCGACTACTTAGAAACTGTGGCAAATGAAAGTATAAAAAAAGCAGAAAAACTTTTTAACTGTAAAGATAGAAGTGTTGTATCGGATAATACAGCTAACATGGCAAAAATGCGTTAGCAGCTTCAAACAAACACTGCTGACGATAATGGTGTGCGGAAGTTAATGTATCTATAGTTACCTACGGATGTTCTGCGCATATTCTTAACCTATTGGCTAAAGATTTAGAAATTCCAGATGCTACAACACATGTTCTGAAAGTTATCAAGTACTTCAGAAACAATCATTTCGCGCATGCTAAATATTCACTCACCAAGGCGAATAGTTTAGTAATGCCACAAGAAGTAAGATGGAACACAATGTGTGATTCACTAAAGAGCTATGTTAAAAACTGGCTGATTTTGATGCAAATAGCAGATGAAAATAAAGAGGAAATTAGCTCTGACATTAGAAACCTCATACAAAATATGAGTACTAAAATAAATGCAAAAGGTCTAATTGCTCAACTAGAGCCAATAGCCAAAGCTCTGGACAAGATTCAGAGCGATAAGTGTACCATTTCAGATAGCGTACTTATCTGGAAGGAATTAATTGACCAACTAGAGGAGGAACTACATATGATTCAAATGAAGATTGTCATGAAACGTTATCGCCAAGCGATGACACCGGCTCACTATTTAGCTTACATGGTGAATCCAAAACTGCCCCAAGAAAAGTTGTCAAGCGACGAAAGTGATGCAGCCTTACAATTTTTGCGAGAAAGCTATGGAGAGACAGGAACCAGTTTGATGAATAGCATTATTCGTTTGAATGCAAAAGTTGAGCCTTTCACTGGAGTATTAGTTGATGAACAAGTCATACAGAAAACCGCCCCTACTGATTGGTGGTTAGCAATCCACAACATGAAAAAATGTATAACTGAAGCAGAATTACAGATAATAAAGCAACTGCTAAGTGCTGTTGCATCTTCCGCTGGGGTGGAAAGAATATTTTCAACGTTTAATTTGGTGCATACCAAAATAAGAAATAGGTTAGGCATCGAGAAGGCAGCCAAATTAGTTTTCCTTTTAAAGAACCAGAATGGGAAAAAATAATTATGTAACCAGCCAAATGGATTTTGTCAATTTTAAGTCGGTGATTTTCTTAATTTTTTATTGTTGATTGTTTGTTTGAATGTGATTAATATTGATAAATTTAGAAGAACTGCAATGTTGATTATTTTTTATTTTATAAATTAATAATTAAAATAAACAAAGAGATTTTTTTTTAATAATAACTGACTTCCAAATGAAAAAAGGATGGGAATTTGTAAATAAATTAAAAAAATCTGATTTAAATCAAATAAATCCGATTTAAATCAAATAAATCCAATTATTTTGATTTTTTTTAAATCATGATTTTTATCAACCCTGATACACACACACACACTTAGCACTCCTACAACATAAATCACCCTTTTCATACATTTTCTACATATATATTAATTTTTCTTAATCTCTTGAATAGTGTAAAAAAAAGTTTTAATTAAATATATAGCATATACTTACGTGCGACGACAATAGTCATATTAGCTGAAGCTTCATCAGAAAGCAGGCCCATATAACAGCCATGAATCCCATTATTCTGATCCTGAACATTATCAATTCTGAAGCCACATTGGCCATTCTCCAAGCCTTCACCTGCATAAATGTAACCTTCTTTGGAAGGTCTGGTAGGTCCAAGGATAAGAACTCTGTCAAATGGTGTTGTGACACGGCAATACTGAGTAGGCTCACCAGCCCGGCACAATACAGTAACTTGTTCACCAGCTTTAACCATAACGTGTTTTGGTTCTATCTCAATTTGTGGTGTTTTGGCATGGATCACACCTGCAAAACAATAAAACAAAAACTAGATAAACAATTTTACTAGCACTTTAATATGCAAATTTTAAATACTGTAAACATATTGTACAGAAAAAATATTCTAATTAGTAGGTGTAACTTCCTGGCCTAAGATAAATTTGTTTAAATCTTCAAGTTAGATATAGGAGCCAAAAAATTGCAGAATTTAGGGAGAGTAATGTATCCTACTATTATTATAAATGTGAAAATCTGTGTGTGTTTGGTATCACTCAGCTCCATAACGGCTGAACGCATGTTGATGAAATTTGATATGTACGTACTTTAGGTCCTGAAATAGGACGTAGGATACTTTTTATCCCGGAAAATTGTACATTTTCTGTGGAATAACAACATAATGTAATTCTGCAACGGCTGGGAACGTAACAAAAATATCGTTTTCCTTTGGTAGAGTTTATCAGGCCGCCCAAGGACCTCTGAAATGGCTTAACAACTACTATCAATCAAATATTTAATGTGCCCTCCGAAGCCCAGAAGCGCAGATGTTATGCCACTAAATGGTCACCCATCCAAATGTGTGCCGCTGAACATTGCTTAAGTTTGGTAATGATTAAGATCCCTCAGCCAAGCGCAAAAAGTAGTACCTAGGTATACTTATTTCTAAAGCTACAACTTGACGAAACTCACGTTTTGATTTTCATACGTTGATGTTCGAAAGCGGAAATGTCGTAACTATGCAATAGTTGCACAGATACACTCCAAAAACAATACCCTACTTCTTGGCTATCGGGTAAAAAATATTTCCTTCCCTTTGGGTTGCCGTAATCAGATAAAAACCTAGGCCAACATAAATGAATTGTCTTTTCCCAATTTATTTATTAGTGTATCACTGTAAAACTCAATTGTACCCGGGCGAAGCCGGGCCGGTTCGCTAGTAGTTTATAACAGCCAAGAACAAGTAAGGAGAAGCTTCCATTAGAGTGACTCACCTCTTTGCCTCGAGGTCAGAAATGTCACAATTCTTACATCTATCTTCCCAAACAAACGCCTACCATAAAAGAGTTTTTGAAAAATTTAAACGAACAACATTCATATAATTCAAAAGAAAAGATAATTTCGCCAAGTATGTCAGATGAAACACAAAAATTTTATAACATTTGAAGATTACTTAATATATTACTATTCTTTTAAGAAATGTTGAAATTTTTTAATGCAATGATTCAGTAGTTCACAATTATTTCACAAAGCCCACTCATGACAAATTCTTTAAAACCACACCGTTCCCAAAGAATTTTATGTGGTAACACATTGCTTCAGGTCATCCATTGTTCTCAATAAGCATCTCAAAACTTCTTAAAAGCAACACCATAAGCATAAATGCTGCTAACTACACTGCATGCTATGTCTTCCACAGCACTTTTTTTTTGGCTTCACATACCATTGATACTTCTATAATGCTTCTAGTGCCACAGCTGGACTCTTGGTATCTCACTCCCACTTGTTATCATTGGACTTACATCATTTCATGTTGAAGATTTTTTTGGGGAATCTTTTCTTCAGGAAACCACTCTCTTGGTGACAACAAATCATGAGACATGAGAACTTCCCTTTAAGTAAAATTAGTCTAGCCTACATCGGCAGGGACTGATCAAAGGGTGCTTGAGCCCCTCCTATGATGCTTGATTTTACATAGGCTACAATAAGAGTATTCTTGAAACAATGTATGTTGTTAATAATGAAACATTAATACATACACATAATACAGTAAAAGGAAACTTTCAAAATTATTTACATAGCCTCTCCACTAAGTACAGACATTTATAAGTATCTGTATAACTTAAGGCATACTAGTAGGCATGTGATTTGAACATAATGTGCAGTACCCCACTACTCAAGCAGCCTCCTCCTTAATGGGTCTCTAGATCTACCACTGTACATTGGTGTTTTTTTTTTGTTTCACTCCCTAAATTAATATTTTGCTTTAATAATTCAAATTATTTTTAAACTAGACTTTGTGCCAGGCTTTAGTAATTCTGCAGATATTTAGGGCCACATTCGTGATATTTTACCAGTTAAATCACTTATGTAATGTAATCTCTTTTGGATGTGGTTCTACTTATTTTCAATTTTGCAGTAGTGTCATTTTATAGAATTCCAACAAATGTTTTAAAAGTTGGTCACTTCATGATTTTTAACAAATTTTTATATATATTTTCACCCACTTATACATTTTAGACCTAAAAATTATTTTTGTAATAAATGTGAGCCATTCATTGCAAGAGTGTGGTACACAGTGATTTTAATGTTTTCAAGCATTTGTGACAAATTCTCTACCTTACATAAATTTTTTTGAGAATTATTAAACAAACCTTTTCAATCAGCATAAAATGCTCTTTAATTCTGGGTAGTTAAGCATTTTCTAATGTTTTTGATATTCAACAACCCAAAGAAACTGAAGGTGATTTCTATCAGACTACGGCCATATTTCACCAAGAAGAAACTATGATTACAATTTCCTATATCAATGTTGAACAACTATTAGTTCCTGGTCTGGCCATCCTGATTTCGGTTTTCCATGGCTTCCCGAAATCACTCCTGGCGAATACTGGGATGGGTCCTTAACAAAAGCCATGGTTGATTCCTTCCCATTCCTTACCCAATCCCTCTTCCCTGAGCAACTTGTTCTGTCGTTAATGACCTCGCTGTCCACGAGACATTAAGCGCAACTACCTACCTACCAAACCCATTTCAATGTAGGCATTAAAAAAAATTGTAAGATATAAAAAAACCAGCATTGAAACACTACTGGTTACCAGGGTAGCTCTACATAATTACTGCTATGCTACTTTGCATAACAGAATTTTCATGGAACTGTTTGTTAATGTTAATTTCATCAGCCATGCATGTGTGATTTTACAAAGGTAATGTAGCTGTAACACATGTAGCATAAGATTAAACTCAAACTGCATCACAAAGTTTTTATGCACTGTGGCAAAATGGAAAAACTACATACATCTCCATATAAATAAATATTACCCAATGTGGATACAGCATGTTCAGACACCCTCAAGAAAAAAAAGAAGCCATGTAAAAAAAAAGTTGCCTACGAAGACAATAAGTTTGCTAACTCAAGTAGTTCCTCTATGGAACAAACATCCCATGCTCTATAATGTGTTGCTGGAGGTCAATACCATATAATGTTATCACTATGATCACTACAATCCACTCATCTGACAGTAATAGGTTTCAAACAAATACTTTTACAACAATTGTAACCCTTATGGAATTTCAAATGTTTATGTTTAAAACACCATAGTGATACTTGAACAATATAATTACTTAATATATACATATACATAATACAGGATAAGGTACCTAAGGCCATTGTATTTATTACAAATTCATTGCACTGTCGAGGGGTGTTAATAACAATTATCATTCCATTTACATTAACAAAGTTGACTTTTGTAACTTCTTTACCTTTCAACGTATGGGGAAATTATCACTATCAAGTTATTAGCACCTTGGACCCAAGCAACTTTTGTCTGAAACATTTTCTTCTACCACTGAAATTGGCAGTGTTATTCAGGTGGCCTGCCTTAGGTACCTCACCCTGTATTCTACTTATAACATCAAATTTCCATTTCCTCACTTTGAATTAATTTTTCAACTTTGTTTGAATGCTGGGAAGCTTAACATTATCCACATGTTATACTTTATGCCTTAAAGGAAAGTTCAATACAATACCGTTATGCGCTCATTGCTTTGCATCACTTCCCTTGACCCTGTGGAAATGAATGGAGGAGGACAGAGTAGTAACAGGAGAAGACAGTGCAATTTTTCAAAGGTTTGCTGCCACTTGCTGCCTCGATAAGCCTTTCACAACTTGTGTGCTTCTGAGATACAGTGGATTAAATTTCTGAGTTTATCTACGAAAGAATGTTTGGTCAAAGCCCCAGCCTCTATCAGTGACTTGGGGTGCTATGAACCTTTTAGATAGGGCCAGCAAGACTATTTAAGCCATGACGGGCCTCCGAGCAAAGAGTTTTGAGTGTCTGGAGGATTATGTGACATTAAGCAATAGGTGTGCAAAGACAATGAAGCAAGGAGCCAGTAGAGCATCAAGTGGGAGCGAGAGTGACCAGCAGGAGTGAAGTCTGCGAACTGTGAGCATCGGTACAGTGGAAAGTGAGTCTGATGGATGGAACTACTTAACTGGATGCATGAGTTTAAGACATTTGGAAAGATGGCGATAGACAAACTGAAAATGTGTAAATAATGAGTGTATTGACTAAAACCAATACAGAGATGTTGAGGACTTTAATTAAAACTTAGATAGATAATAAATATTATGCTCACAGAGAATAACAAGAGTAATAGTAAAGACAGACAGGTTAATGTTGTAAATAATACTTATGTGAATATACTAAAATCAAGATTAGTTCTTTTATTTTCATTGAGACCTCCATCCCTCACAAACTCGAATACACTCCTCTGGCATTTTGCAATAACTATGTATATCCACTGACTAGTTATATAGCAAACAAATGCTCCACGAGTTATTAAAAAATAATGGTGTCAGAAGTGAAATTGAGGCATTAAATTGTACATTGTGTTAGGCAATAAGCTAGTTATTAGTGACATTAAAACAAATTAATTAATTTTAATACCTGTAGGCAAAAGAAATTAATTAATACTGTTTTGTACAACCATCACAAAGAATGTTAACTAGACAAATGTCTGCAGAACTAATGCACTGCGAACATTAAATTGAGGGGCTAGGTAGTCAAATGGTTAGTGTGAGCACAAGTGTAAATAGCTTGAAAGAAATGTAAACAACCAAGTTAGTTATACAAAAGAAAGTGCGAGTAAAATTGTAAATAGCCAGATAACTAATGTAAGCGATTAGATATGAAAATAGACACAGTAAATTAAATTGTTATAGGAAAATAGAAGGCATTAATGAGTTAGTGAATGAAAAATTTGACAGCATGGACAAGAAAATTAACAATGTAAATTAAAAAGTGAACAGTGTAAATGAAAGGATGGACAGTGTAAAATAAATAATGAACGGTGTAAATGAAAGGATGAACAGTGTAAATGAAATAGTGAGTAGTGTAAACAAAAAGATGGACAGTGTTCAGAATGAAATTAAATGGAAAATTAGTGCATTAGAGAAGGAATGGCAGGAATTTTTTCACCAGATGAGTTCCACTATCAGCACACAGGCAGCCATGAAAAGAGAGGAAGCAGTGCAATTTGTAAACAATACAGCAACCTTCAGAGGATAGCCGGCAGCTCTACGGCATTGGTGTTGCACAGTCAGGAGTGGGGAAGGGGGCCAAAATTAAATCCACCCCCTTGGTGAGAGTACCAAAACTAATATAAAATTGTCGCAACCCTAAATGGCTAGTCAGTCAGACAGCGGGCTTACTACCTCATTGCTGTACTGAGAGACCCTGCCTGAGCATACTACAACAATCTCTGCCAAAGCGACATCGACTGGAATACCCCAAACTGGTGTAGGCCTTGGAGCTACATTTTGGTGACAGATACAGTGGAAAAGAGGCAGCAAGCGTCAGGTGAGAGTACAACACAAGCGGAAAATTTGTAAACACCAATCTTAGGGGCAAAGATCGGTGACTACTGGAGAGAAGGCCTGAATGTTCTTATACGTATGTTCGGTGAAACAGGATTTGGCTACAATACTGGTGAAGATGGTCATCGACACTGGAGCAGTACGACAAAAAGCACTAAGATGTGAAATTCCAGTACAAAGATAAGCTAAACAAACAAGAGATAAGACCTCCCAGGTGCGACCATAACAGCAATAAGGCCAGACATACTTGGGCCTTCCCTCCAGCGATTGCACGATGACAGTATAGAACAATGCTATTTGACTATGATAACAGGTGAGACAACACCAGTTAGAGGTAAGAGTAAAGTGAACTTGAAACTTGGTGACGTTAGCCTAGTGCACAATATATACATAGCAGAAATAGAGAATGAATATCTTTTGGGCTTGATGTACTACGGGTAGGCAGTACAGAGTTTGTGGTGTCAACATGGCATGATTTGTCCTCCCCAATTAGCTGCCCAGTAGTCTATTGTCGACCTACTATACTACCTACTTCTAGTGAAATTGTCATTACAGGTAGATGTCAAGGAAAATTTGTCAGACGTTTGGGTCTAATTGAGTCAGCAGGGAAAGGTGTCATTCTACCCGGCAGTGTCATTATAGCAAGGACTTTGGTCTTTTAAAATTTTTACAGTTTTCCAGTTAGAATGATATATTTGTCAGACAGTGCAGAACATCTTGAGGACAGGGCCATGATAAGGATTTGTAAGCATGTCACACAGGTACTTCCAAATTTTCCAGAAGCTTCTAGAGTACAACAAATTGAATGTTCTTTACCAGAAGTATTGGAGGAACTACTAGACAGAACAAGAGAAAACCTTAACTAGCGACAAGAGAAGGCTGTCTCTGAATTACTACAGAAAAATTGGGACACTTTCTTGTGTGGACCAAATGACCTTGGAAGAATTAATGTGACTTGCCCCCACACCGATACAGGAGAGGCTAGGCCCGTAAAGCAGCCACCAAGACAACTGCCACTAGCTTTGCATGATGCAGTTGATGCAATTCTGAAGGAAAGGAAGGAGTTAGACGTGATAAAACCATCAGTTAGTCCAAGGTCTTCCCCATTATGCTTGTTAAGAAGATGGCTCTAAGGTTTTAAGTAAATTATCGCCAGCTCAATAATGTGGTAAGGAAAAACTCTTATCCACTTCCAAGGATAAACGACACACTACGTTGGACATGAAGAGTGGGTACTGGCAGTGCAAGGTGCCCCCAGAGAGCCAAGAGAAAAGAACCTGGCAGTTCAAAGTTGCAGTGTCTGTTCAGGACTGAGGTCATTCCATTTTAAATCAGCACAAGCCTTTTGCATCACCAATTTTGATTTCATTGAAATTATTTAATGGAATATCTCATCCTTTCAGAACACAAAAAAAATATTTTCATAGATTAAAAAAAAATCCTGTTTCTGCTGTATCTGGTTAGCGAAAAATTCCTGAAGGTTGGTAATAACAATCTAATTTTTTTTGCATAATACGCAAACATGAGTACTACTAAGGGAATAAAATATAAAGTTGTTTCTTCATCCCCTTCACCAGATGTGACCCCCTAAAAATAACAAATTTTCCACAAAGTTCCCATTTTCAAGGTCAAAAAAGGGCATGTGGGGGAGGGGTTAAAATATTTTTGCTTTAAAATACAGCATCTTTTAACAGCTTTCTTACAAAACAAATTTCAACTCGTCACTTTGACTGGTTTGGGAACTACCGGCCTCTGAATGAAAAAAAATATTGTGTACAACACTGTTCATAAGATAATTTTACTAAAAATTTTAATAGATGCATTAAATACATTAAGTAACCTCTTCTACTGAACTTTAGAGAAACCCAGAAGTTGTAAAATTTACGAACAATGTAGGCTCCACCAATATAAGAAAAACCTATTTGATAACATTATTTACTAGAGTTAGTAAAATTACACAAAAAAGAAACAATCAACCCAACTTTTACATTTTTAGTGAAAAATAACCACTGTTTATATTAAGGCTACAATATAATAAAATAGTGTATTAATCTCTTCTACTGAACTTATGTGAAAGACAGGAATTTTAAAATGTTTGTACATGTAGGGCATTGCCTATCTATTCCAATACAAGAAACAAATTTCATGACATTACTCCCTAGAGTTACTATAATATTATTAAAAAAAACTCTCAGACCAAAATTATTTCCTTTAAAAAAAAAACCCACAGTTTTATATTCACTACAATACCACAAAATAAAGAAAAATGAACGTCATTAATTGATGGACATCTTCCTTGAGCTGACCATAACTCTTCAGTTTCATAATTTTCAGTATGTCTTGAAACAGTACCCAAGTATTGTCATCCTTATCAGACTATTTGAATGAAGTTCCAGGCCCTTTTGGATGGAAGAAGTGTATCATGTAATCTTCATCAAGGTCAAAAACTTGTATTTATACTACTTCCCCTAATCACCATTTGTTATCATTACACAACAGACATAATCTAGCAACTTTGATTGTCCCTTCAATGTAGCTTGCTCAATTTCACTGACTTTGAAGAGCTGAAAAGTCATTGCTTGTTCAGAAAATGATGTATGCTTGATTTGAATTATAGAAGCACTAATAAGAGTGAAGCTGTGGAATGATCTGGTTTTAGGTACTGGCTATGATATCTGGAATCTTTCCTCAAGAGCATCTCTTATATAGTCTATATAATTTTTGGAACAATAGATAAATGTTTGTCCGACTCATGTTCGTGCGTGTGTCCATCCACGAGTACCACTCTGTAGTACATGTGCATTTTATCTATGTAATGTACAAAGTAGTTTGACATAACACAGATAACACAGGTTCATTGAATGAGATTGGAACAATACTTGAAAACAACCATAGGTGTCATGATCTGGTTGATAACTGGCTGCTGCAAGCTAGTCTTTCTAACCAACCTCTTCACGCTCCTATCGCATCACATGGCCCTTTTCCCTGAGCTGTTGCAAAGAAGTGCCATTCAGCCCTTATACCAAAATCTTTCTTGTGATGACTTAAGATAATGAAGTTTTTGGTTTTTTTATTGGGTAGATGAGCCATCAGAGAAGTATAAGATTCTGGATAGGTTAGGGTGATCTTGTTTCAGCTATCCAATAAAAACGTTTTGAAAAGTATAAAAATATAGTACTGTGGTCTAGGTAGTCTCTAGTAGACTGCTCTCCAGTAGACCACAAATGGATGCAGTATCGATTGTTGACCTGACCAGTGGAATGATTGGATCTCGTCTTGAAAAAACACATGAAAAATTTTCTTAAATGTCTCCCAAAACAATAAGGTCACCATTAAGACATTCCTTTCGTAAATTAAGAAATTCTGGTGGTTTTTTAGAAATGAAATAATAGGCTTCCAATTGTGTGATAACGTTTTGTGAGAGTTATTTGTGTTACATGAGGGATCATACGAGATTGAGAAAAAAGTAGGTCATGATGTGTACAGGATAAATGGGTTAAATTATCATATTTCCCTCCTCAAGCCCTGGGAAAGGTAACAGTGAATTATGTATTGGTGTTGTTTATGGTAGCTCTGGAAACACATGAAGTTTTGAATGGAAGGAGACTATTATGGTTCATGAAAGGTTTCAGATTTGCTGGTCTGTAGAGGGTTCTTTATTTTGTAAGAAATTATTATTGTGAAACAATGAGTGGTTATTTTCATGTGTCTTAAAGAGAAATATACAATATGTTTATCTCTGTATATTAATGTATGATACTAATGTGTGAGGAAGAGTTGTACAGTAGAGCACCCCTTAACCGGAATTCCCTCAAACGGGANATGAGTGGTTATTTTCATGTGTCTTAAAGAGAAATATACAATATGTTTATCTCTGTATATTAATGTATGATACTAACGTGTGAGGAAGAGTTGTACAGTAGAGCACCCCTTAACCGGAATTCCCTCAAACGGAACTCCCCTTATCCGAAACTAATTTTCCAAAAAAAATTCAAACGTCGCAAAGTTGTGCTATAACTTTCCCGTGCTCACAAGAGGTCTTTCGTTGCTCACACCAGACTAGCACGATGAAGACAGCCGGCCCAAGTGGCACAGCTACAGCTATGCTGCATAATGACACAAGTGACAGTGACTAATGGCAATGTGCGACACATGCCATTGGTTTTAGTGGTGCGACTTTCAGAATTTAATGTTCTAACGTGTTAGTGATCATGTACCGTATTTTGGCGTGTATAGACAGCACCAGAAGTTTTTTATGAAAAATTAGGGATAATTAATATTTCAAGTATAGGCCGCACTGAATTTTTGTATTTCCGTAAATATTGCCGGGCCTTGTCGTGCTAGTGCGGCAACAGTAAACTAATAAATTTGCCACAGAATGTTATCGTTGCCACGCCGCCTGGCCTCCGCCTGCTGAAAAGTAGCAACAGCGCAGTATTCCACGTAAATAAAACTTTTGTATTTATGTCAAAATGCCTCAACTCTGCGTTTAAATTGCGGGACATGTGCGCCGTGCGTAGCCTGCCAGCTTCGCCGGCTGTTGCCGGGCAGGCAATGGTATGGTGCATGTGTGCGTGCGGCATCACACACACACAGAGCTACTGCTGGCTGACTCATTCAACCAGAGAGAGAGAGTGAGAGCGCGCGAGACGAACAAAAAAAGAGCAGGAAGGAGGGAAAAAGAAAAGAAAGGGTCCGAGCAAGCTTGCTTGGTGCTGGATGGCGGCTGTTGTGGCCGGGGGAAGGGAGTGGTGGTGGTGGTGGAAAGGAAGGACGCCAAGCAAGAGGGAAAAAGAAAAAAGATGTGCGCAAGTTGAATGGTGCCTAGACGTGATACAAAGCACAACAGTCAATGACAGGCAGACTGAAGTATGCTGCGACCCATACGCGTTTAAACACACGTGATGAGCTATTAATTTCTTATTAATTTATTTACTTCCTTAGAAAATAAGTTAAAACCTTAGAGCATAATGTTTGTTGACAAATTTCTGAACATGGTTTAGGGGAAAAATTTTTTTTATGCCAATATAATGTAAATAACTTGCACCCCACTTTTTGTCTTTTTTTTTGTAAAAATGTGCGGCCTATACACGCCGAAATACGGTACTTTGTGAACTTGGTCTACAATACGTCAACCCTGCTCTTGTAAATGTATGTTGTGCCGACGTGCCATGCAGTAAGGGAAAGACTGTCAATGGAATTGACTATACTTCGGGAAGTTTAATCAGATGCATGTCAACACAAACAGTAACATGATATCCAGATCTCGCTTACTCACGCAGACACACACACGCGAAGAGATAAGAATCCCCGCTAGAAGGTTGAGAATGAAGGTCATTAACGCAGCACTCACGCACACGCGCGAAGAGAGAAGAATCCCCGCTAGAAGGTCATTAACACAGCGCCCGGGAGTTTTATGACTCACATTTCATAAACAGTACGTAGTGTTTTTTTTTTGTTTTGTAACTTTAAGGATAAAACTAATAATTTACACTCATTGATTTCTTAAGTTAAAATTATGTGCCACATATACACGAGTTCAGACTAAAAATGTGTTATTTTTCACACCCTCCCACCCTCATTTCCCATTACCGGAATTTTCCTTCAACCGAAATAGCCCTTCCCCCGAATATTCCGATTGAGGGGTGCTCTACTGTAGTGCCATGGAGAAGCAGAAGTGTAGTAAAGAATAACAAGGAACAAATAGGCAAAGGGGTAGAGAGTTTTATATATGAATCAATATTGTCTATCATTATGCACAGTATTATTCATGATCATGTGAGAATATTTAAGAGTAGTTAGGAGGTGAAAGGAAAAGCGTAAAGAGGGATGAGGTTTAAGGAGAGGGAAAAGGAAGGTTACAAAGTTACAAGGGTTTAAAATAATATATATATATATATATTTTATTTTTAAGTAATGTAATGTTATTAAGAACATTTAAAGTAATGTAATGTTACCAAGAACATTTAAAGTAACGTGATGTTATCAAGAACATTTAAAGTAACGTGATGTTATCAAGAACATTAAATTGTAATAGTATCATCTAACTAAGCTGTATGAAAACAGTAATGAATTGCTGCAGCAAATATGTACTATTAATTTATATACTTACCTTGTACTTAATAAGTGCTTGATTTAGCACATTTCAAATATTGCATGGCAACTTATCAACTTTTTTTATAAATCAATTTTTTTTTTAAATTTTTTTTGTAACCATTGATTCAATAATTTGAATAGGGGAGAAGTAACTATATAATTTTATCGAGTGTATACAGTTTTGCACGGTAAATAAGCTATGAAACTTTACAATGTTAATAAACAATGAACATGGTTTTGTATCAATGTAATTTTGCCACTATATTTGTAACTATTTGAATTAGTTCTTATACGTAAAGCAGAGTACCAAACAGGAAGAGTTATATAGGAGGATGCATATTAATAAGTCTTTTTTCCATTTGTTAAAAATTTTTAATTTTAATTTTATAAAAATCTTTGAAACACGATAGTGTCTTATTTGAAAGATCGTGTATTTTAGGGTATACGTTATCTATCAGTTGGTGGTCTGCGACTAAAACGCATACATCACTATTGAGAGAAATTTTTCCACAATCCATTGGAAGCTCTCCATTTCTGACTTTCAGTAGCATGACAGCAAACATGCTGTTATCTTCTGAAAACGTAAGTACTCTCATGTTTGTTTTGAGTGCTAGTTTTGTTACGTTGGGCCAAAGATACAATCTTTTTAATGATGCATTGACTTCATCAGCCACACCCCACGCCGTCACCCATGTATAGGTCCGTGCGCACGTCTCGATTTTAAAAATTACTTTTTCACAATACTTTTCATAACTTTTAAAGTATTGGTGATAATTGTATGCTGTAAAGGGCATTTATTATCTACATTAAACAGTTTAAATTATGAATTAATTTATTTTGATAAAGATTAAGTTTTTTATAGTTAGAAAAGTCAGTGAATTTTAAGTTTGTTTTTAATGCGTAATTTAAATTGTAAATACGCGTATTACTACTTATCTATTAAAGATAGATATATGCTACCACTGAATTTTTTGTAGATCATTTAATTTTACACAATCCTTTTGTACATGAATTTGTTATATCTCTAAAGGATTATGCAGCGTATTTCATGAGAACACGCTGGTGGCAAACTTTTTTCCCCGACTTCATTCTCTAATACCGTTAATGCTCAGCTCCTATAAGTGCTAGGGCAATTTTTAATACACACAAACCTACCTCGATAAATATAGATCATAACAGCAAAACCTGCATCCAAATCCGTTCAGTGATTCTCTAGATTAGCGCAGTCATACAGACAGACGCATGTAAGGGACTTCCTTTTATACTATGTATGGTTCAGCGCAATATTTGTCTATCTAAACTCTAATTAAATTAAAATCCTTTACTATGTCTCTGTTTGGTTAAAGTCAATTAACTCACACTCATCATTAACACATGGTCAGTCGGTCTGTTGCCATAATTTGAAATGTTTTTCACTCACGCATCCAATCCAACAGTCCAGACCGCCAGTCACACTCCTCACCACACCGATGTTCACAGTTACAGATTTTCCTCCCGCCGTTAGTTTCTCTTCTCACTTGTCATCTATTGCTCATGACCGCACAATCGCCCAAACTCTCAGCTCCGAGGCCCATTACACTTTTATACTACCGCTTGCCTTGATCTGGAAGGTTCAATGCACCCCGAGTCATGCTGAGAGAAACTAGGGCAGTAAACAACCACAAAATTCTTCAGATAGAGACAGAAATTCAATCTGCTGAAGGTCAGGAACGTGCGAGTCACAAAAGGCTTATCGCAGCAGCCTGCTTTGTAAATTAAAGCATATCACTTGCCTGTCATTCAAACACCCCTTCGTGACTCACCACCCACTATCATATCACTACTCTGTCCTTCTCTTCTGCTTGCTCATGTGGGATGAGCCAAGGTCAACGAAACAGACCAGCAACACGTAACAATGCCCCCTCCTCAAGTCTGTCTGCCCTGAACAGACTCTGCAACATCCGGACCTTCATAGAGTGCCAGTCTGTTAATGTTGACAACCTTCTGCTTCGCCCAAGAGTCTTTGATGACAAATCTGAAAGACCACATCATTGATCTTATTCAGAATCCTGTAGGAGCATTCCCAATAACTTCGGACAGTACCCTTTTACTTCTGTGGGTTGTACAGCCATGCCATTTGTCTGTCTTGAAATATATCGCCCGACATTCTCCTATTATACCGCATCTTCAGCCTGTCACTATTTATTCTGAGGTGCTGTTGAGCAAAATCATGAATGCCAACTAGTCCGTTATGTAATTCGCTGGCATAATTAGGGGCTGTAGCTTCTTCTGTCGGTCAAACACCAGGTGACTAGGAAGGTATAACTCTCTTCCAAACATCATCCTTGACGGTGCTATCCTTGTGGACTTGTGAACTGCAGAGTGGAAAATAAGGAGAAACAATAGCACCTTTGATTCACAATTCTTGTGATTGTCTGCCACAAAGATCGACAGGTACTGCTCAATAGAGCAATTAAGCCTCACGACCATTCCATCTGACTGAGGGTGTAAGGCTGTAGTCCCAGTCTTTTTATCCCCAGAATCTTTGTTACTTCCTGGAAAATCACAGCTTCAAAGTTTCTTCCCTAATCAGAATGAAGTTCTAGTGGCCCTCCAAACCTCAAGAAGACATGTTCTATGAGTGCATCGGCCACAGTACGTGCTTCTTGGTTTGGGAACGAAATGCCATCAGGCCATTTAGTAAAGTAATCTTGGGCCGCCAGGAGATACCGATTACCCCTCTCTACTGCCATCCTCTTGAATGGGGCTCCAACACTGTATTTCTGGAGGTGACCTTGTAACATGGTCCTTGGACTCTTCCTCGCAGTGCAGGTGTCACACATTCGGCACCACTTCTCAACATGACACCAGTAGAATCTCAGTCTAACTATGTCAAGGGTCTTATTAACACCAAAGTACCCACTGGATGCCGCATTATGCAGTTCCTTTATGACTTCGGGAACCCTGCATTCTGGAAGGACCAACTGTAAGTGGGTGTGTTATCCATCACTATTTTCCCAGTTTTTGTAAAGTACGCCATTCTTCAGTATGAGGGAATTCTATTGTGCCCCGTAGGCTTTGACTGCTCCACTCAGAATAGATACCTCTTCCCATTTTGGCCGAAAGTCAGCTTCTTTCAACTTTAGTAATGGCTACAAAGTGGGATCATTCAGCTGATCTTTCCTAATAGGCTCATCACTCCAGGTAGGTGCCCCATCAAAACATGCACAACCTTGAATTCTTATCCTCTGCACCTTCAGTGATTCGCCATTTTTCTTCCTGGTATTCACAATGACAACAGAATGGCTCACATGACCTTGTAGAAAGTGCATTTGCATTACAGTGAAGGCGTCCAGATCTGTGGTGTATGTCAAAGTCATTATCTTGATGCTGTATTCATCAAACTATTTGACCTTCAGGGTTGTTGAAATTTAGTAACCACCATAATAAAGCATGTCCCAAGAAATTTATTTTATGTTGGAACATGCGACACTTCTTAGCAACCAGTTTCAAGTTGACTGCGGCCACTTTCTGGAATACAGAGTCTAAGCATGATAGGTGCTCTTCAAATGTCCTCTCCGTCACAAAAATGCCATCTAGGTAAACCTGACAGATATCTAAAGGGAGAACTTTTTCCATCAGGTGTTCAAACGTGGAAGGGACATTGCACAGCCCAAAAGGCATAACTTTGACCAGTTAGGTTCCTATTCCTTGGACACAAAATGAAGTCTTCTCTTGGTCCTCTGGGGCCATCTCACACTGCCAGTACCCGCTCTTCATATCCAAAGTAGAAAACCATTGCGAACCTGCTAGACTGTTCAATGTGTCATCTATTCTTGGAAGTGGAGTCTTTGTTTGTCACATTATATTAAGATGGCAATAATCTACATAAAACCTCAGAGAGCCACCTTTCTGTTAAACAAGTACAATGGATGACGAGTACGGAATAACCTATGGTCCTATCATATCTAACTCCCTCATCTGCCTCATGCAAAGCTAGTGGCAGTCACATTGGTGGCTGCTTCATGGGCCTGGCATCTCCTGTATCAATGTGGTGACATCACATTAGTCTTTCCAAAGTCATAAGGTCCACATGAGAAGGCATCCCTATTTCTCTGCAATAATTCATAGACAGCCTTCTCCCGGCACCTGTTAAGAATTTCTTTTGTTCGCATTAGCAGTTAATCCAGTACTTCTGGTAAAGGACATTCTGTTTGTTCTATTCTAGAATCTTCTGGAACAATTGGAAGTATTTGTGTGACCTGCTTGCAAACACCTCTCACGGCCCCCTCCTCAAGATGAATGGCACAATCTGACAAATTTATCATTCCAACTGGAAAACTGTCAGAATTAGAGAAGACCAAAGTCCTTGCTACAGCGACTTTACCTGGCAGGACGCCAACCCTATCTGCTGGCTTAATTAGACCAACACATCTGACTAACTTCCCTTAACATCTGCTTGTAATGACAATTTCACTAGAAGCGGGCAGCACAGTTGGTTGACCACATACTAAGGGGCAGCTGATTGGGGAGGCCAAATCATTCCGTGTTGAGACCACAAACTCTGTACTACCTACCCATGGCAAACCAAGTTGAATATTGATACAGCACCTCAGTCTACAAAGTACATCAAGTCCCAAAAGACATACATCCTCTATTTCTGCTATGTAAACATTGTACTCTATGCTAAGGTCACTTTCCTCTTTCCTATAATTGGTGTCGTCGCACCTGTTACTGTAGTCAAAAAGGATTATTCTATGCTGTCGGTTGATCGCTGGGGGAAGACCTAAGGATGTCTGGTCTTACTACTGTTATGGACGCTGCAGTATCAACGACCATCTGGCAAGAAACATCATTCAGGCTCCCCTCCACAAGTATTGTATCCCAATTGTCAACGATTGTACATGTAAGAACACTGGGGTCTTCCCTCCAGCAGTCACCGAACTCTTTGCCTTCTAAAATCAGTGTTTACAAGTTTTCCAAATGTTCTATATTCTCACCTGCCTCTCGCTGACATTCTTCTTGATGCTGCTGCTGTTGTGTGCAATAGGTTCTCAGGTGCCCCAACTGTCCACATGACCAAACACACTGGCCATTTGGGTGGGGAGCTGCAAAGTTCTGTAGCATGGACTCTGGAAGCAATGTAGCTCATAGTGCAACTCCTTCAGTGTCTTCATCGTCTTCCTTCAATTTCATTGCCCATACCGGACATCAGGGTGCAGCCAGACGTACTTCTTGCCGTACCTCTGCATCGGCGATGGCATTGATGAAGAAGTTGACTGCGATGATGACGCACACCTCCTCGGAGCACCTTCCACAGATAGTTGAGACAGCCTCACAATGTCTTGTCATAGCTCCTGCTATGGCTTCCTTGGTCGCTGGGTGCGGCTTCACAGTTGGGCAATAATACAATTAGTTTTGACCTAGGGCATGTCACAAGTATCAGTCGCCAAAACGTAACTCCAAGGCCGACACCAGTGTGGGGTACTACAGTCAATGTCGCTCTGGCAGAGATTTTAGTATGCTGAGTACAGGACCTCTCAGTATGGCCACGAGGTGGTAAGCCCCTGTTCGACTAACCAGCCATTCCGGGCTGCGACTATTTCAAACTGGTGTTGGTACTCCCGCCAAGAAGTCTGGCCAACTTAAAGGTGGGATAAATTTAGAGCTCCTTCCCCACTCCTGGCTGCGTGACACCGATGCTGCAGAGCTGCTAACCACCCTCTGGGGTTGCTGCATTGTTTGAGACTTGCACTGCTTCCTCACTTTTATCGGCTGCCAGTGTGATGATAGTGGAACTCTGTTGCTGAAGAAATTCCTGCAATTGCTTCTCTACAGCACTGATCTTCTGTTTCATTTCATCCTCTACACTGTCCATTCTGGCATTTGCACTGTCCACTATTTCATTTACGGTGTCCATCCTTTCATTTGCACTGTCAATTTTCTTGTCCACACAGTCAATTCTCGTTTTCACTAACTTGCTGACGCCTTTTATTTTCCTGTCTACATCTTCATTTACAGTGTCTATTTTCTTATCTATTATATAACTTACATTAGCTATCTGGATATTTACATTCTCGTATACTCTGTTTGTATTCTCATTCACACTATTTTATTATTTACATCTTCTCTGCGCTCACTTTATTACTCATTCCTTGAAATAATGCTTGCAGTGCTTCCAGTTATGTAGTCATTTTTCTAGTTAACATTCACTGCGATGGTTGTACAGAACAGTGGCCTATGATTATTACAATAAATTAATTTCTTTAAATGTTACTAATTATTTGCCTACTGTCTAACATAATTTACAATTAAATGCCTCCATCCTACTTCTGACACCAGTGTTACAAGACGCCTGATCGGTGTATCCAAGTTCGTGAGGGATGGAGGACTTGTCCCACAGTCCCATCCACCAGTCACACTCCTCACCATATTGACACTCAGAGTCGCAGATCTTCCTCCCACTGGTACTTCTCTCGCCACTCGTTTCTCTTCTCACTCGTTGCCTATCGCTCAGGTTGCACGAACACCTAAATTCCCGACACTCATAAAAACTGACGGCTCGGAGACCCTTCACACTTTTATTTTAATGCTGGCCCTGATATGGAAGGTTCAATGCACCCCAAGTAACGCAGAGAGAAACTAAGGCAGTAAACCACCAGAAAATTCTTCAGATAAATGCAGAAATTAAATCTGCTGAAGGTCAGGAGTGTGCGAGCCACAAAATGCTTATCGCGGCAGCCCACTTTGTAACCTAAAGCGTTATCGCTTGCCTGTCATTCAAACACCCCTTTGTGACTCGCCGCCTGCTATCATATCACTACTCTGGCCTTCTCTTCCACTCGTTCATGTGGGACGGGCCAAGGTCAACGTAACAGACCAGGGACACGTAACAATATTGTTACGTGCTTGCTTTGTCCTGAGCAAGCAAGCAAAAGAGAAGGTCAAAGTGGTTAGGTAAGACGGGCGGTGAATCGCAAAGGGAAGACACTGCGTACCACTGCGATAAGACCACGTATCTCAAGTGCTCCTGACCTTCGGCGGGATATAATTACGGAGTTTATCTGAAGGAATATTCTGGTTTAATGCCCTCTATTCTCTCAGTGTGACTCGGGATGCTGGGAAATTTCGAGATCTGGTGAGTGATACTATAGAAGCTTGATGGGCCTCCAAGCCGGGACTTTGGGCGATTGAGCGATAGACGACGAGCCAGAATAGTAACAAGTGGCGATGGAAGGGATCAGTGGGAGAAAAATCTGCAACTGTGAGCATGGGTGCAGTGAAAATTTTGACTGGCAGGCGGGAACGTTAAGCTGGATGAATGAGTGTAAGATATTTCAAATGATGGCAATGGACAGACTATGTGTTAATGAGTGTGAGTTAATTGGCTATAACCTGAGACATTGAGAAGGACTTTAATGAGAGTTCAGATAGATATTACATATTGAACTCACTGAGAAATAAAAAGGGTAATAGTGGAGATAGATAAATTACTGTTGTATATAATAGTGGTATGAATAAATTAAAAATAAAATTTAGTTATTTTATTTTTATTAAGACCTCCATCCCTCACAAACGCGGATATGGCCCTATGGTGTCTTGATAACAGTATGATTATAAATATTAATTTAACTATTGCTTGGTCTTTTAATGCACAGCGCCTTCCAAATGCTTTCTGCATTATTTATTGCTCAATTTTATTCAAATGAAGACAATAAAAATTAATGACAATATCCATCAGTAACTACGGATACTATTTGCTTTCACTTATCAGTGATGTGAATTCTGATTGGAAGAACTGAAAGCTGGCCAATTTTTACAAAAAAATCATTTAACATGTTGCATCACTGCAATATCTTTCGTTGATATTAGCCAGAACCATTACTCAGCATGTATTTATGACTCATATATTATTGTAATGCCAATTCAATTCCACCTTGCAATAATTCTTCTGTGTTGGCAAACAATGTGGTGAATATGAAGAGGGTCTGATCTGAAGCAAACATATAAGCAGTATGAATGTTGCATATTTGTCTTTTGCAAAGCTTACAGTGCTGAGACAGTTGAGATGTCACATTAAGTTTTGTTGTTCCAGTATTAAATATTTGATACAGTCACAGGTGTTAACCTTCTGTTGTTTACATGATCTGACATGCTCCTTTATTTCATACTGATGTGAACAAAAGCAAAGTAAGTGTCTCAAATTAGTGCTGTCATCTAGGTAAATTTTTCCATCAGTATAGCTGCAGATTTTGGGTTGCGTGAATCATGGCACGTGCATTTGTGGGTTATTGTAAATTTAACAGTGCAAATATTTGTACTAGACTAAATGGTGTGTGAAACTTTGAGTATGATGGGAGTTGAGAATGGTCAGATTTTTGTATGTTCCGTGGACATGTTAAAATTTTGAGTGGCGACCAAAGTTTGGCTCTGTCTTTTCGCGTTCTGTGTTAACTGTAACTGATTTGCCCATGGACAGAGACTATTTTCCATCACAACAGTCAGTCAGAAAAATACCATAGCGTAAGGGCCAAAAGTGTGTTCATCACTGGCTTCCCTGCCAGTGCAGTGTGCAAACTTATGGAGAATGGGGGCTTTTGTTCACGCAGGGGCACACTGGAGAGAGAGTGGCCACCCAGAGTTTTACCTGCCAAGAGGATGAAAAGTGACCAGCAGTGTGTGTCGAGCCAGGACCAACAGCAGTTGTGTTCACAGTTAAGGTAATTATGTAGTGAGACAGATACAATGTTGTATAATGTACTGGCGAGAGCATTAAATGAGAGATGAGTGTGTGCTCTTCTTGTGCATGTCATCATTTTATATGACCACCCTTCCCGGCCTCCCTATCCAAAGAACCCCGTAAGCCCCGTCAGCCTGGTGGTGGACTTACAATAGTAGGGTGAAGTGCATTGTTACAAGTCTTTCAGACAAGACATATGGCGATAAAAAATAATAATTTGCAAGTCACCTTTCTTTGCAAGTTTAAAATAGTTTTTTTTATTACACTGCATCAACATGACCGTTTGGGTCAAATGTGTCATTCTCTATGCATTAAATCATGAATGTTTGTTGCTACTTAGTTCTCAGGGTTGCCACATTTTTCATCATTTGGAAATTCCTTGACATTTCCCTGATTTCCAGACAAAAATTAATGTTTATCTCTGATCTTTTGTTTAAGATATTTTTATGTTACAAAAGACTCCTTTACATTCTAGCATACTTTTTACCAAAATAACTACTTTGATCTTGCAACATAATGCACCTGAACAAAATACCCTACATATATTGCTGTGCTAGTTCAAAAGTGCAACACCTGTTAATTTATATTCTTAGGAAAGTGTAATTTTAGTCGTTTGAACACTCACTTAAATCACGAAAAATGTATGCAATGTATGAAATGCAGTTTGTTTGTGTTATAGCAAGTTAATTTTAACAACAAACACTAAGTTGTGATAACAGTCTTGCATTTATAGTTATGATTAATTTTTGAGATGTAACACTGTTGAACTAGTAGTGATATTGCAAATAAAACCTCAACATTTCATTCACCTTCATCAAACCTTTATTTTATACAGTTCTGACAGCATACACAATGGATCATATGTAAATGAAAGCCCTGTTTATAAATTTCTTAATCACCCCTGCAAATACACTTATTAATGGTTGGCGCACACTTTGTTCACTTGCGACTATTCATCCCACTGACTACTACCTCCTGCGCACACCCTTGAGGATGGCATCGCATTCCGAACAGGGACACTCACTAACCCGCCAACCACCACCAACATCAAATGACTGTACCGCAACTATGTCAAGAGGTAACTTTCAGGGGCATATTTATTCAGGCAGGCAAAAACACCTTAAAAAGTCCCTATGCCATCAGGGTGCTCAGCACATGGAGTAAACACTGAGGATGGCTGCATTGTGATGCATAGCATTGCTCTACATACTACCAGTTTTTGGCACAGTGTAACCAAAATAGTGAAGTGAAAGTGGAGAGTGGCAGTGCAAAGAGCTCCCCAATACCAAAGCTACTGTGTGTGCATGGTGAGCCTTCATCATAAGTGTCATGTTGTTAGCTTTTGTTACTTTGTAACTGATCATGGCAATTGGCAACCAAACACCCCTTGGATGATACGAACTTGCTCGTCGGTGTGTATTGGTTATGTTTCTGTATATTTTCAATGCCATTTATTCACTTATGTTTCTTTTTTTTCTCCCTTCTATCTTAGCATGCTTTCTGCCTGGGTTAGAGGAAACAAGTGCTAGGGCAGGCAATCTGGATCCAGATGTCAAAAGAGAGAGGTAGCAGTGTCACATCGGCCCTCTCTGGCCACTTCATATTCTTAGTAACAACCACTATAGTTTGCCGTAGCACCGTAATTTCAAGAACCTTTCTGAATATTTCTTATACCCAGTGTTTGCTCCCAACTCCTGTAGACTGATCACCCCGGGAGTGTAACTCTGCACTTAAATCTTTGTCTACCACATGTAATTTTATTACTGCAACTTAAACTATCAGCAAGCCTTAGTGCCGGATCCTCTTTATTTTTATTGGTGTATATTAAGGGCCATTCCATGTAAAATGAGCCTAAGGTAAAAAAAATTAAATTTTTATTGCTGTTAAGAAAAGTGTGTATATTTCACAAAACTGAATTTTTTTTCTTCTGATTTTGGAAGCTAACTGTCTTTGACATGTAAATATTATGTGAACTGTGCTGAAGGTCTGTTTTAAAGGAAATCAAGGTTATTTTAGTAACTCTGCCATATTTACAATATTCAATTGTTTCCCTCCAAAATCATATACTGAGGTGAAGAGAATGTTGACTTTTGTGTTCCTGGCAACATCAGTAGATTCAAATAGGTAGTTTAGTATATACAGCTTCTTGAAAACTAACATGTGCTGTGTCACACCTGGAACAAAATTGGACAATTAGTTTACATATTTTACAGTTAAAATGTTCAGTTAATTTGCTATTTTGTGAAAGTCAGTTTAACACCCCAAGTTATGGCTCAGTTCATATTTCAGACTAATAAAACTAAATTTAATACTTAACCAAGAGTTCCAGGTGTGACAAAATTATTGGTTAGGCCATACAGGCTTTTTATTGTTTGCCATTAAAAATATAGTGGTCATAATCAGATACAAGATACATTCTCTAACTTAATGCTTCATCATTTTTGCAAGAATATATATATGAAAGTTAGTAGTATTAACATATTTGCTAAGCTGTGTGAACCTGAAACAAGTGTGTATAATATTGTGTTCCAACTCACTCTGCATAATTATTTTATAACTAACCTATACTTAGTAAGTTAAAAATTGAAAGTAATTTTCCTTGTAACTATAATCCTGATAACAAGATTTGTAGAGATAACAATGTTAGAGAAGAAAATCCTACTGCCCTCTCTGAATCAGCATGTCACATAACTATACCCAGTTATCTTAACGTACACTAAAATAAATTTCTGCATATGGCTGGTTTGAAACATGTCATCCTGGATGTTTAATTAGGAACCTATTTGAAATTACTTTAATTTCAGATTAAATGGGACCAAAAGCAAAATCTTCAGTGTTCAGAAAAATGAAAGAAGAGGATCCTTATAAATGGAAAGCTTACTTGCAGAAAGAACGTGATAGACACAGAGAAAGAAGAAAGTTCTGTCTGATAAATATTTGCTGCGTGATATACGAGAAAAAGCCAGACTACGCCAGTAAAAATGTCGCCAAAACAAGAAACTGGGATTGTCAAATTGCCAAAGAGATCCAGATACGGTGCGTTCTATTGGCTCATATTGGTGTGTGCAGTCTTTTGGCAAGGTGGTAAAAAGAGTAAAGCGTTTGTTGCCTGAAAGTCCCAGAAAAAAACTGGCTGTTGTAAAAATGTTATTTCAATTGATAATAAATTTGATCAGTCTGTTTCTGAACCCACAAATGTCACTGATGATGCTAAGAAAAGGGGGCACCTATTACCAGAAGCAGTAAAACACCTAGTTATTGATTTCTACAACAGAGATGACATCAGTCGTCAAGCTCCAGGTAGACATGACGTCAAAACTGTTAAAGATCATGAAACCGGTAAAAAGGAGCACAAACAGGTACAGCATTTAATGTTGACTGTGGGTGAAATGAAAGAACAATTTCATTCTTAATATCCAAGTGTAAAAATAGGGAAGTCTAAATTTCACAAACTGAGGCCGAAAAATATTCTCTCCAAAATTAAACACTTAGAGTGGATTAATGTTGAACGTCCCAGAAAGATTGAAAAAAATACCACCTTAGCTGCAGCAACTCAGCAGCTGAATGATCAGCTTCCTGCATTTAAAATAAATTGCTTTGTCAAAAAAGTCCAGTCTAATCATTTTGAAACAGTTAAGGATGTAATTTGTCAAGGTAAAGTTGTCATGCAAATTGACTCTGCAGAAAATTTCACTCTTTTAGAACAGGATGAAATACAATCTGCTCATTGGTCGCACAAACAGGTCACAATTTTCACATGTATCTGAACTGCAAAATGTGTGCATTGCTATGCAGTGATCAGTGATGATTTAACTCATAGTAAATATTCTACTTGGACCTTTATCAAAACTGTAATTGAAGATTTTCGCACTGTCTACCCTAAGTTGGGTCATATCGATTTATTTTCCAACAATTATGCAGCATAGTTCAAAAGCAAGTACAACTTGCCAAATATGTCATAGCATTGATGACTTGGGTGTCACATTAACTTGGAATTTTTTTGCAGCATCGCATGGGAAAGGGGCTATAGATGGAGTTAGGGGAACTATCAAAAGAATATTATGGAATGCAGCACATTCATATAAATGCAAAGTTGATTCAGCCAAAGCATTTTATCTGTGTGCCAGTACTAAAGTTAAAGGCATTACCTGCCTTTTCGTACCCAGAAATGATGTTCAAGGAAATGAAACATTCATGAATGAGCGTTGGAACAATCTTTTATCAAAGGTATGAAATCACTTCATCACTTCCAACGCTTTGATGATTTTTCTCTTCTTGCAGCAAAAACTGCTAAATCTCCAGAGAATAAAGATGTGGCAGGTTGCTCCAAAAAACTGTTTGTTCAAGATATTTACACAGATTCAGAAACTGAGGAAAACAGTGAAACTCCCCGTTCCATTCCCATTCCTAAAGTAGCTTTTTCTCACAGTAATCTTTCACCTCAAGTTTTTGTTAAAGTAGAATTAGATAGTGACAGTGGTAAATATAGAAAGGTCTACTTAGGTATTTGCCAAACAAATGTTAATGAAGAAGGTGATGTACAAGTAATGTTTTTGAAACTGTATGGTGAAACAGGTAGACTGTAGAGAACTGATGAATAAGATGTATCTTACGTAGCAGTGTCGCAGATATCTGGTATTGTATCTTCGCCAGACATTACACTTCACAGAGATCGCATGCTGTACAAATCTGACAAGTGTTTCGGAAAATTACCCTTAGATTAGAAAATCAGTCATCATTTCCTGTATGATGTTTTGTCATTTTTTGTTGTGATTGTTGTAGACCTGTTACATATTGTTCACAACAGTACTCTAGTTTAATAATTTATATTATTTTTAAATGTCAATTTTTACTGTTACATTGTGACAACTTTGTGTAATACCATATGTTTTATTAATGAATGTTTAATGTTAAAAATGTTTATAACATTTCATGATTTAGTTTAAGTTTAAGTAACTTCTATTGTAAAATATTGAAGAAAATTCTCCAATATCTTATTTTTGTTGCTCTTAATAACAACCTGAATATTTTGGGAAATCTACAGAATTAAAAAGTTAGCATATTTTAAACTTCTAGATGGTCCTTGTATTATGCCAAACTTTCTACAGTAACATAAAAATTATATGAGATTACTAATTCAATCCAGTTCACAGAATTTTCTGTTTGTGTTGGCTTTCTTTAGAAAGCTGGCTCTTTCCATGTCACACCTGCAACCATACATACTAATTTTTTTCCTGAAAAACATGGTAACTTTTATTCTGAAAATTTGGCAGGTGTTTGTTGCTGTTTTGTTAAAATTACAAATACTAATAGTTCAGACACATTTTATTTTATTGGTTTAATGTTTGCAAATGTCGCACCCGGATCTCATGGAATGGCTGTTAAGCAATTCCACATAAAATTTGTGTGTGAATCCTACGTGCATGCATTTTTATTTCTAGGTTTTGACGCTACTCCCCACCTGTGGTGTACAGAATGGTTTGTAGGGTCTACAGTTAAGGTTAACTAGCACAGACTATAGGTGCCTTGAAGGTTGAGGGTATCGAACAATGACATCAGCACGACTTAGTTTTGAACTGGTTTATTTAACGGGAATTCATTCACATTCCCGGCACTGTTCCGGAAGTTTCAAGATACTTTAACGCCCTGCGAGTTCTGGCCTGAAGGGCTGATGACAATGTTCTGGCTACGCTTCCGACACTGTGGGGGCATTAGGTGACAGGACACATCCCTGAGTGATGCCAATGTTACTTATCTATACTTGTTGCGTGGTAGTTGTTCCAGCAGTTGAGGTCTGGTGAGCTGGATGGCCCTGTTATAGGCCCTGTGTGGTTGGCTTGTTGCATTCAGCTGGTTTCCTCTCTACGTAACGCTTCTCGTTGAAGCTCACCACTTGCTCCCATTCTTGGCGTAGGGTAGTAACTGACTGCTTACTTCCCTAACACGTCCCGGAGAGGGATCCCGGCAGGCCCCCACCCGTCCTTCTCGGCTACGGGCTGCACTGGACTAATCCCACTAGCTCGACATGGCACTTCTTGTTGAAGCTCACCACTCGACTCCGCCTTCATGGTGCAGTGTAACTGACTGACTGGCGTCCTGGCATGGTGATACTACTCATCCGACGTGACTCTGGTAACTGTCTAACTGCTTCTGCCCTGCATTTTGAGTCCCGATATGGCTGACCCCTTCATGTTGTGACTGACTGATGCAGCTGACGGACGTGGCTGGGTTCCAATCTCCCCGGCCTTGGTAACTGTTGCACTGATGAACTCTCTCGGCACGGTGATCAGAACTGTCTAACTGATCTCTCTGTGCAGTGATAACAAACTGACCAACTGATTCCTATCTGTGCGGTGATAACCAACTGACTCCCTCTTCTCTCGTAAATTCACTTATATCCTCTCTTGACTCCCTCCCTAAGTTCCTATACGTGTCTCCATTGGGGGGAGGGGGGATGGTGGAGGGCTAGTACAAAACACTTCTTACATGCGCCATGGTTCTTGAAGGTTGGGGGGGAGGGTGGTGGCCTGCACCCTGAAACTTACCCTGTCAGCTCTCTTTCCGCGGCGCGTGTCCCAGTTGCCCCGGGGTTTGTTTACGGGAGGGGGGGGAGAGTGCTCATGGCACCACCTTCAAGCTTGTCAGCTGTTTTCTCTGGCATGTTTTTAACTTCGGGCGGAAATCGCCTTACTATTGTCATTTCTCAGCGTTTACAAATTTCACTGGGCTTGCTAGGGGGTGGGAGGAGGAGGAGGCCCGAGGGCAGCAAGTGCTACCTCACCTCGGCTTGACCTCGGTATGCGTGAATGGGCGACACGTGTCGTCCGGAAGTCCCTACACTGGTTTAAGCAGATGTGATGGGGGGGGGGGGTTAGTGACAGCGCCGTTTCTAACACTTCCTGTATACACCACATGTCAGTTTCAGCTGCTTCACACATGTGTAGGGATGTAGGGGCCCTCTTCCCAATTCACTATTCACGTCAGTTCTTTATTATGGTTTTGCACTTGTAAAAACTCGTGGAGTGGTCTGAACAGCTCCATGTACTAGTAATGGCATTGGAGAGGCCTACATTACCACTTCGACAATGTTCAATTTAAATTTACATCACAACAGCATTGCAGAGGGCAGTTATCAGCCACTGGCAGAAAGACCTGCAACTCAGTACATTCACAGCTACTAAGGAGCTGGCATCCACAACCTAGCACACTATTCTTTACCATTTGCGCCTTACTAACATTACCTATTATTTACCTACCTAAACCTACGTATGTCTTCTTCCCTCTCCACATGTAGAGTACGCCATGGCAAAAATTGTAATTCAACTGAAAAGTGTTTTTACCATGACTAAAATATAACCAGATTGCTCGACCATAATATAACTGCACCATGAACAGGTTGCAACATGCCACAAGCCAAACAAGTGGCAATATGCCAGATAGTCATAGTACTAAAGGAACCATGTAAAGTTTAAAATAATGGACACCAAAAAAACCAATACACAATTAAAAAAAATTTATTTTTGCAATAGATGCACATTTTGTTTTCATAGGTGCATGATTAAGTAATAATAGAACAGCATGATATAGTTTGCATGTCACGGAATTCCCTGACAATTAACTAGGTACTATGTTAAAAAATTACCTGATATTTCATATAACATATTTTAAATCCCCTGACTTCCCTGTTATCCACACTAGTGGTAACGATGATTTCTGTTACAAGGTGAATACTTCAGAGTTTTTCTTGGTAATATTGGTGATGGTGTTAGGTTTTCGTACTATTTATTCATAGTGTACAACTGTCAGAACTATGTACAGACTACCAGCTAGCTCCATAAAAGTGAATACATGTAATCTACACCACTCTACTTCTTGGAGCATGAGCGATAGTGAGTGCAGAGGACACAGCTATCTGCTTCGTAAAAAGCTGGTAAAACCATACAAAGCAAGCAAACAGATACACCCCCCCCTGCCCCCTCTGTGGTTATTATCATGCTCTGGGAAGCAGAATGGCACTAATTTTGGATGACTCCACTTTTCTATAGATATTTGTGGACATATTTAACATTTTTTCATGCTTGCAATGTTTCTTTCTTTTTTTTTTTACAACTTTCACCCCACAAATTTTTTACTTTTTACAGCCTTCTCCACCATCCTGATTCATACTATTTACTGCAAATATAACTATGAGGCTATTATTCAGTATAATTAATACTGCAGATACACATCATTATTCACAATATTTTTAAATTTTTTGGCAACGTCTCTAATTTTTATAATTACTTACATAATTTTATAAAGTGTTTAATGAAGCGGGTTATTTGAAATTTTTTTAACACCTTCAAACAAAGTGTTTTGAAATCTCTTACCGTATCTAGCAATTATTTATACTGATGTATCTATAAGGCAATAACATAGCTGCCAACCTCAAGAAATAAAAGTTAGTACAATTTACAAAGAAAATAATACTCACCTTTTTTATGCGACAAAAATTTCACAGCTATTCTCATTATCATGTTGATTCTTTTGTAAAGATACACGAACAGCAGATTTTGCCTTTTTAAAAAATCAACATTAAGCTCTTGCTCATAGCATTTCTTCTAGGCAGACCGGTATTTTTCCAACAGTATGTTACTTAAAACGTCGTCAGACATAGATGCACTGAAGGTGGTTCTGGTTTTCTTTACGCCACTGAACACCCTTTCGCACTTAGCATTACTATGTGGTATGACCAGAATTGACAACATGGTGAAAGCTAGTTTATTGAATTTGGGGCAACCATAAAGGAAGCAGATTCAAAATTTTATCAAGTCTGCAACCTCTGAATGTATTAAAATTTCATTATATAAAGGAAATTTTAAGACAATGGTCACATGATAATTCAAATAATTTCTCACAGAACTGTAGAACTGCACTGCTGCCTATAACAATATCCAATAACTCTTCTGATTTATAGAAGCATTATACTTAAAATCACGCAGCAGAGGAGTTGACTTGATGACTGATGGCTTTACAAACTTGATAAGCTGAGAAAGCATATTTCTTAATATGTGGGTCTGAGGTGCTTTTTAATGCAGTGCAACATTGACTATCAAGCACAGGTATGACATGCTACAGGAAATAACACAGAGCTTTGTTAACATAATCTGTAAAAAACAAACACTTTTTTCCTGTCATGAAAGTATCTGAGAAATCTCTCCAGTTCTGGAACCAAACAGTTTTGAAGTGAGTTTACAGGGTTTCATTTTTCCGCCAGGGTTGACTTCTGACTGGATGCTGGTAGTGGTTTGACAACTTTTCAGTTGGTTTTACTAACTTTTTTGATATCTTGTAGATACAGTATTTAAAGAACCAGAACTAAATTGTTGCTGAGTATCAATTTCTTCCTTATAGAACTTCACTAAAGACTGCCATAAATCCACAAGCCATTTCAAGTATACTCCCAACGAAAGCCAGTGCATACATACGTGTTTCAGCACCTTTTTAACATGTGTGTCACAAAGTTGCTGAAGCTCTTTCAGTCTGTCTTTTCACTTTTTGCTTTTTTCAAGATAATATATTTCTACAAGAATCTTGTCCACTTTCATTTGAAGTCCCTTCAGTCTCATCTCTGCAGCCAAATGTAACAAATGGCAGACGCAACCAAAGATTTTTCTGATGCTGTGTTAACAATGCAGCAACCCCATTTTTTTTTTATAGTGATCACTGCTGCATTGTCTGACCCTAATGCAATGCAATTTTCAAATGGTATTTTAGTAACCGTAAGTGTAGCTACGTTACTTGATACAATAGAAAGCAAGAAACACTGCATGATAAAATGTTCTGTGCTGTAGTGACGACTATTGGGTACAACTTAAGAGTCGTCATTGCTTCCACCTGTTACACCGAAAAAGGAACCGTCAACACATCTGTTACACTTATTTTGTGTTGTTTTGCCATTTCATTTATTATTGGCATTGTTTTCCTGCGTCCACAATCGCAACGTTTTGCCAATTCACATTTCCGAAACATATGTCTGGCATGGTCTGCTACAGCAATAAGTTTATGCTCAATAATAAATGCAGTAAAGTTGCATTCCACCCTAATTGCACTAAAATAGTCANACTTATTTTGTGTTGTTTTGCCATTTCATTTATTATTGGCATTGTTTTCCTGCGTCCACAATCGCAACGTTTTGCCCCTTCACATTTCCGAAACATATGTCTGGCATGGTCTGCTACAGCAATAAGTTTATGCTCAATAATAAATGCAGTAAAGTTGCATTCCACCCTAATTGCACTAAAATAGTCATTCTGCTAGTTATTTTTCTAGACTTGGCTTCGGCTTCAGCAGCTTCATTGTTCATATGCTTCCCTGAATTTCCATAAAATTCTAAATCACTCCAACCATGCACAATATTTAAGTCACACTTAAACACCACACATTTTGCAAAATTCTCTCCTTTTTGTAAACATACTGCCCAAGGGAAGTCTGTACAGTAAGACTGCAGAAACACCTGCTTGAAAGTCTTATTCTTTGCACTGCATCCCACCATCTTATAGAAACTAGAGTCTACTGGCACCATAGCACAAACAACAGACACCGCATCTTCCAAGTCTCTTCATTTAAAAGTATTAAAACACAGATGGTAACTCTAATATTGCCCAAAATCATTGAAGAACTTTAGCACACATGCCGCTTATCCTCGTGCTCGATACGGCGGAAAGGAAAAAGTAACCAAGAAGAAATGCCGAGTCAAGTGCAGCAACCACCATAAAAACTAATTTCTTTAGTGCCGGTGTATTAAAGTTGCATGTTCATTTTCTAGCATTCTACTAAATAATACTTAAATATTAGAATAAATCACTTCTTGTTATAGACTGTTCACAGTAAAGTGAGCACTTTTGAAAGCCCTCTCATTTGGAATAATAGTCAATAAATATATTTTAGTTTAGCCTTAGACGTTAACTTCAGAGTGTGATGGAATACACACACTGTGCTTATTTCTTAGATGGCAATATTTATTTAAAAAGGTGGTTAATGAATAAAAAATAACTGAAAGGAAAAAGTAACTAAGGCGTCAGAAGTGCTCACTTTACCGTGAACAGCCTATATACAATTTAACAAAAGTAAACAAAAAATAGAAATGCATTAATCATCTCACTGCCTATAATGGCAAATTACTGGCACAAGCAATGGCAATGAGCAAACAGCAGAAACTGGAGGCAGCTTGGACAAATCGGGGGGAAGATTTTTTTGTAAAGAAGACAGCAGAATCCAAACCAATTTAAGTTAAGGATAACTGGTTGCTAGATGATGCATGCAATGCAAGAAAGTGAGAGTACTCTGGAACAAAAGGTCCATGAGTGCAAATTTGATTCTCCCAGTGATTTCTCAGAACATACAGAACTTAAAAATTTATTTGACTCTGCAACCAAAAACTCTTTTTTACACCTTATTATTCGTAGTTTACTCAACAAGATAGCGGATCTAAGATATTTTCTTACACAAATAAATCAGCTTCCAGAAATAAGAGTTGTAGGCTATCAGAAATTTTGCTTACGAGTAATGAAACCACATATTATAATTTACCAGGTTACATGTCATATTTCTCATATAGAGACTTGTGCCATGATGGTGGTGTTGCAATCTATGTGTAGAACTGTTTAACCCAATCGCTATTATAATGCAATAATAATGAATACTATTCTCTGTGGGTTGAAATATCCAACATAGGTACTTTCAAAAAGTTGTATTTAGGAGGTTATTATAGGCCACCTAAGTACAAACTGCAAGATTTTCTATTTGCTCTGGATCATGATTAGGTAAACTATAAGAAAGTTGATGCATTTATCTTAGGTGACTTTAATATCAGTATGTGTGAACAGAATAATGAATGTACCATGTACAAAGTAATTCATAGGTCAGGTCAAATGGCTTTAATATTTTTAACACCCTCCCTCCCTACTAGAATAAATAATACAATTCACCATCTTATGACCAACACAACACAGGAAAATATCATCATATGTAATATTGAAAATACACTGAGTGATTACTGTACAGTAATAACCCCTATATGTCATAGATAACCTGGTGAAAAACCTCACAAAATAAGAAATGCATAGTTAGCAAATTTATTAAAAAGCAAACTCAGTAACCTCAGAGTAGAAAATAAAGTCACCAACCCCAACACAAACTTGGAATATATCATGGATAAATAAGGGAATCAATAAATGAGGCAACTGAAACAATAAAGCTAATTAAGCATAATAGCATGTTGTGTCCTTGAGCCTCTCCTCAGTACATGCAACAAATTGTAACTAGGGAGAAATTATATAAAAAAATACAAAAAGAAAAGGAACAACTCTAACTTTAAACTGGAACTAAATAAACTAAACTGGGTAACAATGCTGAAATGATCACTGATAAAAGAGTATCACCAAAATATGTTTGCAGTGTGTCAAGGAAACAGCAAAACAATTTGGAAAAACATAAAAACATTATTTAATAAAACTGAAGATTGTAAAATGCAGGTAGTCTCTCTGATAAACAACGATGGCAACATCATTACAAAACCGTTTATTGCAAACACATTTTGTGAACACTTTACAAATTTATGTGGGAAAATTTCTAATCAAATATAATTTTATCCTAGTGATGAGATCCGACAATTAGGTACACTAGAAATAGAAACGGATTCTACTTTCCTTACACCAGCAGATGAGGCAGAAGTAAGTAAAAAAAATTAACAAATTGCAAAATGGGAAAAGTCCAGGGCATGACTCTGTATCCACAAAAGTTATAAAATACTGCAATGCTACCCTTGTCCTATTACTAACCCATAACATCAACATGGTACTCCATACTGGCAAATTCCCACATGTTTTAAAAATTGCTCAAGTTGTACCTATACACAAAACTGGTGCAAAAAATGTATTAAATAATTATAGGCCAATCTCTGTACTTAATCTACTATATAAAAATAAGTCGGGTTTTCCTTCCTGACGCTATAACTCCAGAACGCACAAACCGNCTCTGTACTTAATCTACTATATAAAAATAAGTCGGGTTTTCCTTCCTGACGCTATAACTCCAGAACGCACAAACCAATTTCCACGGTTTTGCATTCGTTGGAAAGGTCTCGGGCTCCGTGAGGTTTATAGCAAAGAAAATTCAGGAAAAATTTTAACAGAAAAGCGGGAAAATCTTTTTTTACATACAGCGCCATCTCTGATACATAGCATGTACTACAAATCAAGTAGATGGCGCCGGTGAGTGATACATTGTTTGACAGCTACTCATTTGTTGGAAAGGTCTCGGGCTCCGTGAGGTTTATAGCAAAGAAAATTCAGGAAAAATTTTAACAGAAAAGCGTNTTTCCTTTTCAAATATAAAAAAAATGTTTCTTCATGTTTTAATCACCAAACAAAATGTTGCATAAAACGAAGACATCTGGTGGCGAAACGGAGTTCGCCGGGTTTGCTAGTNGTTTTAATCACCAAACAAAATGTTGCATAAAACGAAGACATCTGGTGGCGAAACGGAGTTCGCCGGGTTTGCTAGTGTGATTATCAAAATCTATGAAAAAATAATCCATAGCAGGCTTACGAGCTTATACGAAACAACAGGATTTATGTATAAACACCAATATGACTTTAGGCAAAATTATGATACTAGGTCTGCTGTTATGTCTTTAGTACAGGAAATACAAGTCGCAATAGACCACAACAAATTTGCGGGCTCTATATTTGTAGATCTCTGTAAAGCCTTCAATATGGTCGACCATACAATACTTTTGGAAAAATTAGAAATAAGCGGAATCAGACGTACGCATTGCAGTTGATGGCCAGCTATATGGAAAAGAGGATTCAATTTGTAAAATTAGGCCAATGTAAAAGTGAGACGAGAGATGTTACTACTGGTGTGCCACAAGGCAGTGTCTTTGGGCCCCTATTTTTTCCTTGTATATATCAATGACATATGCAAACTAAAACTTAATGGTTCTCCAAAACTATTTGCAGACAATTCTGCATTATTTTACAACACGACCACAAACGTGCAGGACATGTTGCAACATATGCAGGAGGATTTGGTTGTCCTAAGTGAGTATTTTTGGATAAGCAAGGTAGCCATAAATGCAGAAAAAACTAATTATGTAATTTTCACCTCATCTAGAAGTAAACATAATGTAAACACTCCACTACAGATAAATAACAAACAAATAACCAGGACGCATTATGTGAAATATCTCGGATCGTAAATTGATGAATACCTTAACTGGAAAGTGCATGTGAACCATATCATTATAGGCTGTTCACAGTAAAGTGAGCACTTTTGAGGCCCTAGTTACATTTTTCCCATCAGCCAGTTTTTATCCTTCTGCCACTCTTTTACAATAAAGTAATAAACACAACATGTGTATTCCACCGCACTCTGAATTTAACGTCTACGGCATCAATAAAATATATTTATTGACTAATATTCCAAATGAGAGGGCTTCAAAAAGTCCTCACTTTATCGTGAATAGCCTATAACAGAGTATTACCAGTTGTAGGAATCCTCTGGAGATTGAGGGGAATTCTAGTTGAAATAAATAACATTATTGTTAATTCCTTGATAAATAGCCACTTACAATATCTATGTATGGTATAGGAATCAGCACCTAAGTAAGTTATGAATGCCTTACAAATTGTGCAAAATAAAGCAGTTAAAGCTGTGCATGACCTGCCTCATCGCACTCACAGTAAAGTTATATACACCACCTACAATGTGCTTCCCATAAAATCTATGTATATATTTAATTTGTTAAACTTCATATTTAATATCCCTTCCTGTGATGAACCAGTTAAACATACATACTGCACCCGTCATGCAAATCATTAATTCCTCCCAAACATACGAACAGAAATAGGTAAAAAGGCCTTTAATTTCCACGGCTTCCAACTGTTAAATGAACTCCCAGAGTCACTTAAAAATTAGCAAAGTCAAGCTAGATTTAAGAAAGAACTGAGGCAGCTATAGTTGAAGAGTCTGAACGATGAAGATATACTCTTTCAGATATGATTGCTTGGGCTGTCCACTTAATTGGAGTATCTTCTGAGACTTCTTGCTTAGTCACATTAGTTTTGGATGTAAAGTGTTTAGAATATATGTATGTGTTATATATATATATATACAGTAGAACCTCGATTATCCGGGGTAATGGCGGGGAGGGGTAGCACAGATAATTGAAAACCACGGTTAATTGAGACACTTTTTATTTAACGAATTACATATGTACTGTAATATGGGTGTACAATGTCATGTTATAACGTTATCACTGCTTGAAATATGAAGTAATGAGTCTTTGTTTTTTGCGGTTTGAAATGGTTTTCCTTACTTCAGTTCTAATTTTTCTCAAATTCATGACGTCATGGAAGTCAAAATTTTCCTGTTCGCAGAAGTTCAGGAGGATATCAACTGCTTCCATTGCTTGACTTGGCTGAATTTTTTCTTCTTCACCGCCAACACTGTCATCATTGTCATTCTCATCGTCCTCTGAATCATCCTGTTGTGTAGGTGGAGTACTGCTTGTGCTGCCATAACGAGCTGCTATGTCACTGTCACTTAGACGTTCGAATCCCTCTTCATTAACATCTTTTTGTAGCCAATCAACAATATCATCTTTATCAACGTTAGTGAAATCTGGAATTGATGTGGCAAGCTCAAGACAAGCTTCTATATCCCCCTCTTCTATATTTTCTTCGTCATCATAACCTTGATCTAAGATTTTTGCCCACGAAAGTCTTAACGTACTTGCAGGTACGTTTTCCCAAGCCTCACATACTGCGAAAATGGCGTCTTTAATGGTCCACTTTTTCAGAAAATCTTTCAATGAATCAAAATTGTAATTTTCCTGTAAAATAAAACGGAGAAAAATCTTTTTGTACCTTCTTTTCAAACAGGAAATCACGCCTTGATCCATTGGCTGGATTAAGGAAGTCACGTTAGGTGGTAGGTAGTAGACAAAAATTTGACCATCCTTTGTTTTCAGGGTAGGGGCTGAGGGGTGTGAAGGGGCATTATCAAGCAGAAGAACAGCTTTTTTTGGTATCCCTTTCTCATCCAGAAACTTTGTTACAGATGGTACAAAAATGTTGAAAAACCATTCACGAAAAATAGTCTGGTTCATCCAAGCTTTTGGGTGATTGTAATAGCCACATGGGAAACATCTCATTTCTGTTCCTTTAAAAGATCTTGGTTTTTTAGCTTTCCCAATTACGGTTAATTTGAGCTTGTGTGTCCCAGTCGCATTTGAACACGTCATAATGGTCAGTCGTTCTTTGCTAGATTTATGTCCAGGAGCTGATTTTTCAGATCACGCAGCGAGTGATTTTGAGGGTAGCATTTTCCAGAATAGACCTGACTCATCTGCGTTGAACACTTGGTCAGGGGACAGGTTCAACGTTGAAAGCAATGAATTGAATTCCTCATTGAACAATGTTGCAGCAGTCAAGTCTCCACTCAGAGATTCGCCTTGGATGTCCAACTGTCTTATACCGTGTCAAGTTTTGAACCTAAATAACCAGCCCTGGGAAGCATTAAATTTTTCCTCAATTTTCATGAAACCATTCTGCTTTTTCACGAACCATTGGCCCAGAAATCAGAATTCCATGTCAGATAATGATGACTTTTTCATAGTTTTTCTCGCAGTTGATAGCTCAGAAGTGGATTCTGCAGAAGATATGAACTTGAAAATATCATTTTTTTTGCTTGATTAAGTCACGCACTGTCTATTCACCCACACCGAACTCATCCGCAAGTTTTTTTGCACTTTCACCACGATCTACAGCACGGTTTATAATCAATACTTTTTTCTCTAGAGAAAGCACGACACATTTACGTTTAGCACTCACTGTTGACCGCTCGCAAGGACTATGTAAAGCGACGGCCAGAACCAAACTGAGAAGTGTGAAATGAACAATTGAGCTGTTTGAAAAGGAAGAGAAGAGGAGACAATTTTTTAGACTAAAGTATGGCCTCTTACTAGCTAAATTCCTAGAAAATTTTAATAAAGGTTCGGCTGCATTTTTTTTTTGGTAGTACCGGGTCTCTGTCTGAAGTTTCTAGGAACTTATATACATCAAACTTCCTGCTTACTCGCCTATGCCTTTCCTTTGTGCCTGTACATTTTTTAGAATTGAACCCCTTACAAAAACAAAAAAAAAATTCTCCTGGAATAGTGAGCTTGGTTAATCGCGAACACGGATAATCGAGACACGGTTAATCGATATATATATATATATATATATATATATAGACACACGCAATATGTTTCCGAACAGACAGGGAACCAAAAATCAAGTTTTTAAATAATTTTTGTTGGGATATCATAAAGTACTTGCAATGAAATAACACATCTGCGAAAATTGAAAAGATTACAGCAAAATTATAGTATAGGCCCAGTCGTGTTTCCAAATACTGTAAAACATAAATTGAAATTCTACTTTTATATACCCATCCAAGCTGCTCACATGGTGATGACAGGAAATGTTATTCTGAAACTTGCATAATTTTTAGCATACTAAAAATACATTTACAAAATTACACTATGTGATTAATTTTGTGTTCCCAGCTCTAAATCATGGTCATTTTATTATTTACAACAAAAATTAACAAAACTCCAAAATGATGAAACCTTAGTTAATTTTTTATACTCTCAATCTTTGCACTGATGTCATAATTTTCCTTTTGCATTTTTTTTTCTTCTACCAAATTTTTTAGTTCCCAACATTACTAGTTGTTTAACTTATCACTTCATGTTGACAAATTTAATATGTACAATTTGTTCTTGAAATATTTCCAAGTTATTCATAAAATTCCCAGACTTTTCCCTGTATCTACAAAATGCCCTAAGGACTTTTCCAGGTATTCCATGTAGAGTGGTACCCTGCGCTGGTGTTGCTGATGCATGCCATTGTGTATTTTATACAGTCAATTTGACCATCTCTTTCAAATGCACACAAAGGTTCTGTACATATGCACTGAGACAGGTTTTTAATAAACCAGCACATATTACCTATAAAAACTACAAAGTTACAAAAAATATAGAACTGCAATGTAAAATTTTACTAAACGAAATTAATTGTACATATAATGCATAGTTTCAAATATTGTACAATGTTTTAGACAAAAAGGAAAATATGAGTCTCAAGGTACTGCATATTAACATAAGACTGTGAGGAGTGCACATGAAATATCTATAAAAACTGGAATGAAGTGTAAGGAAAACAGAACCCTGAGAGAACCTGGCCACTTTCCATCATGTCCATAACATAGAGAACTTGGAAACGTCCAGGAGTTGAACTGAATCTGCGAGTGCTGGAGTTAGAAAGCCATTGACAAATTCAATAGGCAGTTAAGCTTCAAGCAAGAAGAAAAAAGGCTATCAGGCATTATATAGATAAAGAAAATATTTCTTTCATATTTGAGCCAAGACTTAAAATACATAAAAACAAATGCATAAGAAAAAAAAAACCGGTATTTGTTAACAATAGTGACTTTTCCGAAAACAAAAGAAAAATTCATGGAAAGTGGTATAATTCCACTCTACTAATCACACATAACACTAATTTACTAGGGACATCAACATGTTATCAATATAAACCACAAACACGATAGCGGGGAGGGCTATGAAGATCAGGAAAATTTTGGGGTAAAACCAGGGTAATTATTAAGTTTAATGACTTTTCTGTAAAAAAAAAAATTCATGGAAAATGGCATATTTAAACTCTACTAATGATGCGGAACACGAATATACGAGGGGCATTAATGTACAACTAATTTCGTAATATGTGCCTACCTAACAGAATCTAAACCCACGATGGGTGAATCACTATTTTACATTTTTAAACTAACCTAGGTTTTTTGGGTTTTAAACTAACCTAGGATTGTATGGTTTTAAACTAACCTAGGATTGTATGGTTTTACACTAACCTAGGATTGTAAGGTTTTACACTTAACTACGAATTTAGGATTTTAAGGATTTAAAGGAACCGTAAAACACACCAAAAGAATATAAATTAACTCATCTAGAAGGCAGCTGGTACAATTCCTCTGTCAACGGCCAATTCAACCTTATCTCACTCGACGAAACACCATGTTCCACTATATAGACACATACGCGAATATAACACACTGAAGCACTCGTTCATAGCAGAATATTACACACTAACTCGTTCATATGCGAATATAACGCACAGAAGCACTAGTTCTTGCTTTCTCAGTTTTAAATCCGCCGGATTGGGACAACGCGACACACACCACCAAAGACAGAATGGCTAGTGAGTTTTTTCAAAAATTTCCGTTATGGTGACGCAAAAATACCCAAGAACCAATACGGTGACGGCAGGAATCATTACGTCACCAAAAATCATGGCATCCACTGTAAACAAAGCGGCGAACTACTAGTAATTTTAACTATTTTATTTAATACTTTCTACTTATTTTAACATGACACCCTCTTGAATATTAACTAGGTAAGGTGTGCAGAACCCAATAATGCAATTTTTGTTGGTCTAGGACATTTTGATCAGAAAAGTCACTAAACTTAATAATTACCCTAAACCTAACTTCACGATATATGAATACAGGGCAAGATGTGTGCAGCACGAGATAGTTTGTTACGAAAACAATAAGCAAGCTCACATCGGGTTATCCACCCCTGTGATTCAACTATTGTAAATTTAAGATTAATTTGGTTAGGTCTGCTGCATTTTATATGACTGGCTGCAAAATTACTCAATACCTTAATTACCACACTACACAGCACAATTCACTAAGTACATTATATATACTTTCCATGCTAAAACTCCAAATGTATTATGTCACTCACCCAGTGAAGCAGCATTCATACCTCCTAGATGATTAAGCACGATACGTTAACGCCTATTAAATTTGTCAAAACTCCATACACATTCAAATTTCAGCACAATTATTATATTTTAACATTTCCCATGGACAAAATAGCACAGAAACACTTGTATTTTCGCACAATAATTTTATTTAACACCTCAAACAGAATTAATTGCAATAAAAAATGTGTAACCGCACTCATACATCACACACCTCCCCACAGTCAAATTCACATGCTACACTGAATTGGCACACATTTCCACCATACAACTGTGACGTAAACCAATTTCGATGCCAATTTGTTTCCTGTCTCTGTGCATCGTTGGTCACTGAATGTATTGGAATGTATCATAGCAACACACGTCAACTGTTTATAAACACCATCTGTGAACATCTTTATGTACGATATACTACATGTATATTTATTCTACTAGTAATATGTTACGTAGTACAATCCTCTCGTGAATATTGACAAGGTAAGACTTGAAAACTTCAACAGAATTAAGTGATATTCTGGCACTGCTTGAGCACCGTTATTTATACATGTATAACCCTAGCGCACCGGCAAAATCATACCTTGCGACAAACGTTTTGTAAAATACGTTTAATTTCCAGAGTTGTTCTCAAATGAAACATGATTGTGCGGCCCGATAGAAATATATTTGACATAAATTTCACATGTTTTACAGCATAAAACACCCCAATCTTAGTAACCTTCCTCACCGATTCATTTCATGGTATATACCGTAAATTACGTGAAGCCCCAATAAAATTCATATTAAGTGTAATTAGTAATGACCATATACAACATTTGCAGGTATTATTTTCCCGATTTTCGGAAAAGTCACTATTCTTTACAATTACCAAAACATTTTATGAGGTGTACCCCTAATACCATAGGCATAAAGTTTTTCCAGGAGTATACCATGGTCTACACAATCAAATGCTTTTGTGAGATCTCCAAATATTCCTGTTTGTTTTATAATTTCACGAGATTTTTTTATTTTATTTATGAAACTGTAGATAGCATGTCCAGTTGATTTTCCTTTAAGGAATCCAAACTGACTTTAAGGTATTATTTTTATTGTTATCCAAAAACTGACTTATGTCACTGTACAGTTTTTTGTTTAAACTGACAAATTACTGAGAATGGTTTAAAAAAAGCACTTTTACTGATTTTAATGACTACTATGCCCCCCTGAAATTGCTACTTATAAATGTAAACTATTATACTGTAATTTTTCTGCGGAAACTTCCCCCGCCCCTCCGCAAAATTCAGATGCAATCTTGGGGTGAAAAAACAGCAACTCACCTTTAAGCCTTAACATGACGAATATAAAATAAATTGAATTCAAACTCTTCATGTTCAACGTGTGTACTTTTCTTGGAAACAAATATACGCCTTCCCTCTAACGAAAAATGTTAATGAAGAAAATTTTTGAAACTAGTCAATCAAACTTCAATAAACATACACACACTGGAATTGCCACAACATAATAAAATATATGCGATTCATCTCTTGATTTGAGACAAATATGTCATCCACGTGAATAAAAAAAACAACAGCCCTGACACTTTATTTATACCTTAACATTACAACAGCCCCACATTCAAACAAACCTACATACAACAACCTTAGTACATATATGAAAGATGGAAAGCTACTTCGATTGCAAAGCAAAGTGGTTTACTTCTAGCGGTGAATTTTTGAACTCTCAAATTGAAGGTAACCAAGGGGTAGCCTAAACTGCGGATGTACATACTAAATGATTAAGCCTGACACCACCTTGTGACGCCCACATAAATGGAAACGTTACTTGTCACAATTAAATTGCTACTATTGTAGCAGAGAATATTGATATTAGGCCTAAAAGTTTAGATCCGGTATTTGATAATTCTTTTAAAAACATCCATTTTTTACATATATTAAATACAAATAGTATACTCAACATTTACAATGTTTTGGGCGTCACACTATAGCAATTAATAAGAAAAAAAAGCTTTGAGATAGTGCCCCTCTTAACACAATAATTAAAACCTTATGACAAGCAAATGTTAAAACAAATTTGCAGTTTATTAATTATTCAGAATAGGGGCTTTTCCGAAGATAGCAAAAAATAGCCCAGATTAGGGTATAAATAAACATTACTTATCACACAGAACACGAATTTACTAGGGGCATCACAATATTCATATTGCATATTACCAAAGGCAATAGTGGAGAGGACTATGAAGATTAAGGGAATTGTGGGGTAAAACACATAAAATGTATGTAACCTGCATATCATTGGGGTTCCTTAACCATCTTAAATCAAAATCACTTGTCACACTGAACAAGAATTTTCTAGGGGTTACACAATATTCGCAGAACATACTACCAAATGCGATAGTGCGGAGGGCTATGAAGATGAGGGAAATTGTGTAGTAAAACACGTAATAGTTATGTAAATTACATGTTCTTTATGTTATTTAACCATATTAAAGACAAGAAGAGCTAACCTAACAGAACCTAACTTCACAATATGTGATTACAGTGGGAGAGTGTGCCAAAGCGAGAAAGTGTGTTATGAAAAGCATAATTTATAAATAACTTTAATTGCAAACTTTTAGAATAATGTTGACCATGCCACACACTCCAATGTTAGCAACGATGGCAATGTAGTCAATAATAATAATAACCACCCGCAATTGGGCTACCGCCCGGTGGCGAGCTCTCTCACCTATCCCCTACCCGCCCAAACTGTGCTTCCATGTACTTCCTGAGCTTTGCAACCCCCACCCCCCAGGCCCAACCAAAAAACCAGCACTAGATACCAATTCCTCCCGTAACACATTCCACTCCCTCACAGACTGCACAAGCATAGACTGCCTACCCTGCCTTATTCTACTCCACTACCTCTGAAGCTTCTCACTGTTATTTCCTCTCCCTCTAAAGACCCCATTTCTTAGCTGCAAGTGTAAACTTCCCCAACCTCCCTCGCCATTCAACACTCTGTACATCCGGGCCAGCCTTTCAACTTTCCTCCTGTCCTTCAATGAGCTCCACCCCATTTCTTTCATCATCAATGATTGCCTATAGCTAACATAGGCTGTACCATTGTGCCTGTAGGCCGTCTCATATTCCTGAAGTATACTATTAAATTATGGGTGATGCTACAAAGGGTGTAGTAACCTACAATTAATCGACACACATTTAACTTTGCCAAGCGGTTTATTCACTGTATTTGCTTACAGGTGAATAATGCACGAATGTGGACGCAGCACTTACGGCCTGCCGGTAACCTTAGCGTGAAATATACATCGTATTATATTGATATGCGATAGCGTTAAGCTCTCTGATGAGAGGGTGGGTGGATCTCCCCTCGGTGCTTAAAAGAAAGATAACTAATGTTCCGGTTGATTAAGTTAATATTGCAGAGAAATTATTACAGCCTAAATGATGGTACCGAGGAGGCTCACGGAGCGGGCGACCAATGCCGCTGGAATGGTCCAAGTGCAGAGACGAACTGGCCGAGTGACCTCGGTTTCCATCACGAGTAACGAGAACCGAAGTCAAATGGCAGATAATGAAACAATACATGAACACTATGTGATATGATTGCAATGGTGAAAATTCTATAAATTTGATGAACACATTGGTGACACCCCTAATTATTAAAAATATATATTTTAAGATTGAAGTTGTGAAATTAACGGGGCATGTCACCACACTAAATGACATGATAAAAGGATGGAGGCATTTATAGGCAATCTCCCTTTTTGAAAATATAATTGCTTTTACATAAATATGCATTAAATAGGTGATTATGTTTTCTTGTAAAAAGTGTTTGAATTTCACTACCTGTGACGTGTCTGAATTTCACTGACTACAGTGTTGCCAGGTGGCTGTCTCCTGGAGGGATGGACGAGTCCACTTGGGCAAAGAGGTGTGGAATGCCATGATTGATTGCCATTAATGCAATGAAAAACACCCCTAGCTGTAGCTTTGAATGTGGTGTCTGGGTTCAATATGTTTGTAAAAATTCTGTACACTACTGGATGACACTTTGGTGCACTTATATCTTCAGCTCTGGCCTACCAGCCATGCTAGATTGCTGGTAACACAATAAAACACACCCCTGACTGTAGCTGTGAATGCGGTGACTGTGTTTAATGTGTTTGTAAAAATGCTGCACACTACTGGTGACACTTTGAGGCACTTATCACATCAGCTTCGGTCTACAAGCCAGTTTGATGCCACTTGGTGGTGCATCACATAATATGTCATGGTGCGAGCTGCTACGATGCAAATTACCAATTGGTGCGCCCAACGGCTGTGGCTTTCGGGTAAACACCGTTTCGGATCACCTACCCATTTATTAAAATAGTTACCTCTTGTAATACATGAGTAGACCATTCTATTTAATTACGTACTCCTTTATGGCAAGAAGGTGCAAGTTCTGTTCTTGTCGACCTGCAAACGCACTCTTGGCCTGATGTAGTCGGTGCGGCCCGGTGTAGCTGGTGTAGTTGTTGTTACTGTGGCGGTCAGAGTGTGTACAAGTATAGGACACATTAAAGTTTATTCAGTTTGTCGAAACTTCACTGACACTCATATTTCGGCACATTTATAATATTGTAGCAGTTCATGTGGACATAATTGCACAGAAATACTTCTGTTTTCGGACAATAATTTTATTTTACAAGTCAAACAGAATAAATCGAACGAACCACACTTAATATCACTCCTGAATCACAAACCATCGCACAGTCGAATTTACATAGTACGCTGAATTTACGCACACTCTCAGTATAAAACTGCCATTCAGACCAATACTGATTCACATTTGTTTCCTGACTGTGCATCATTGGTAAACGAATGTATCATGACGATACACGTCAACTGCTTATAAACAACACCTTGACGTTGCCCTCACTGCTCTGCTCGGCAATCGGCTGCACAATACTAAGGAAGTTGATTGCAAGATTACATGCTGGTAACTATTTTTGCAGTCTTTTGACTTCGAAGTACAACATGAGCTGGTGTCAGAAAATCAGGTGGCTAATGTTCTCTCAAAGTCCCTGGACGAGACAATAGTGTGGGATGAAGAAGAGTGGGAGAGCATCCTACCCCCTCTACACCTGACATCCCTGCTCCAGCCGATGGTGTTGTTAAATGCGTGTACCTGAAAGAAACTTCTCAGAATCACACTCTCGCTGCAGTGTGTGCATGTGTAATACAGGGGCAACAGAAATGCTCAGTAACACACAAGTGGATAAAGGCATGTGCCAACAAAGCTAATGAAAGATGGTGTGTCATTTATGGTCGCCTAGAATCCCATGTAAACCACACAAGTGAACCCTTGACTACTTACATTCCACATGAAGCCTGTGATGTAGAATTGCAGTTCGAGAATGTCACGGAGGCTGCAGGCCACCCAGGTTCACTGCAAAATCAGCGTAATGTGCAGAGACATTGTTATTAACCAGGCATTTCGTATGATACTCACAAATATGTGCGTGTGTACCGTGGAATTGTCTGAAAAGCCAGCACACTGATGGCATGCAACAACAGGCACCATGGATGTCAACTGATCCCTATTAGACAGTTGCCCTAGATATCATGGGACAGTTCCCTCGTACTGCCACAGGGAATATATTCTTGCTAGTGGTAAAATATTTATTCTCTAGATTGGTGGAATTATTCACAATATCCAGTGCATAACAAATGCATTAGAAACTGAATATTTCCCCACAATGGGGATTCCTGTGCACAGTGCTATCATACAAAGGTACCCAATTCACTGGACATATGTGGCACAAGTGTTGCACGAGATAGGGTGTTGTGCATAATACTATGGAATTTATCATTGACATCATTGAGGTTATCCAGGGCTGGTTGGATGTTATATTGCCCGGCACCATAACTTAGTGGTGAGCTTAATGATGAGGGTCGTCCGGTCGACGGCCCATGGGGACCCTGGCAATATTCCGTCAGTTTGGTGATGGGTGTCGTTTACTTACAGTTACACTTTTTATATCTGATGGCGAGACTGTAGGCCGTCTCGTACACCTGAAATATGCTAACGAAATGTGGGTGATTCTACAAATGATGCCCTACAATGAATTGACACTGATTTCATCTAGTTGAGTGGTTTATTCACTGTCCTTGCTACAGGTGAATAATGCATGATTATGGACCCAGCACTTAAAAGGTGAAAAATACGTGGTCTTATATTGAGACGCGATTGCGTTAAACTCTCCAGTGAGAGAGCGGTTGGCTCTCCCGTCAGTACATTACATATAAATACAAATGTTCCAGTGACTAATATATTACTATTGCAGTTAAATTATTGCAGCCTAAATGCGGGTACTGAGGGGGCTCGCAGAGAAGGCGACAAACGCCACCGGTCTTGTCCCGGTGCTGAGACGAACTGGGGGCGAGAAATGTCTGGTGTCGTCACAAGTGATCAGAACCGACATCAAACACAGAACAATGAAACATTTCATGAACACTCTGAGATGTGATTATAATGTTGAAAAATTGCATGAATTAAATTAAACACATTGGTGACATCCCTAATTATTAACAAATGTCTGCTAATGTTTAAGTTTTTAAGTTGATGGGGATGTCACTATACAAAATAATTTCTTATAATGCTGGAGGCCTTTAAAGGCGATCTCCATTTTAGAAAAACATAATTACTCTTATATAAATACATCTTAAATAAGTTATTAGATATTCTCATAAAAGTATTTGTTTTTCACTTCCGATGATTCGTTGAATTCTACTGGCTACAGTGTTGCCAGGTGGTCTTTCCTGAAGAAGGGATGGACGAGTCCACATGTGCAAAGAGGCGTGGAATGCCATGATTGATTGCCATTAATGCAATGAAAAACACCCCTAGCTGTAGCTTTGAATGTGGTGTCTGTGTTCAATATGTTTGTAAAAATTCTGTACACTACTGGATGACACTTTGGTGCACTTATCTCTTCAGCTCTGGCCTACCAGCCTGTTAATGTCACCTGGTGGTGCGTTGCATCGTGTTTAACTACGCAAGCTGCGAGGACGCAACGACCAATTGCAGTGCATCCAACGGCTGTGGCTTTGGGGTAAACACTGTTTCGGATATCCTACTCATGTATTAAAAGAGTTACCTCTTGTATTACATGAGTAGGGCGGTCTCTTGAGTTGCGTAATCCTTGTCTGCAAGAAGGTGCAAGTTCCGTCCTTGTCGACCCGCATTACACACTTGTGGCCTGATGTGGTAGAGGGGGCCTGGTATAGCTGGTGTAGTGATTGTGACTGCAGCAGTCAGAGTGGGCACAAGGAACTCGTGGACTCGTGGTTCACGTCATCATTCACATGAACATCTAACCGAAAGAAGAAACCAAGAGCTCAGTACTAGCCTTCGGTTGCCCATGGGTAATAACAATGCATCCTGCATTGACCATCTACCAGCGATGCTTTTTACATTGAGCACAAGTACCAACCTTGCCACCAGAAAAACCACATCGGTATAGCTCCAAGGTCGTCAGCTCCTGCTTCCAGAGGAGTTCGCACGCGCCCCAATGCCAGGTCAGTGAATCTAAGAGCACCAGAGCATGGCAGCACAGAAGGGAGGGGGTGGGCTTACAACAGGTGCGCAAACAGCAACAAAAAAACATGCTGCAGTGGCTACCTGCCACCTGCTGCAATACAGCCAGGCATCTAGTTTATGTATGGTCAAATCATTTATCTGTAGCATAGAGGAGCATCTGCGCCCATCTCGCACCTAAGAGGAGCGGGCTGCATGTGATTCTTAGTCGCCAAGTCATGGCCATGTAACTTGTGCATGTAGGGAGACGGCACTGCATGCCAGTCCACAGGTGCGACTTACGCCACGCTACTTCCCTCCCCGATGCCGCCACTTCAGATGCCTGTATGGCATCACCTGGCACCGATGCACCAGCTACACCTCCACCTGCAAGCGACTCAGACGCCACAGCACCTGAGTCTGTGACTGATGGCAGATTGGAAAACATGTTGAAGCCTGCGGTTTCCAGCATTCTAAAACCTCTGGGGCCCGCAGACAGCTGGTCGTCAATAGTCACCCCGAGTATCCCTGCTGTCGACACAACACCTGAGACTGCATCAGCGATGACTCCTCTCGCGACGACCAGCATCACTACAACCAGCGTCCTGATGTCCAGGGTCGTGACGCTCTGTATCACAGCGACTGCCAGGTACATGCTCCGCCAGAACCTCCCCTTACCATCGACACCACGATGCAGCTGAGACTCCTGGCATCCGGAACGACAAGCGAGATCTCCAGCAAGCCAGAATTGAGCACTCCTCCACAGCATGTTGGGGAAGCCCACCCACCCATCCAGCACCTCTTGCGGTCACACCACAGACCTCAAGCCTCTTCCAGCCGCAGTGACGAGACTGAGTAGAAGGAGGGCTCCACCCCCCTCTGCCACTCCAAACATCACAATCATCACCCATGTGCATCCTGCATGGCATGCTGTTGTCACCCGCCGGCCTCCCTCAGCAGTCGTTCCAGCACCATGTCAACGGGGCTACCAACCTCCCTCAGCACATTCACACTGCATGCTAGGCCCATAGCATATATGGCCATGGAGAGGGCCATGTCGACCACTGTCTTGCTGCCACTAGCTTGTGCAGCAGGGATCAATTGGCTGCAGTGGATTAACGGCGTCCAGAAAAAAAGGGGGGGGGATATGATGCATGACACATCCCTCTTCCATTAGCAAGTTCGTCCCATTTCAACAGCACAGCTTCGATGTACCTTCTACTCGGACAGTCGACCCGACACACAGCGGTCACCCCGTCCACAACTCCTAAGCCGGAGACGTGCACCAGAGTACATCACCGCTCTGAGACCACCTGGATACTGCCAGAGTCAGGTGACTATGTCTCTTTCATCCCCCCAGAGAGACATTTTGAGGGCATGATAATTCAGGCCGACCAATACTGCCAAGAGACGTCCCAGTAAGAAAAAGTTATGTGTTGGCATAGATGTACTGGCTGACATCGTGCACAGATAAAGATATTTTTCAATGTTCGAGCGGAACACTTGTACATCGACATGTCAAAAAAGGGTCGATGGTACCTCGGACTGGTCGAGGTTCCACGCAGCGGTTACACAAGCCCATAGTTTGGCACACATTGGTACATGCAAACGAACCTGCAAACAGTTCCCTGTTCACTCAGTCAATTTCCTGACACAACCTACGAGAATCTGTTGAATCGTCAAACCACTGTAACATGCTTGTCTGTAGTTGTAACAAAGTGAAAGGGTCCAGGTTAGGTAGATGTCTCAAGCACTTCAGACACAAGCATTCCAAGATCCTATTGGATGTGTGCGAGTCAAGCAGTATGCTGTCGCCTTGGCATGGAAGGTGACGAGAAGTTATCGCACGGTTGACAGTTCTTCATCGGGGTCATGGTCTTCGCTGGCTCGCCGCTGTCTCCCTAATGTCGCGCATTGTGGGAGGGATGAAATGCAACAGCGAGAAAATAAGGGGAGATGTGCACCACACATCCACACACACTGCAATCTCGCATCGCCTCGAAAAGGGGTTGGCGGAGGGGGGGGTGTAAACATTGATATTGTTGGTAGCAGAATCCTGGCAGCATGGTGGATTCATAGGATGTTCAGTATTATCTTGCTATTTTGTATTTCACTGCGATGTAGAATGTTGTAACTATGATGAACTGGCTGATACACTGGCCCATTATTTTGGAATAGGGAAATTAAGTTCAGGAAATGCAGGAATTTACTAGAAATCGTTGCATTTTGACAAAGTTGGCTGAAAATATGGATTTTGATGAAAAATGGTTTAAAAGGTTGGATATTTGAGAATTGAGATTGTTGTGCCTCCAACAATTGAAAACACGTTCGTAGGCATAAATTAGACACACAGAAGGGCAATATTTTGAGGCAGGATATGGTGTAGAAAAATAGTAAGGTAGTCAGAGTTTTAGCCACAGGCTTGGGCGAGCCTTTCAAACTGGAAATGAATGGAATCGAAAAATTTTAGGCAATGAGGTTTTCTGGAAGGGAGTGGGCCCCACATGGGGCACCATTCTGACGGGAGTTTCTCCAGGAGTAAAACGGGGTTAAGTGGGGTATTATTATGGAAATGAATTATCTGGGTGTAGAAAGAATGGAAGAAAAGACAGTGGGCCATTCACCCACTCTTCTGAAGATCTCTTTTGAAATGATGATTTCGAAGATGGTGATCGTTCCAGATGACTACTGTTGTAGGTATGCTACTTGTCCTACCTAGGAGGGTGTAGGCCCCCTCTTATGCCACTAAAGGCGAGGCAGTTTGGGCCACCCCACAACACCCATAATCTTCAGTTTTTACATCTGTCTTCGGCCATTCTGAAAATGTAATAGTGATGAATAAACATTCTAATCTATTACTAGGGTGAGACCACTCTTAAGTGGTGGTGAAGCAACCTGACATGTGAAATGAAATAAAGGAGAGCAGTTCACAATGTTTTACTCACATGTTAACCCTGGATACAGACACTTGTTCAATTTGCGCACACATGAGGGCTGTGGCCACCCGAAGCAGTAAAAAGTACAGAGTACAAAAGAAGTTAGGAGAAGTGAAGCCCCGAGCACATTAAGCCAGCAAGGGGGAGAAGAGACTACTTCCATGCACAGAAAGTAAAAAGGGCTCCAGAATGTATTTATCTGTTGACACTATATTATATGTGACGTAAAAAAATTGAGGTTCTCTCAGGGAGCGGCGCAGCAGCACATCATTCTCCTACAATCCCATTTTTCTGACTGACCATCATGACAGCAGGCCGCTCAAATGTCAGAGCAGCCTGGGGTCAAAATTTCTCGAAAAGCAAGAAGACAATAAAAAAAACAGCATAGAACAGTTACAAGTTAAATTAAAATCAAATTTGACATTTGAATGTCAAATTATACAACATATTATACACGAGGAAAGTACAGTGGTTGGCAATCACCCTACAGAGATGTGTTACGGTAATTGAATTGAGGGGTGGCTTTGTGAGTTTCTCATGACAACGTATTACAAGAACAATTGCAACTCAACAAAAATTAAAAAAACATAAAACAATATAAAAGGTAAATTGTAATGTGGCAGAAGGATCTGATGTAACTGGGTCAGTTTATTTTGGCAAATTATAGAAGAAGGGGTGGGGTAGTTTTTTTATATGCACAATACATGTGTGTTTATTAGCAACCCATATTTTAACGGTCATACTCTTGATCGGAGTGTATCAGGAAAATTCGGGTTCGAGCACTCACACACTCACTTTTCGAGTTTTACCTTTCTTTCGCTATACTGGCAGGATGAAAAGGCACATGTGGTGTATCTGAGCAGCAGTTACCGGTTGTGCCTCGGTTTGCCTTCAATTGCGCGAAATTTTCTCTACCAGGTTTGATTTTAGAGCTGCTCAGCCGACCTGAGAAAGAACGCCCGAAAAGTTATGGTACCTCTTGTGGAGATGAAGGCAGGACAGCTGCTTGATACTGGTGGTAGCATGGTGACTCGGCTGGACATTTTCCACAATACCATTCCAGTTGTTAGTGTTTATGGAAGCAGCCTACAGGGGTGGCAGAACGAATGTACACCGGGAGACCTTAATTAACAAAACAAAGTACACTATGAAACACAGGAAGTTAATTAATATATGCTGGTGCCATACTCAACTTTAATTAAATGTTATTATATCAGTAACAATGATATGGGTTGGTATGGCACTGCTCATAAATAAAATTTGTTAACAAATGATAATTAATTTTGGCAGTCTGCTGTAATAAGACAGTAATATAGGCACAAATAATTACTCTGAGCATAATTAATATTGTGTTCTAAGCTTCTGTAGTCTATACCTAATTTATTCTGGAGCACTTTGATGTAGATTATATATCTGTAACACACTTCCCCAATCCACTAGCACAGGTGATGGTGCATCACGATACCAGATGCTGGGCATCGCAGCGTGATCTGCTCCGTTATTTCAATGTGTATTTGGTTTGACAGTTGTAGCAATCGGGGAGACATAATGCTGTGCTGCTTGTTATTTGGCTCCAAGTGTTACCCCTTGACGCGAATTAACCAAGATGGTCACTTGCATCACGTAGTCGAAGACGACGAGTGTTGGTGTATTCCTTTCTCGTTGGCACTTTCTGTCGCACTCGTGGTAGACTGGTTGACATGGCAGGGTGTAAACCAGGTGAACTATAAACAAGGAGGCACAAACAGTCACTGGAGCACTAGTTGACACATGGTTCACATCATTCGTTTATAAATATAGTTTTATGCATTTGCAATACTTATGTACGATTTTTAATACTTTATATTCAATTTGCAAAAAAATATTTTGCAGACATTATGTCATTGTGACCAAAAATGCCTAGTTATTTCTATTTTGTGGCTAGCCATCTTTTTCCATTTGAATTTGTCCCTATGTGCCATGCCTTAAACTAATGCTTAAACAATCCAGAAGATGTAAAAATAAACTATTTCTTGAGCTCACCACCTTCACGTAGATAATCTTATTTGAAGATTATGAAATGCGGTTCAGAAATAACACTCGCTTGAGATCAAGTCTTGAACAAGACTATATTAAGCTCAGCCTTGGTACTTTACTATTAATACCACCCTTAGTCCAGACTAAAGACCTTTTCACGCACTTAAAAGTTTCTTATAATGGTTTTGAATTCAATTCCTTGAATGCTGTTCGACATCACTCGAACATCATGCCTTACAATGACTCAGATTCCTTCAAAAATGTTCGTTTTGAACATTCTCTGTGTTTCCTTGAATCCAGTTATTCAACTAGCACTCCGAATTATTAAAACAGTACAAATGCGACATGTATTAATACTTAATTCAGCTACAAACATATTTGCCTCTATTTATTTCATGCTAAGTATATCGATCACGTTATTCAATTACACACAATAAAATATCACTTCCTTTTTTTCTTCAGATTTAATGAATTACACTTCTTAAATGCTGTGTGACATCACTAGGATGTCATGAACACTGTAATTTTACCTTTCAAACCATTGAATGACTCAAATTCCATCAAAGATTTCCATTTAGAACATGTTCTATATTTTCATGAATACAATTTTTCAACTAGCACCCCAAATTATTAAAACAGTGTTAATATATGTAAGGTGTGGTGTCTGAAGGCCCTTTAATATGATCAAATATTTATTGAATTCAATTAATTGAATTTCAGTTTATTTAACTAAAAAGTCACTTCATTTGCCTTTTAATGAGCTTTAAGTTTCCACATGAAAATGTTTCATGAATTTTTTTATGAAGTCGGTTAAAAAATAGGAAAATACAAATTTATAAGTATCTACGAACCATGCACAACACGAAAATATTTCGTTAAACAACAGCAAATTTTCTTCATACATATAATAGTACTCTTTTTTTTTTAACAATATGTGTCCTTATTGTGTAACAACTTAAAATATATGCACACAACTCTATTATTTAGAGATTACTGACATTAATATTAAGTGTGTTTAGCAATCAGCCGAAACCTCAGTTTCGAAAAACCAACTTTCCAAACTAAGGTTTTAGTGAAGTGTTTATATCATCATACGAAAATACATTTTGGAAACGTGTATTTCGTGTGTTGTTTTATGCCGGAAATCACTAGTATCAAAACTATAAAAAACAATTAATCATATTTGTTATGGTGCTACCAAAATATTAATAATTTTGTTATTCTGTAGATGAAATGAGTTTTAACTAAATGGATAAATGGAAATACTTAGGAGCATTGTTCACCAGACGTAACAAAGTGGGCTTTGACATAAAGGAAAGAATATAGGCAGGAAATAGATGTTTCTACACCCTACCAAATACACTTAAATGCAAATCCCTGTCGCGACAGACAAAGATAAAGATCTACAAAACAATAATTCGTCCGATTGTACTATATGGTTCAGAACCACGGACAATAAGGAAGGCCGATAGAGAAAAGTTTGACATATTCGAAAGAAGGGTAATGCGACATATTCTAGGACCTATCGAAGACAGAGGAGAGTGGAGAAAGAGGACGAATGATGAAGTCAAATGTGTAATGGGCGGATGCAAAATCAAAAACATTTTGAAAAGCAGATGGATACAATGGACTGGTCATGTGATAAGGATGTTTGACGATATAATGCCAAGAGCAGTGATATGATGTGGTCGAGGTGACCCAGGGCTGGTTGAGTGTAGATTTGCATGGCACCATAATCCAGTGGAGAGTTAGTGATGCTGGTCGTTCGGTCGACAGCCCAGGGGGCCCTGGATGTCCTCGTCTGTTTGCAGATTATGTTGTCATGTACTTACTGTTACACTATTTGGACCTTATGACGAGACTGTTGGCCATCTCGTATGCATTAAATATATAGAAAATTGCAGGAGGTACTACAAAGGGTGTAGCATCCTACATATCTCGGAGGACAATGAATCAAAACTCATTTGAACTTTGTAAAGCTGTTTACTCAGTGTGCTTGATTACATGTGAAGAATGAAAGAAAATGTATCCAGCACTTACGGAGTGCCGGTGACCTTAGCGTGAAAATGAGCATGGTGTTATGCGGATAAACGGCAGCATTAAGCTCTCTGGTAAAAGTGCAGGTGGTTCTCCCCTTGGCATGGCAAAGACCGAAAACAAATGTTCCAGTTTATTAAGTAACTATTGCAGTGAAGTAATAACAGCCTAAATGAAGGTAATGTGGGGACTCGTGGAACAGGCGACCAACGCTGCCGGTCTGGGTCAAGTTTTGAGACAAACTGGCAGAGTGACATCGGCTTCCGTCACACGTGACGAGAACCAGCGTCAAACGCCGAATGGAAAAACATGACATGAACACTATGTAATATTATGGCAATGGTGAAAAAAAAAAAAAAATTAAATGAAACACATTGGTGAAACCCCCCTGTTGATTAACAAATGTTAGCTAATGTTGATGTTGTGAAGTTGATGGGGAGTGTCACCGCACTAAATGACATGTTACGAGGATGGATCCCTCTATAGGCAATCTCCCTTTTAGAAAACAGAATTGCTCTTTTATAAATAAACATTAAATACACAACACTTTCTCGTGAAAAGTGTCTGTAATTAATTTCCTGTGATGGGTTTGAATTTTACTGGCTACAGTGTTTCCAGGTGGCTGTCTCCTGAAGGGATGGGCTAGTCCAATTGGGTAAAGGGATGTGGGTTGCCATACTCGATTGCTCTTAATACAATAAAACACACCCCTGACTGTAGCTGTGAATCAGATGATGTTATTTGATAGTTCAGAAAAATGCTGCGCACTAGTGGTTACACTTTGTGGCATTTAGCACTTCAACTTCGCCCCTACAGGCCAGTTGAAATCACCTGGTGGCGCGTTACATCGCATGTCACGGTGCGAGCTGCTATGACATAACGACACATGGCCTGTGTGCCGAACGGCTGTGGCTTTGGGCTAAACACTTTTTCGGATCGCCTACTTATTAATTAAAAGAGTTACCTCTTATAATGAATAAGTAGGCAGTTTCTTCAGTTATGTAATCCTTGTTGGCAAGAACGTGCAAGTTCTGTTCTTGTCAACCTGCACTATGCACTCTTGGCCTGATGTGGTTGGTACGGCACGGTGTAGCTTGTGCATTTAATGTGACTGCCGCGGTCAGAGTGGACATAAGGAGCTCGTGGATGCGTGGTTCATGTTAGATAGAAGGGATACCAAATAAAATGTGGCCCCTTGGAAGACTAAGACTAGGATGGCCGGATGATTTGGAAAATACCTAAAAGAGTTGGGTGTCGATGGCGATTGGAGGAGGGAACCATTAGACCAGCTGAGATTGAGGCAACTCGTCAAGGCAGCATGAGGTCTTCAGGGCCTGTGATCGTTGTATTAAATAAATAACAAATACATTTTAATGTTTATTTAATCAGCTACACATGTGAAAGGGATTTCAAAACTTTGAAGTAAATTCCATTTCTCTTGAATTCTATCCATTGAAGTGCATGGAAACACTGTGTATTCAACAAGTTGAATACAATTGGTTCAGTTAAGTAATTTATTTGATCATGTCAAATGGCCCTTAATGCAATAATTTTTGCATAACAAGTTCACTATTGTACACACACATGCGCTGAAATATTTCTCTTATCTGACAGCTGTATATATGTATGGCGTCTCGCCACAGCCTATTCCAAGGCGAAAGGTATTGTGTGCTCTTTGCAGCACCTTTCACCTTTCACCTTTGGAAGCACACATACACTTTACATGGAGATGAACCCATTACCCCTAACTATATTTTCTTCCTCTTTAATTGCCCGTAACACTGACATTTTTACCTGTGTTACAGAGAGATGACTGGCATCTGTCGGGTGAGTGGATCAGTTCTGCCCTTACCACCAGAGATTCATAGCACGAACCTGGTCACACTCCAGCTGCATACTCATTTCATATCACCCTGCACCAAACCCTCACAAGTCTATTTTCGCAAACTATCAACTTACCCTACTTTCTCCACCCCTAATCAAGTTAAATTAGTATACACTTATCCTCTGCGATTGTCGCATAGATTTTCTCAGTGCCCTCTCCACTTTGTACTGATTTGCTTTGCCCTTCCATCTAGACCCTTCCTCTTTCGGGTTGTGTCCATGGCTACAATTGCAGCCATGACACCAGACAACCCTGTTATAGCCGCGATGCATGCACCCTTTTAAACATTATAAACCCGACGTAAGGCATATTGTGTTTGCCCTGAGATGTAACCCATTCTCCTACTGTCTTAGCTACTAACATGCATGCTGGAGGGCTCACAGAACTGTGAAGGAGCTCATGCTGGTATAGTGGGATTCTGGGGCACACCAGAAAATAAAAAGATAAAACTGAGATGGTGTTGTCGGTGGTATTGTACATTTGCTTTTCAGGGCATGGTTTTTGCATTTGACTCTTTACAGATAGATAAATAAAATGATGATTGATTATCTTATTTATGATATTTTATTATCTGTAAAATAATTCACATTTACACAATTTCGTGGGATGTGTTCAAACTTGTAAACTCACGGTATGTTTAAGGCATGTGAGAATTTTTTTATTTGGCCCAAGACAATAATAAGATTTTTTGAAGAGAATGAATATTTATATCTTTCAAATTTGCTATGCATTGCTAATTTCATAATAATGCTGTTTAGTTATGTTCATTCTGACAATAGCGACATCGGAAAGGCCATTATGCTGTGTTGCCAATATATTCTATCATTAACCTTACAAATGAAGTGAAATTCTTAAGAACAGTGGATAGTGAATACCAAATTCTCGATGCAGATTTTAAGATATATAGTGTCTACACACTACTGATTTTATTTGCCAAAAGTTAGTGAATAGACCCCCTGGAAACTTTTATAGAATAGTAATTATTAAATTGTACGTTATTTGGAATTTTACAGCTTTAAATATGCCAATTCTTGAGTTAAGAAATTATTTCGAAATGCCAAATTTCACTCCTCTGATTTCGAAACCATTATCTCACCTAGGCAGAATGCAATTCTCGAGAAAATATTTCATAATGCTGAATCTATGCATTAGATATTCATCAATCTCGAACTTCCGGTCACGAGTCAGTGGTAATTACTACGAACACTTCTTGTGTTCTACAGAAAAAAAACAAACATTCGTTTTGTCTGCCAAAGAAAACACATTGTCGACTTGAGAGTATTAAGGTTATGGTTAATATAAAGAAATGGAATCTGTCGGAAAAAGAAAATCATGAGGGAGCATAAGTGTCTGTGTTAAGAAGTTATTGAAGGTGATGTGGCACTTCCATCGACAGGGCCTGATAAGCTCGTTTTGCACATCACTGCACAACTCCAGCACAAACATAAAAACTGATACTGTGTCAATAATCATACATTCGTGAGCGCACCAAGTGCACCAGCCCATGCACTCGTGTGCGTTCAGACGCATACCAACCTTCAGATGCATAGGTACCTCGTAAAAGGGACAAAGAATTTTATTGTTGTGTATTCCATGTAACATGTATATTGTGCTTTAATCATAAGTTTTCATGACCGCAATAATTATACTCCAAATTTTTGGGCCACCCGATCGGCTAGACCCGATCGAGCACCGCCATGATTTTCAGTCGTCGACCAGCAGCCCTCAGGTGAGGCAAGCATGTTTGCTGCTTGGGGCCCATCAACTTTTGTGTAAACTGAATTAACTGCAATAATATAAATTTTCTTTTTAAACCTTTTCATTGCTGGCACCGAGTCTTGCACACCATTCTCGCGACTCTGACAGGAGAGTTTATTTAGAATCTCACCAACTTGGTACTTAGACTGTAGCTCGTCGACGGAGCTTTGTGCGTCGAACCTGCATAATTGAATTTGGAGTCTCAGACCAATCGTATAGGCAATTTAGCCTAATAAAACCTTGCACCTATATAATTCCAGTGTCTGACTCCGTTATTTGTCAACCAGATCGCTTCTCGACCACTTCAGGGCCCGTCTTACTCCGGGAAAGCGATTAATATGTATTGTGTGTGTAATAAACAAACTGTATAATGATCTTAGGGCGTCGGAATGGCCTACAATTACGTTAAAACCCGCGAGTGGAACGTGTATTATAGGGCTGGGATAGCCACAGCCGAACGTCTGTGAGAGTCTTGTGTCGCTCCGAGCGATCACTGAGCGACTGGTGCCCATTGAATGTTCTCAATAGCTAAACATCCACCTCAGTACAGGCCCTATAATACTGGTAATTTCAAAGGTTAGCTATAATGTTGCAATTTGTTAATTTGGTAAGCTCACATTGTTATATTAAATATCAGGTTTTTATAGGAAACCTGGATATACTGGAAGGTTAGTATTTTACTATTTGTATGTAAATTTCTGTTTGTTTAAAAATGTGCTGGGAATTGTCACTAATATTCTGTTGAAAGTATAGTTTCTGTGTGTTAATGGCTAGTGATTATTTGTATTGAACAGCCTTCAGTTCAATATTATATAAAAATTTTATATAATTACTAACAATTTATATTATGCTAGTAGGCCTAAGTTTGCAAAATCACTAGACAGCCAACTTCTGTTTTCATTGTACCCAACATGCTGTCGTTATTAATGTTTTCGTTCGATGTTGTCTTTGCAATTTTATAATGCTTCCCTACAAGGGTCTTTTTGGGTTTTAATTTTTTTTCCCTACAGTGGGACTAAATATTTTTCTCTCATTACAACTGTACATTCACTTTATGCAAAATTATAAGTACGTAACTTTTATCCTTGAATTCCAAATTTCTGAAGGTTAAAATCGTATAGTGCAACCACAACCCATTTGCAACAAGGTTTCATACCAAAACTTTGTCCACAAGGTATATTTGTTTGCTTCCAACATAATGGTAAGATATAATTTGATGTTTTTGTGGAACAAGTTTGCAAGTTTTAGAGTTTTAACAAAGTCTTGGAGGCAGCTAGTGTGACACCGAAAATAAGAGATCTTGCTAGTGTTGTGTGTAGTTTTGACAAAATCATATATATAAATCACAAGTTACAGATTGCAGTGAAATGTTTTTACATTTGGAGTTAAAATAGCAAACCCAGTCACATAAGCAGTATTCTTGGACTGTATATTTACATATTAATTAGGTTGTGTGTTCCTAAAATTGTGACTCACTAAAATATCAAGTTATAATTTACCTGTACACCAAGTAGGTTTTATATGTATAAATTTCACTCACAGTGGGAACGAATTTGTGACTCACATATTTTTTTTAGCTTTTCCAAGGCTGTTTTACAAATATTTTAATAATTTTACTGTAAAAAATTATATCCTGTGGAGCAGTTATGTACACTTCTTTCATATTCTGACACAACATGTTGTGTGATAATTAGCGGAGCATAAACATTGCTTATTACACATATCAGTTCTCTTTTTGTCCAAGCAAACAGTCAATTCAATAAGCAATCGTGGGTACTATTTTCATTGAAAAAATTAATGTTTGCATTAATTTTTCTAGCCTGCCCTCAGGAGTGTTTGAAATTCTACATTGTGTGATAATTTAATTATTACTTCTGGGGCACATATGTATGAGAAATATAGGTACTGAGGACTGGATTTTAACAACCAAATTTTGAATGCTGGGAAATATTCTATTAGAATACGTACATCTTGAAGATCGGGGTGTAACTCAAATGGGCAGAACATTAAGACTGTGTTGTTGTGAGTGACAATTTGGGGTGCTAGTGTCGAAGACAAGCGAACTGTATTGCGGTTCCCAAGATCTATGGTTCCGTTTTTTAGTTCTTCCATGTTTGTTTTCTAAAGTTATGCATTAACCTCCAAAATCAATTTGTGTTGCCATTTGCTCTCGTTTGCTCTGAATATTTGTGTACATACAAAGTCCATAAAATATGAAGTAGCTCAAATTGCGAATGATTGAAACTTGTTATATGTTATGCAGAAATATAAAACAATTATTTAGACAGGAAAAAAATGTCAGTGGAATGTGCATCAAATTCTAGGAGGTGAACTTTTTTTCGTTTTCTGTTGAATTCAAAGGAAGGGAAAGACAATCCACTTATACGACATGTGCTTATCGAAAAAAAAATTACTGTGGTATTCAAGCAATCGCAAATATAATCATTGTTTGTTGGTTATGTATGGTCTGTTAGTATGGTCAACATCTAATCAATGTTGAAATAGTTGCTTAATTATACAGGGAGCGGCAGAAATAACTCCCGAATTTGCCACCGCCATGGGCTCGGCGCTAGTGGTGGTAGGCGGCCCGGGGTTGTGTCATAGTGCAGCACCACTGCTGCCATTTCAGTCGCCACCATGGCATGGAGCGGTGAACATCGTGCGTTCGTCCTTGAAACCTATTTTAAAAATGGCGATTCTGTAATCACAACGCAGAGATTATTTCGTACGTGCTTCGGAATAGGTCGGCACGGTGCAGTCCCTGACAGGAAAACCGTTCTATTGTGGGTTAAAAATTTTAGAGTCACAGGTTCGGCTTTAAAAAATGCACCGCCAGGTAGACCTCGCAGCGCTCGAACTCCACAAAACGTTCAATTACTCCAACAAGCAGTTACCAAATCTCCAAGACGTCCAGCCCGTAGGCACGCTGCCAGCTTGGGAATATCTGATTGTACTGTGAGAATAATTTTACACCAAGACCTCCACTTTCATCCGTACAAAATCATGGTTGTGCAGGAACTTAGTGAACGTGATTGGGCCAACCGTATTGCATCTTGTCAGGCTATCCTGGAAAACGTTCCAACAGACGCAGTTGTGCTCTCAAGTGACGAAGCACATTTTCATTTATCAGGATTCGTCAACAAACAGAATTTTCGATATTGGGCAGAAAATAATCCTCGGCAACTTCATGAGCGACCTCTCCATAGCCAACGTGTCACTGTTTGGTGTGCTGTAGCAGACTTTGGAATAATAGGCCCGTATTTTGTTGAGGAGGAAGGACGAACAGTTACAGTAACGTCTCATCGTTACGTAGAGATGCTACACAACTTCCTGGAGCCGAAACTGAATGAACGTGTAAATCCTGCTGTATGGTTTCAACAGGATGGTGCCACCGCTCACACAGCAAGAGAATCTACGGCAGTCCTAAAACAAATGTGTCCAGGGCGTTTAATCTCACTGCGAGGCGACATCCCGTGGCCAGCTCGTTCACCCGATCTTACCGCCTGTGACTTCTTTCTCTGGGGTTACCTGAAGAGTAGAGTCTACAAAAACAAACCGACGACAATCGATGAACTCAAAGTTGCTATCCGACATGAAATCGCGGAAATTCCACAAGAGATGACGAGAAGAGTAATGCGTAATTTCAGAGTGAGGCTTCAGACATGTCACGGTTGGCATTTGAGTGAGATCATTTTTAAAAAGTAAAAATTAAAAAAAGGATTATGTTTAAAAATTAAGTGACGATTAAAAAAAGATTATTTTTAAATATTAAGTGAAAATTAAAAAAATTGTATGTTAAAAGATTAAGTGAAAATTAAAAAAATTTAATCAAACTAAATGGCAAACATAATTCTTTGTAGATGGTTTAATAAAATTTTGACTAGAACCATTTGTGTATTTTTTATTAGCCATTCAAATTCGGGAGTTATTTCTGCCGCTCCCTGTATATGCCTAATATTTTAAGCCTTAAATTTTAAGTGTTTAGGGATCTGGTCTATCTTAAATAATTTGGCTGCTAATTAGGAATACGTGTTGTAGGTCTTATTAAAATAAACCTTGTTGACGTTTTATAAGCCTCTGAACATGCGACTTTGGATCACATGTGTGGACAAAGTCAGATTTTTTAAGACTTACAGCAAAAAATTGGAGATAGCTTCCCCAGACCTTTTCATATTACTTTACACTACTCTGGCTTGCGAATAAAGTGTGGTAGGTCATATGAACCTACTATATCTAGTTTATGTTTTATAAGTTAATGCCAGTTGGCTGGGTGGTGTTGGGTTAAGGTAAGTTTTGAGGGATGGTGAAACACGTTGTTAAGTGGTTTGTAGATTTGGATATCCGACTAGGCATCAGACAACATCGGCAGGTGGTGTCAATTGTTGCTGCTGGTGATGATCTCAGGGTATGGCAGGCCGTTCGCCTGGACGTACGCAGTCCCTTGATGAAATGCTGATATAGCCCCTTGCTTCTGATACTTACATGGAAAATACTGTGGGCCTATTTAGGCTGACCCACAAGCCTTAAACTGTAAAAGCTCTGAATTGAGCACACTGACTGTTAAGTAATTTACTTGAAACTGAGTGATGGCAGGTTATAGGGGAACCATACCCCGAAACGCCCGAAGGCAGTACTTGAAATAAAAGACACTAAGTCAGAAAACTTGCATGTAATATATCTTGCACAGAAACACTTACATCACTTTAGGTGAACACTTTATATGAACTCTGGCCTGCGGCCCACCAGGTAGGCAAAACTGCGAAACATACATATTTGTGCATAAGAGTGAATTATTAGTGCATAAGCTTCCCCAGGCGATGCTATTCCTGGGTAAGAAGGGGTGGCGTCTCAGGATGCAGAAAGAACCGGATCCGGTATGTTACATTAGACTATTGCAGCTAAAGGTGATTGCCGCGAAAACATGAAGGCACTCGAAGCGCGATGTGAGGCGTGCCGACCCCTTGAGTTGCTCGATGGGGGATGTATCTGGCGAGCACGCGCGTCGCGAACTATCGCAGCACTCGGCTAACCCTTCACTACTTTCTGCTTGTCTGTAACTTGTAACAATTAAAAGGACATGAACACATGCATGATAAATTAACAAAATAAATATATATATTCCCTGAATAAAAACTGTTTCAATCTACACTTGGATGGCATGAAATGATGGTGAAAACACTGAGATAAAAAATATGTGAGTTTCAGAATTACAAAATAAAAACCTTGAAATGCTAGTAGGGGCATGGCTGAACATTTACACCCTTCGTGTGTCTTTGTTTAATTTCAAATACCTGCTTTGAAATTGCCTTACAAGTGATATATGCTAGGCCTGCCATTTTGCACCCTCACCCACCTGCTGGCTTAGAGTTTGTGGGGGGGGGGATATGTGGTTGCACTGCACTGCTCTGCACTTTCACAAACATGCACTGCACTCGTGTCTGCACTCGCGGTGCGTTGCAGCTACTGTAGTGCGGTTGATGCGGTTGATGTCGTGGAATTGCGGCATGTCAAACGGTCTGGAGTGCATGATGCCGTCCTGCATCAAAGTATGTGAACATGCGACTTCGGATCACATGTGTGGACAAAGTCCGATTTTTGAAGACTTACAGAAAAACAATTTGTTGACATATTCCCCAGAACTTTTAATTTTCCTTGACACTGCTCTGTCTTGCGAATACATTTTTATAGGTCATGTTAATTTACGAAATCTAGTTTATATTTTACAAGCCACTGAACATGCGACTATGAATTACCCCTTTGAGCATTCCTAATGCCACAGCACGAATTGCTTGTAGCCTATGTGTGGTTCTTGCACTGAATTCCAGCAGCTGTCGTGTGGCATGTGACTCACAAACAGTGTGTTTGTGTTGGATGTCACTAGATAAAGGTTTTGCTGGTCTTTTGAAGCTGGGATTTCGAGCTAACTTCACTTCAGTGCAATATAAGTATATATTTGCTTCGTGATGCCTGCACTACCCTACATTGTGATTAGAAATATTAACAAACTTGTGGAACAAAAACCTCAAAACATGTGTCAAAATTTTGTTGCTTTATTGGAAAGAAACAATAGGAGCATAAAATATAAGCAGCCTAAATGAAATCCTTAACAAACTCTAAATGCAGTGCTAGTTATTGTTATTTGTTACTTTTATTTTGTAACTTAAGATCAGTCGTTACGGAACTAAAACAGGTCAAAACAAGACTCCCGGAAATAAAAACTGTTTCACTTTTCAAAAATGTGTGTCCTACATACCAAGAATGTTGGTTCTGAAGACACCAAAGAGATATACAAGTATTGTAAAAAAAACAATCATAAATCAGAAATCTGTTTTTTCCGTGCCAAACATGAAAAACGTGAAAAAAAAAACAAAATAAGGTCACTTGCATAACCCAAAAATGTGAAAACACTGAGACAAAAGACCTGACATTTTTTGTTGATTCCGGAAGCTCTTTTCACATGACAAACGAGAGCTCAGTGCTGTCCAACTTTAAAATTGAGCGGGACGAAGTAAAAATCGCAAAGAAAAATCAGACACTGTTCACGGCAGGAGGTGTGACTTTTGATGCGAAGGAATGCATCCTTAATGATGTGATTCTTGCTCCTTGTCTTGACAGCAATTTAATATCAGTTTGTGCTATAACCGAAAATGGTGGTCAAGTTATTTTCACCAAAGAAAAAGTGATGATTTCCAAAAGCAACCATACCCTTGAGGGGGGGAAATTGTCAAATGGTTAATACGCTTTGACGCTCACACCAGAAGACACAGATAAGCAATGCTTTCAAGTCGTAAATTCTGTGAAAAATGCTGCATATTGGCTCAGAATTCTTGGCCATCTAAGTTACAAAAACATAAGAAATCTCGATTCAGACAAAATTTTTGGAATTTTAGCGTCTGATTGGGAAAACACACAAAAAAAAAAAATTGCGAAATTTGCGTTAAGGCAAAACAATCTCGTTTTCCTTTCCTGTCTCAGCGCACGAGAGCAACAAGATCACTCGAGATAATACATACAGATATTTGCCAGATCGAAAAACAGACATGGGACGGATATATCTACATATTGACACTGTATGATGACTATACCTGCTTCAAATATGTTTATTTATTTTTAAATAACGGACACTGCTGACATAATTAAACAGTTTGTTTCAGAAGTTGAAGCAAAATGGACCCTGCCAGTCTACAAAATTAGATCATATTCAGGAGGTGAATTTGCCAACGAAAACCTACTGAATTGGGTGAAATCCAAAGGAATCGTCATGGATTTTACTATCTTACATACTCCGCAGCTGAACGCGAAGGCTGAACGGCTGAACAGATCTCTCCCGGACAAGACTAGAGCCCTGCTCTTCGATTCGCGCCTTCGAGCTGACATTTGGGGAGAAGCTGCCAGAGTAAGTTGCTTATTTCGAATCGCTGTACTACGAAAAGCCTTACAGACAATAAGACGCCTCTCGAAATTTGGTTTGGTAAGAAACCTGAATACAAGAAGATGCACATTTTTGGATGTACAGCTCCAGCTAAAATATTGACAAGACTTAAAAAAACTAGACAGTCGCAGCAAGAAATACCGTTTTGTGGGATATGCGTTAAATGGATACCGCTTATGGGACGAAAATGCTCGAAAAATCATTCATGCTCGAGACGTGATTTTTGACGATGTGATTCATAGAATCAAAAATGAACCTACCTACGATTGCGTCACCATAACCATTGAAATGGAAGAAAACCAAGAAAACAACTCAATACCTATAGAACAAGAAAAAGAAGAAGACGATCAACACTGGAACTCAAAAGAAAACGAATACGAACAAGAAGAAGCCCAAATCCAGACAATTAATGACGAAAACAACAAGAGCGAGTCCGCATACGAAGATGCAGAAGAAGAGGCACAACAGGAAGAAGAGGAAACTTCGGAAAGAGAGTGTCGAAGAAGAAAAATCCCAAAATATCTTCGTGATTATTTTGATAACTTCTGTCCTGTTGTGAACACCAATATACTTCGTTTCCTGCTCGGCTATGCCAAAGCTACCGAAAGAATTGTGAAGACATTTGATGTTGCCAGTGCTTTCCTACATGGGCAATTGTCAGAAGAGCTATATTTGAAACTTCCTGAAGGATTTGAAGAGGAAAAAAGCAAAATCTGCCGTCTTCAAAAATCCTTATACGGCCTAAAACAAGCTCCAATCAACTGGAACAGAAGATTCGTTAATTTTTTTAAAAAACAAAGGGACTATCTCAGCTAGTTACTGACAAATCAGTTTTTAAAATGAATGATAATTCGTTGATTTTAGCTCGTCATGTGGACGATGGACTTGTCATAAGGAAAAACGAAAAGACAGTGAGAACATTTCTTCTGGAACTTGGAAGAAAGTTTGATACAACTTTTGAAAATGAGCCGAAAAGTTATATCGGAATGGAGTTGAAAAACGACTCGGAAAATTTATCTTTTCATCAACGGAAATACATCGAGAAGATACTCAGTGAATTTACAATGGACTTGTCAAAAGGCACCAGAACGCCTTCTATGCCGACTACCGAAAATTACAGCTCAAGACCTAACAAAGATTTTCCTTACCGGGAAGCTGTAGGAAGTCTACTATACCTGTCAAACTGAACCAGACCTGTCATCACTTTCTCTGTGAACGCTGCTTCAAGAAATGTTGAAAATCCTAAAGAAGAAGATGTTATGAAGGTCAAATTAATTTTCAGATACCTTCAAGGCACTAAAAACACGGCAACTAAATACTCAAAAGGCGAAAATTACCTACAACTAGATGCTTATTGCGATTCACTCCATCCGGGAGGCTGGAGGGGAGCTTCACTCCCCCGCCGAAAACACGAAAATGTTATTGTATTTAAAAATAGGCAACACCAAATAACTCGCCTAAATAAGGGCCCGGTGCCCAAAGCCCCACAGTACACAGCCCCTGCCACCGACCCAATGATTTGAGAAAGTGTCAGGGTGCATTTGCTTCACAAACACCTTGTGAGTTATGGGAGTTTCGGCTTCCGGTCTGACAACACTAAATACCATCCGGTGGTGTATGAGGGTTCGGCGGCGGCGGCACAACATTCAGGAGTAGCAACCAGGCAGTGGTTGAGGAAGGTAGCGCTTCCTCTTCTGGCCTAGCCTTGCTACCCCTCAGGTAGCCTGGTCAGCTACCACTGCTTTAGGTGTTCCTAAGCACACTTGATGGATACAGGTAAGCCTCACAGCGAAGGGGAGGCATCGGCCTCCTCTTCTTCGGTCGCACAACATGACACACAATGGCAGAAGCCAAATAGGAAATATACTGCACCAGTAGCCAATCAGACACCACTTCGGGTAGAACTTCCAATAGAAAACGTTTTCTCAACACTGGGTGAAAAAGAAGAAGACTCATCAGAGAATAGTCATGACAGCCCTGAAAGGGCTGAAACAGATAACAGTATAAATAAATTCACACTCGCGCCCGCAGTGTATATACCGGACACCTCGAAAATAAGATTTTTAAATCGGACTTTCAACCAAAATTATTTCGTGAAAATCACAATAACCAACAAACAACACATGAAGGTGCTGGTAATGTTGGACGACTACACTTTTCTCTGTCGGGTGTTAGAAAAATTCAAAGTACAATATTACACACACGCCCAAAAAATTGAAAAACCGAACAAGATAGTCATAAAAGGACAATCACACGGCTTATAAACACACCGAATAGAGAAACGGCTCAGACAGAACAAATTTACACCAATCCACGTTTGGAAATTTAGGACACCTGCTGATGCACCTGCAGTCTATGGGGCTGTAGTGCAAATGCACAAAGATCACGACATTCTGAAACTATCCACACTTTTCTATATGCCAGTGCGTAGAGAAATGTACAAACATCGCCCTGAGGATGTGGTGCAGTGCAGGCGTTGTTGTGCACTGGGCCACAATCAGAAATATTGTTCACTTAGGCCAGTCTGCCTTTTGTGTGCTGGAGATCATGCAAAGGCAGACTGTCCTATCCCAGAACACGACAACACAAAGTGGCAATGTACACTTTGTAAACAAATGGGACATTCGGCTGCGTGGGAGCGGTGCGAAGTCATCAAAAAAACCAATACAGACATGAAAACAATGGATGGCACCAAAACCTGCCAAACCACTACGATACACTCAACAGAATCCTCAGGAGAAAAAACAAACAAATGTTCAGTCAGAGACTGAATTTCCAGTACTCAAAAACCCATTTACAGATCAAGCACCTACACAACAGCAGACAGAAAAACCACAAAAACATAGGAAAAGAGACAACAACACGACAGAAAATGCGACCATGTTTGCAGATATGCACGAACTGGCCGCTTTTCTGCAAGAGACAAATTTTGTAGCTTTAATAGAACACTTTAGGCCTATAATTGCACAGGCGAAAACAATGAAGGCATTACAGGAGAAGCAGATGCTACTCCTTACAGCACTCGCCACTCTACCTAAATAAATACTTTAGGGCAACAACAACACAATTAATTATTTAATTAATGATAAAACAATAAATTTTTATTAAATACAGCAACACATAAGTGATAGTAACACCCTCTCATCTCGGAACTTCCTGATTGGACAGTGACGAGAAGTAGCACACCAATGAACACACTTCTCTTTTGAAGCCACCTGATTGGTGCGCGACGAGGAGAGCCACATATCTATAAAAACACAGCGTTTTGCTCACAACATTCAGTCGTTCTCAGACGATAGACACAACACCTACACTTTTCTACAAAACACTTAGGATGCCCTGCCCAGGCTGGTTATGTGGGAACTCGTGACAGGTGGGAAATAGCCCCAACCACCACACGTTTTCCAGCTCAAGCGACACACATGCCAGTCGAGGTAGGGGTCGGGGGGCTAACTTTACTTAACTAAGTTAATTTAATTATATACTATAAAAAAAACACATAAAAACCATAAAACCTTCCAAAAAACATATATATGCAAATACATATATAATATAATCTTTATTTTTATTTCAATTTCAATTAATTAATTACCTATAATAGGCACTGACTTGTTAGTTTGTTGCAGATCGGGAAGAAGACGACTTGGGAAAGAGGGGCCCTATTGGTACTGGGTTCAGAGACTGGTGCTAGGGGCCCCTCCAACTCTAATCTATTTATAAGGGTTTTTACTCCATGTGATACACTTGGGAACGAGTAAACGTACCCCGATTGAGACCTGTATAGGACACATCGGGAGACTAGGGATATGCACACTACATACATTAATTAGCACACTTGCAAACAGCTTTCAACATGTTAGACATACTACACGACACAACATTCACTCCAGCCGGGAGGCTGGAGGGGAGCTTCACTCCCCCGCCGAAAACACGAAAATTTAATTGTATTAAAAAAAAACACCAAATAACTCGCCTAAATAAGGGCCCGGTGCCCAAAGCCACACAGTGCACTGCCCCTGCCGCCGACNGCACTGCCCCTGCAGCCGACCCAATGAATTGAGAAAGTGTCACGGTGCTTTTGCTTCACAAACACCTAGTGAGTTATGGGAGTTTCGGCTTCCGGTCTCACAACACTAAATGCCAACCGGTGGCGTATGAGGGTTCGGCGGCGGCGGCAAAGTTCCTGATTCGCAGCTAGGATGCCGAGCAGAGCAGACCTCCAGGAGCTCCGAGCCAACCAGCAACCCAGAGAAGCCACCAGCAGCAAGAATTCCTAGAAGCCTTCCAGCTCTGCAGCGACAAGAAGGGCGAGTCTGCTAGCTGCTGCAAGGAATTCTTGGAAGCGACCCTCTGCAGCCTGCAGGAATTCCGGGAATCTGAGCTACTCCTGCAAGGGCAGCCCAGAATTCCAGTAAACAAGCCACCACTGCAGTACAACAACAGTAACCAGCCGACCTGCCTGAGCACCTGGACCTGCTAAATTTGCAAGCCCGAGTGCGCAGACAGCTGCCTGAGTGTGGTACAATATTACCAGGCTGCGGATAGAGTTTTATAGAAACTCCTTGGCCTAGCCCTGTTTCCGGTATAGGAAAGGGGTCAGCTATCCGCAGCTTAGGTGGATAGGCAAGAACAGCAGCCTACACGTAAGGCAGCTGTCCTCCCGTGAGCGCACCCTCGCAAGCAGGAGCACAAACACTGTATTTTATCTGTTAATTTTATATATTCTTGCCCTTTTTTAGATACTTAACTTTTTTAATTTTACCTGTTTTTACTAACCAAGATGAATAAGATTGCAGCAAAAACCCCCGAAGGCGTGTCACCTGTAATAGGTACTCTGAATATGCACAAACAAACGAAAACCACATTACACACTGTGGAGCCTGCTAAGACAAACACATCAGACTTCCCACCGCTTAACAGCAGTGCCAGGCATAGGGAACGCTGACAGTCGGTGAAGAGTAACTCCACGACGAAGAGAAGCCTGGAACGAGCCGCCAAGAATCCGTCATGCGAGCGCAGTACGATATGCGCCGCCAGTAGGCAGAGCTCCGCCGGCCGCCGCCAGGCGCGCGCCAGGCGACAAGTTAAGTTTTATTTACTTAACTTCTCTGTCCTCCCCATTTGCACACATTTACACCCATGGTTGTGTGGACACCTAGATCCACAATACACAACATACTTACATCTTGCTAATTCATTTTGATTTTCTAATGTTCTTTTATGTCCTTTATTTAATACCTTATATCGATGGTTTTGTGGACGCCTTAGATCCACAAGGCTCACCGTGCCTGTCTTTTCTTTATAACTTATTCCCCTTTTTAGCGTCACTTAATATGATAACACTATTTCCTTTCCTTTTACTATCCTCCTGCTGGTAGTGGGGGTATTTCTTCCCATAAGACTTACTGTCTGTTACATGGTCATGGTTTTTCTTTATTATTAGGTTTTAAATTTTAATTTAACTTACTCGTCACTTCGGGGTTTTGGAGAATTTTTCCCCAGTTCGCATCACTATTGTTTAGTCTTATATTTGTCCAGTTATTGTTCCTAAACTGTCTGTACTGTAGAAGAGCTCCACATATGAGCTGGAATGCATGTAAATTGTTTAACAGTTCCTGTTTTCTGTACTTATGTCAATTTGAAATAAACCAATATTAAATCAATCAAATCAATCAAGAGAGGCTGCGCGACGTCCCGCGCTTCAGTACTGGCCCAGCGGCCAAGACGAACACATGGTGGGGTTGCATCACGCCCGCCGACGCACAACCACGACGACTTCCCCTACTGCCGACGCCTACATTGACGAAGGGAGGAGAAGCCACACCCGCCCTTTTCCTAAACATAACTGGAGGCCTGCTTGCAACACCCCTCACCAATGCTGGCGTCACCGAGGAGCAGTACGAGCTGCGCCCACACCCCGGAACATCGGGTCAGTTTGCACTGATCCTCAGCGATGCGCTGGTGTTCCGGCGGGTACAGGCAGCACTTCGGGCACGCAGCATTGAATTTGCCNAAGCTGCGCTGGGCCAAATCACGAGCCGCGCCACACCCCGACCCCACAAAACAACCACGCATGGTGGAGCACAAAAGTGCACCTGTGCAAAATATTACTCAACCAATTGCTCCACCCAAAATACAAAACACAAAACACACAAACCTGCAACAAACGACATTAACCACAAACAAAAAAGCCATCTCCACTCAGCAACAAACCAAAAGGACCTACTCACAAATTACACAGCAAAGCAACACACAAGCGCGCAATAACACCAGCCCAGAGTCACAAACAAACAAAATAGAAAAAATTCAATCACAAGTTTTTCAAAATGATAAATGCAAATTACAACCACAGAAAGAGCTGGCTGACACACACATGCATGCACAAAATAAGACAAAACTAAGCACAAGCACACCTACAAAAACACAACAAATCACGCAAGACAAACCCACCACCAAACAAACACGACAGGCCCCCCCCCTTGCCAATATCTAAGGCGCAGGAACTTCTGGCATTCCAGAAGTTCCATGCGATAATACAGGAGATTCCTGGCTACACACACAGNTATCTAAGGCGCAGGAACTTCTGGCATTCCAGAAGTTCCATGCGATAATACAGGAGATTCCTGGCTACACACACAGACACTAAGATATTCTATGATTTAATCATACAACAGATACAATGGGCAGACCAAACACAAACACTACACCAACAGTTCGTGGCAACAACACTATTCCTACAGAAAATATTAGTGCTGCTACATAAAACACAAGAAAACACAAACACACAATAATGACAGCACAACCACAACAACAACAAAACACACACACACACCACATTTTCATCTGGAACGCTAGGGGCTTAATTTACAAAACACACGAACTGTCTGACTGCATACACAACACACACACACATAGCGATCACCACAGAAACACACTTTCANACATAAAACACAAGAAAACACAAACACACAATAATGACAGCACAACCACAACAACAACAAAACACACACACACACACCGCATTTTCATCTGGAACGCTAGGGGCTTAACTTACAAAACACACGAACTGTCTGACTGCATACACAACACACACACACATAGCGATCACCACAGAAACACACTTTCANTTACAAAACACACGAACTGTCTGACTGCATACACAACACACACACACATAGCGATCACCACAGAAACACACTTTCACCCAAACAAAAAACACAAAATCCCAGACTACACAATACACAGGCAAGACAGAAACTCANAAACACACTTTCACCCAAACAAAAAACACAAAATCCCAGACTACACAATACACAGGCAAGACAGAAACTCACAAGGGGGAGGAGTTGCCATATTAATACACAGAAACATTCGTCATAACATTCACCCACTTCCACAGCTACAACACACAGAAGCCATAGACATTTACATTCATAATCAGCCAGTCACCATCATAGCAACATACATCACACCATCCTCACCCCTCGACACGAGCGAGATAGACATGCTACTACAAGCATCTCCACGAGTGCTAATCGCAGGTGACTTGAACGCCAAGAACTCTGCCTGGCACTCAAAGAGGGCTAACACACATGGACGAACACTCCACAGATAGCGCCCACACGCACACATTCTTTATAGACGCAACAACTACACCAACATATTACCCAGACAACCCACATCACACACCAGATGAACTGGATATTATACTCAACAAAGTCAACACTTTTCAGTACAGACTATACATAGACACTGCACTCACTAGTGACCACATCCCAGTTTTCATGGACATACAACACACATCACACCCACAGCTTATGCCACATACACACAGATTTAACTATAAAAAAGCTAACTGGGATTCTTTTCAAGCAACACTTTACACTAAAGCAGAAACACTACAGCACACAATCAATGCAACACACACACCAGAACACATCGAAAACACAGTCACAATAATAGAACAGGCCATCATTACAGCAGCAAAACAACACATCCAACCAATCACACCCAAAGACACAAACACTAAGTTTCCACCCTACATTAAGCAAGCCATTACAAACAGAAACAGAAACAAGAGGCTGTGGTAGCGAACCCGGGACCCACTGTACAGAGAGAGGTACCAGCAGGCGCGAGACACAGTGGAGACACTTGTCAGTGATTTCAGGGGGCAGCAGTGGGATAATAAGGTTGCTGCTCTCGAGACTGCTGAAAACTCCCTGTGGAAAATGACGGGGTGCTTAACTGGTACCTACTCCACAGTCCCTCCACTCACGCATGCCAGGGGGTTGCCTACACCGCCGGGGATAAGGCAAATGTGCTAGCCAGGGCTCTGGAAGAAACTTTCCGGCCCAACGACGGAGATGGGGACGCAGCACACCAGCGCCACATCGAGGAAACCCTGGCAGACGCACTGGGTGGGGAAACCCCTGAGGAAACTGAGGAAGTAACCACCGCCGAGCTGATGTCAGCCATTTAAACCATCCGCCACAACACAGCTCTAGGCGAGGACAATATCACTTACAACCTCATTAAAAAGATACCATTTGAATTCATTCCGATTTTAGAACAGTTTTATTCACTTATTCTCAGGCATCATCATTTCCCAGATAGGTGGAAGCAGGCCAGGGTGGTGACCTTCCTAAAGCCCGGTAAATCACCCTCACTTCCCACCAGCTATCGCCCCATCAGTCTGCTCTCCGCTCTCTCCAAACTCTTGGAGAGAGTGGTGAAGGGAAGGGTGTTAGCACACATTTCATCTCACCACATACTTCGTGACGAACAGTTTGGGTTCCGGTGTGGGCACTCTACTGTTCATCAGCTCACCCTGCTCACTCTGGAAGCCACGACGTTCTTAGAATATCATTATCATACTGTCGTCGCCCTTCTAAACATATAAAAGGCATTCTACAGGGTCTATCATCCTGGCCTGCTCTACAAACTTCACCAGTATAGCTTTCCGCCCTACATCATTCGCTTCATCGCTTTGTATCTGACATCTCGCTCATTCCATGTCAGTCTCAACGGTGAAAAATCCACGATCTGCCAGGCAACAGCAGTAGTTCCCCAGGGTAGCATCCTTGGCCCGATCCTGTTCAACATATACATAAATGATATGCCACGAGCTGGAGAGGCTCGCATCGGCTGCTATGCGGACGACACCATCATCTTCGCGTCGTCTATGAGCAGAGATCGGGCCATAAGCCACGTCCAGGCTGCCCTGGATGACTTAGAGCCCTGGCTGGCAAAATGGCGGATTAAGGTCAATGCCGCGAAGACAGAAGCCATCGTCTTTGACCGCAAGCGCCTTAACCCCACGAAGAAACTACAGTTCTGTGGCCAGACCATAGATTATAAAGATAAGTGTAATCATGGATAGGAGGCTGCTCTGGAAGCACCACATCCATACTCAGCTTGCCAAGGCCAACACTCGGCTAAGTCAGTTTTTTCCACTAATTCACCGCCATAGCTCACTTCGTACTTGTAATGGAGTTATAATTTTTAAATCACTCATTCGCCCCATCCTCACCTATGCATCATCCGTCTGGGGTACAGCCTCGCTCTGTCACCTCAGAAAAATTCAGCGCTTCCAGAACAGGGTCCTACGCATCATAGTAAACGCACCCAGGTACACGCGCAATGAACAATTACACAAGGAGCTTAAAATTGACACTTTTGCACAACACATACACAAACTGGCCACAAAGCTGTACAAGAAGATCCCGACGGTTGAAAACCCCCTGTTTCGTGAGCTGGCGGACTATGACGAAAGGCTGGTGTGGAAGCGGAGACTACCCAAAGCGCTTCTCCTCCCTCCTGTAACATGACATGGCAAAGGTGACATTGCCTAAGGGGGCAGTATGTACATTTTACATATATATATAATCACTATTATACACTATTATATTATACAAAGGGGACTTAGACTATGAATGAATGTGTGCATGAATGAGAGAACGATTGAGTGTTATGATGTGTATGTACATATAAGCATGTAATCGTTATAAAAAAAAGATAATAAGTATACATATATGTATATTAACAAAAAAATGTTTATGTATATATATGTACATAAAAAATTATAATACAAAGAAAATATTAAATAATAATTTAAAAATAATTTATTAAAAATATATATATAATAAATATAAAAAATAATAATATGTATGTAAAATTATAATAATAATATTTTAAAAAAACCCTGATTAACCCAAAAGTAAATGTGTGAACCTATGGGACTGCCGAGCTCTTCTGCGAAGAAGCAGGCCGACTAGCATCTGCTGGTTCACTGTCTGTGGGCTTGGTGTCTGCTGGTTCGGTGTCTGCTGTGGGGTGCTTGGTGGTGCGGGGCGCGTCAGCGACTATAAAACGCTTTAAAAAAAATATTAGGACACTTTTCACAGCACCAGACGTTCATTCACATCCTAGGGAGGCCCAGAGATATGTAAAGAGTAAACATCTCGCTTCCTGCCTAATCCAGCTGCAGTTATAGGCCACTGGCGCGAGCCAAAACTCCGCAAGCTTAGTTAACATATCTAAAAGGACCGCTGGCGAGGGTCACAAACCCCGTAAGTCCGTATATTTACCACCCACCCCTAAAAAGTCAAATGGCTAAAGCCTACACCTGGCTCTGTAGGCAACAACAGCTGCCTACAAAAGAGGGGGAAACCTGTAGCAGGATGAGGTATGGGAGATGAGATGCGAAGAATGCATTCTCCAGACTGGGAACTGAAACCCTGGCCGCCCTGACACCAGATATGGCGCCATGGAGGCTGGGATAAGGGATCAGTGGTTATAACTCCCCTCTCACGCCTCAGCCGCGGCATAATTNTATGGCGCCATGGAGGCTGGGATAAGGGATCAGTGGTTATAACTCCCCTCTCACGCCTCAGCCGCGGCATAATTAAGAATGTCTCGGAGGGGCAGGAGGGAGGGGTGGCGACCCCCGATGGCCATGCACCCCATTATCATTGATAGAAACACGTCAAGCTTCCGCAACAGACTGATTTATTAGTTCCTTTTTAGCACATACATAGTTACAGTTCAATATAGATGGCGCCACTAGACGTATTTATTTTGATACCAACTACGGAATACCAACACCCCCACTTATCGAAATAAGCAAGTTATTTGGATAACATAGGCACAATACCTATCTTGTTCATAAATTTATAATGTTTTAATAAACATACCCCCTTTGTCAGCAGGTCAGCAGGCATTTCCCCAGTGGGAATATATTTAATTTTAACAAATTTATTTCTAACAACATCTCTTATATAGTGAAATCTTACATCTATATGTTTGGATCTATTATGACACTGGTGATTTGTGGCCAGTTTCAATGCACTTTGATTGTCACAATGCAAAGGAATTACACAATGACTATCAGTAAGTTCATACAATAACTTTCTTAAATATACAGCTTCTCTTGATGCTTCTGAGAGAGCAGTGTACTCTGCCTCAGTACTGGACAGTGATACTGTTTGTTGCTTCCTACTCTGCCACGAAACAGCTGATCCTGACATAATAAAGCAAAAGCCTGTATAGGATTTTCTATCTAAAGCATCTCGCCCAATCGGCATCAACAAAACCTTCTAAGTCTAGATCAGTATTACTATATTTTAAACAATAATGTTTAGTACTTTGTAAGTATCTTAGTATCCTTTTAGCATAGTTCCAATGCACTTCGCTATGACAACTATTAAATTGGCTAAGGTAGCTAACTGAATATGCTATGTCTGGCCTAGTCAACACCGCCAAGTACATTAAACTTCCAATTAGTTCTTGATAAGGAATGTTAGGTTCACATTTTTCTGGCTTACCTATATTTAGTTTAGACTCAATTGGAGTATCAATAGGTTTACAATCAGACATATTAAATTTAGACAAAAGTTGTTCAATATAATGTTGTTGATCAACAGTAATAATACACCTTTTCCTGTCCATATTTATTCTCATGCCTAAATATTGCCTAACGGGTCCTAAATCCTTTAATTTAAATTCTGTACTTAATACATGCTTTAATTTCTGTGTCTCTAAATCATTATTTGAAAAAATCAAGAAATCATCAACATAAAGCCCAATAATGATTTTTACATCATCATACATTTTTGAAAATAAACATGGTTCACAAACACTGTTTTTAAAACCTAAATTACATAATAAATCTTTAACTCTTTGGTACCACATTAAAGATGATTGTTTCAATCCATAGATGGCCCGCTTTAATTTTAAAACTTTACCATGACTTTTGTTTACAAAACCTTCAGGCACTGACATATAAATGTCTTCTTTTAAATGACCGTTCAAGAATGCGGTAGTTACATCAAGATGAGTAATGTCCATACCTATCTTTACGCTTAAAGCAAAAAGCAACCGTAATGTGGAATGCCTCACAACTGGTGAAAAAGTGTCAGTATAATCTACACCTGGCTTCTGTGTGAATCCCTTTGCTACAAGCCTAGCACGGTAGCGCACGTTATTGTCAAAGTCAAGTTTTTTATTTAGCACCCATCGACACTTCACAATTGACACATCACCTGGATTGTCCACCAGCTCCCAAGCATCATTTGCGTCAAATGACTGTAGCTCCTCCTCCATGGCCTGCTTCCACTGATCTTTCTCTGGCCCTTCAATAGCCTCTGCAAACATAATCTCACCTGCAGCTGGAACAGTACTGGAAAGGCACATGTTACTGAAGCCATACCGCTGCGGTTGTTTCCTTTCGCGCTTGCTTCCAACTGTAACACCTGGATCTGGAACAGCCACCACTGGTTCTAGACGCTCCTCGGATGAACTCTCTCGTGCGGTTAATGTTTCATTACCGTCAGCATAATCTGATGAATAGTTCTGTGATTCTGAATCATTGTGTTCACATTCCCCCACTGAATCACAGCTCTGATCATGCTGCTCTGGTATGATTTCAGTCGGAATCCAAGTCGCAGGATCTTCAACTGTTTCCTCCATACCAAGTTTATCTTCCATCACAACTATGTCTCTGCTAGTGCTGACTGTATTTCTGCTTGGATCATACACTCTATAGCCCTTGACATTGTCCGCATATCCAACAAGTATATGCTGTTGTGAAAAAGGTAGCCTTGTTTGTTTCCCTTCACAACAGGTCACACAATCTGACTGTGTCACTTCATAATCGTCAGGATAAGATAATCCATCAACAAGTCCATTTTTCATCTTGTTCATATCTTGACTGTTTAAATGTGCTAGCCGCCTGTGCCACAGCCCACCACTTGCAGTTGGAGTAGCTAATAAACATCCTTGCGACTTTATCCTCAACTTATAAACACCTTCGGTTAAATCTGCAGTCGCCACCAACACATCATGCTTGTTTCTAATGTAACAATGATTGGCTTTAAAGACGACACGATTCCCGTTCTTTATAAGCTCACTGACAGACAATCATTAAAAAATGTACGAAACCACAAACCATGTTCATTAATTTCTCCATGTTTAGAACAAGCACCATTGTAAGTTCAGAGGCCGAAAGGCCTACGCATAATGACCTGCAAAAACCAAGATTTTAATTTTCTAAGGGGAGCAGGCTCCCTTTATAAATAGCGAATAGCGAACTTTGCAGTCGTCCGTATAAAACGATAGACACAACACCTACACTTCTTTACAACACACCGAAGGGCGCCCTGCCCAGGCTGGTTATGTGGGAACTCGTGACAGGTGGGAAATAGCCCCAACCACCACACGTTTTCCAGGTCGAGAGACACACATGCCAGTCGAGGAAGGGGTCGGGGGGCTAACTAAATTAATTTAATTATAAAATAATCACAAAAAACACATAAAAAACATATATATACAATCACAAATATATAATTTATTTTTTATTTTTACTTATTTTTTAAATCAATTACCTATAATAACGCACCGACCTGATGGTTTGTTGCAGGTCGGGAAGAAGACGACTTGGGAAAGGGGGGCCTTATTGGTACTGGGTTCAGAGACTGGTGCTAGGGGCCCCTCCAACTCTAATTATTTATAAGGGTTTTATTACTCCACTGTCACAAACTTGGAAAAACTAATCATACCCTGTGGGATACCCTTATAGGACACCTCGGGAGACTAGGGACTCACCGACTCACTACATGCGAAATTAATTAGCACACTTGCAAACAACATTTCAACATGTTAGACATACATCACGACACAACATTCACTCCAGCCGGGAGGCTGGAGGGGAGCTCCACTCCCCCGCCGAACACACGAAAACGTAATTGTACTTAAAATAGGCAACACCAAATAACTCGCCTAAATAAGGGCCCGGTGCCCAAATCCCCACATATACACTGTCCCCACCGCCGACCCAATGATTTGGGAAAGTGTCAGTGTGCATTTGTTTGACAAACACCTAGTGAGTTATGGGAGCTTCGACTTCCGGTCTTACAACACTAAAAGCCATTCGGTGGCATATGAGGGTTCGGCGGTGGCCTTCCACCATTTTGGTATCTGCGATCACAATACACATCGGACGTCTTCAGACCGCCGTCTAATCTATATTAATTAGCTTTCTGGTAAGTGCTATTTTGTGAACGTGTGCATGCTGGGTATTTTTTTATGTTTAATGTTAGCATGTCAAAGTCGATTGCCTGAAATGTACCAGGAATACCTGCTGCCATATTATTAAAATATATAAGTGGCTGGAATATATATATGTGTGTGTATGTGTGTGTGTGTGTGTGTGTGTGGCATCATGCATAGTATTCCTTTTTAAACACTGAAATGTAGCTCAGGTAGACAGGCTTCTTACCTGATGTGCGCCGAATAAAAATACAGTTTATATGCTACGTCTGTGAGGTCGGAAATAGTGTTCGCAACATACATGGTGTCTTGAAAGTAAGTTTAGTCTGAAAAGTAGTGGACAGTCAGTTTTACTCGCGGTATCCTCGCATTTTTTAAAAATCAATCCTTTGAAAAAAATCACCACATGAATTTTGTTGTTTCCTAAATATGTCGTGTATCACAAGCATTTTGTTAAATACCTTAATTTATTCGTTTGAAGTTTTACAAATATTTTATATATAGATTCTAATATTTCATTAATGTGAATAAAAACAGAGAGGAAATAGGTGTGTAGGTAATGCCTATTAAGAAATATTATTAAACTGAGTTTGCATTGTCCTTTTGACATCATCTTTGTTTGCACGAGGGAAGGCTACGGTAGAAGCGCACAACTGCTAACTGATAGTAATATTCACGACAAATATACAGACAAAATTGTGAAAGATTTATGCAAAACATGTATATTTAAGCTACATGTTAAATAATATATAAAATGCACTGTCTAAACTCCCAAATTGTGATTGTTGTTCGAGTCTAAACATTAAATGTCATTTACAACCTACAAACCTCGTTTTAAAAATTAATTCGTGTAGATCTTGACAGCAGAAGTGTCTGTAAAAATCTTTCTACTATATGACTGTACTCCTAATGTCTCCAGTAAACATTAGTAATGCATGGTACGAGATATATATATAGGAGAAATGCGTAATAATAATGCTAGTCATTCAAGTCGCGAGCAGAACAAAGTTTGTTATAGTTTGTGTACAGAATACCATCAAACAATTGTAGCGAATGCACTACTCTCAAAATATGTTTCAGGTAAAAGTTCCTTCGTTTGATAATAATTGAGAATGGGAGAAAGAACACTAATGTGGCTAACAAGAGCTGCATATTACTCGAGCAGGTTACCGTAAAAAATAATTTTGACGAAATTTGAGTGCTTCATTTGAATAATATTGCATTAATCGCCTTTTTTTCCATGGCGGATAGACATGGTGGAAGTCACCAAACCACGTGAATTATTTTATTTTAAATGATACATTTAACTCGTATAAGTGTAGTCCATGGCAGCTTCGACTTGACTCCCCTTCAACAACATACCGGGCATGATTCCCAGCAGGGTTGTTGTGGATATTTGTCTGTGCTTGTGCAGTTATCTCGCATGTCTCCCATGTCATTTCATTGACTAATTTCATGTTCACATTTACTTAAGCACGTACCCTTTATCATTTCTATGTTTCGTGCAAAAAAAAAATTCATGTTTAATATGATGATATTTGCTGAATAACAATTGTGTGTGTTCGTAGGTTTTCTCCTCATTATTCAATGTCGAGCTGCCATCGCATGTTCCATTGGAGACTCAGCTAAAAAGATCATCGCTGAACAGCCATTACTTCTGTCTGCTGTTTCTGGTAAGTTAACACAACTAGATTAATGTTGCTTCGATTATTGCATACAGGGACGTGATTCCCAGCAGTGGTCCATCCTGGATTTTTTTAATGGTTGTTGGTAAGTTTTCTCGGTGGTCTTCATTTCATTAACTAATTTCAATTTCACATTTTGTAAAGTATTTAATTTTTTATTACTATGCTCCATCTTTAACAATTTTTATCATGATATATAGAATGTTCATTTACTGAATAAAATTTTTTATGTGGTATCCAGGTTATCCAACATCGAGCTGCCTTTTGCATGATCTGTTGGAATACTTTGACATAACAGCTTATTCCTTCTGTTGTTTCTGGTAAGTATGTAGGGAATAATTAATCAATGCTTTTTTATGCAATTAAACATAATTCGAGAAATTAAAGTCGTACATCGCTATGACAAGTGCCACGCAGAGGATTTTGGAGGCATGTGACAAAGCTAAATTATTTGACATGAAACATTGAAAATTATATATGTATGTTTTTTATTCTGCATTACCGGCAGAAAACACATTTCTTGTAAACAGTTTTATAGTTTACTGTCAAGCTAAATATTAATAATAAAAAAATTCCCCTGTTCTTATTAAAATATTCAGAATAACTCTATCCGATTAAATAATTCTCCTGTTGTAAACCAAGTCGCTACAATGTCCAATGCTGTTCATAATTTCATTATATGCTACAATCGTATACAGACAAGTAGTTTCGCATTGTCACATGGCAATGTCAGTAAATTTTATTGTGAAAACCTTCCTAATTTTAATAGCTTTGAAGGGAACCTTTGGCAAACATGCCCAAGCTAAGACAACTTAAAAAAAAAAGGCAGGTTGATTTGGAAAGGTAAAGAAAATTTTTTTACGAGCTGGTTGTAATCGAAACGTATCACATAATGCAATTGTTTCTACACTGAAAAGCCAAAAAAAAAAAAAAAAAACTGGTACACATGCCTAATATCGCGTAGGGCTCCTGCGAGCACGCTGAAGTGCTGCAAGACGACGTGGTATAGCCTCGACTAATGTCTGAAGGTATGCAGGAGGCAATTCACACCATGAATCCTGCAGGGCAGTCCACAAATCCATAGGAGTGCGAGGCGGTGGAGATCTCTTCTGAACAGCACGTTGCAAGGCATCCCAGATTTTCTCAATAATGTTTATGTCTGGTGATTTAGGTGGCCAATGGAAGTGTCTAAAGTCAGAAGAGTGTTCCTGGAGCCACTCGGTTGCAACTCTCGACGTGTGGGGTGTCGCATTGTCCTGCTGGAATTGTCCACGCCCATCGGAATGCACAATGGACATGAATGGGTGCAGGTGATCGGACAGGATGCTTACGTATCTGTCACCCATCAGAGTCGTATCTAGACATATCAGGGGTCCCATTTCACGCCAACTGCACACACCCCATACCATGACAGAGCCTCCACCAGCTTGAACAGTCCCCTGTTGACATGTATGGTCCATGGATTCATGAGGATGTCTCCATACCCGACACGTGTTTCCAGTCATCAACAGTCCAATGGCGGTAATGGCGGGCCCAGGCGAGGCGTAAAGCTTTGTATCGTGCAGTCAACAATGGTACACGAGTGGGGCTTCGGCTCTGAAAGCCCATATCAATGATGGTCCGTTGAATAGTTCGCACGCTGGCACTTGTTGATGCCCCAGCATTGAAATCTGTGCCAATTTGAGAAAGGGTTGTACTTCTGTCACGTTTAATGATTCTCGTCAGTGGTCGTTTGTCCGTTCTTTCACGATCTTTTTCCGGCCGCAGTGATGTCGAAGATTTAATGTTTTACTGGATTCCCGATATTCATGGTACGCTCGTGAAATGGTCGTACGCGAAAATCCAAATGTTATGGCTACCTCGGGATGCTATGTCCCATCTCTCGTGCGCCGACTATAACACCGCGTTCAAACTCACTTAAATCTTGATAACTTGCCATTGTAGCAGTAACCGATCTAGCTGTCGACCACATCCCGTTACTCTGATTGGTTCCATACCTCTTTTATTTGCATACGCACGCCTATACCAGTTTGTTTGGCTCTTCAGTGTATATTGAAGAAGCTGTGACTGATAGTATTGAGAAAATATGTCTTGAGGAACAGGTGTAAAAGGAAAGGGGTTCAGGTGTCAATAACCTACAGCTTCGCATAAATAAATTGCATCCCCTCCACATCTCTTCATAAGTCGATTTACCTGATGCTATAAAAAACAAGCATGCAGTAATAAACCCACAGAATTGAAAGGACCACGTGCGTTTCAAGGGGGTGATTTTGTCACTGTGTGTTGAAGGTAAAGATGTCCAACGAGTCGACCACCACAATGGAGCCCTAGAAGACAAGTTTGTTTTTATATGCCTCGAGTTCCCGACTCCACTGCATCAAATTAAAGTCTTCGAGAACAACAACCCTGCCATATCAGTCAATGTGTACTTGTTCAGCAATAAGGAGAAGGAAGTGCCCATACGAGTGCTAAAAGAAGAACAAGAAAATCATTTTGACCTGCTGCTGCTAACGACAGAGTAAAATGCTCACTATGCCTACATAAAGAAATTTTCAAGACTGGTGCGATCCCAGGTATCAGCTCACAAGGAAAAAATCCACATATGCAAGCGATGTTTCACCTACCAAGAATTACTGGGTTGATCAGCCAACAGTGCCTGGAAAAATACATGAAATACTGCAAAAACCATGCACCAGAGTGTGCCGAGATGCCTAAGCCAGGTGAAGATGGTAGTCTGCCCGTTTAGAAATGTAAAAATTATAATTTTGGAAATAAATTCCCGATCGTCGTGTACGCTGACTTCGAGGCCTTGCTCAAACTTTACACCCGCCAGCTGGACCTCAGACGCTTGCACACATATACATTCCAAAAGCACGTTGCCTACAGTTTCTGTGTGTATTCAAAGGTAGACAATTATGTAATTCCTGCAGCCTTAACCTCCACACTGCCTGCTGAGCCGATACTATACAGGGGACATGATGCAGAAAAGAAATTTTTAGACACCATCGTGAATATAGGAAAAAATGTATATTATATATATGTTACTACGAAGAAGATGGAGCCGCTCACACCAACCGAACAAGCAAATTATATTCGGGCCATGTCGTGTTGTTATTGCATCACATCATTTACTCCTGAAAATTACACAGTGAGGGATGATGACCATTTTACCGGTATGTACATTGGGGCTGCATGCAACAGCTGCAATTTCCTTCACCGTCGTCCAAAGAAACTGGTTGTATTTTTCCTTCCTGAGCTACGACGAAAATTTTACTATCAAGAATGTGGGGTATGACAACACAGGAAGTATACATTATTCCACAAACAAGAGAAAAAAATTATATCATTTTCGAAGCAATTGGGAGACAGATTTTCTGCGCAGTTTGTTGATACTTTTCGTTTTATAGCCCGCAGTCTAGCATCCTTGGTCCAGTACTTACCACTTTCAAAATTTAACAACACAAAGTTCTGCAACCCCAACCGACACTTGTCACACAAAAAGCGTATTAACGTATGATTATGTAGACAGCTGGGAGAACTTGAACGAGCAGTAGCTGCCCCTTCAAGATGATTTTTACAACAAGATAAAAAATTCTGTAATCACCGAGGATGATTATGCTCGCACCCAGACAGTATGGCAAGCATTCGGTGTACTTCATTAGGGGAATACAGATATATATATACCTCAAGACAGACGTTCTTCTCCTGGCCGATGCTTTCGAGAACTTTAGGGACCTCTGCTTTTTCAAATACAATCTCGACTGTGCTCAATACATCAGCATGCTGGGGTTTGCTTTTGATGCCATGCTACTGAGGATAGGGGTACAACTTAAATTAATGAGCAACTATGATATGTACATGTTCGTCGAAGATGGGATATGTGGTGGTAAGGCACAGTGCATAAAACATCACTGAAAAGTCAATAAAATTTACGATGCTGAAACCTACAATCCAAGCAAGCAGACGACTAATCTGCAGTACCTTGATGCCAACAACTTGTATGGATGGGCTATGAGTTTACCGCTCTCAGTACACAATTTTAATTGCCCTGATAACACAAACATCGATGCCATGTCCATTCCAGACGATGTTGATACTGGCTATATTCTCGAAGTCGACATAGAACATCCCACAGACCTGCATGAGGACCACAAAGAACTGCATTCCTACTTGTCAACCAGTGTCCACTGGGCTCCAAGCATCCGAGACTGATGACGACTCTCGAAGACAAAGAAAGGTATATTGTCCACTACCACAACCTGAAACAAGCTGTATCACATGGATTACGGATAAAGAAAATCCAGCATGTAGGGAGCGGCAGAAATAACTCCCGAATATGCCACCGTCATGGGCTCGGCGCTAGTGGTGGTAGGCGGCCCGGGGTTGTGTCATAGTGCAGCACCACTGCTGCCATNTTAGGGAGCGGCAGAAATAACTCCCGAATATGCCACCGTCATGGGCCCGGCGCTAGTGGTGGTAGGCGGCCCGGGGTTGTGTCATAGTGCAGCACCACTGCTGCCATTTCAGTCGCCACCGTGGCATGGAGCGGTGAGCATCGTGCGTTCGTCCTTGAAACTTATTTCAAAAATGGCGATTCTGTAATCACAATGCTGTACGCGCTTCGGAATAGGTCGGCACGGTGCAGTCCCTGACAGGAGAACCGTTCTATTGTGGGTTAAAAATTATAGAGTCACAGGTTCGGCTTTACAAAGTGCACCGCCAGGTAGGCCTCGCGGCGCTCGAACTCCACAGAACGTTCAATTACTCCAACAAGCAGTTACCAAATCTCCAAGACGTCCAGCCCGTAGGCACGCTGCCAGCTTGGGAATATCTCATCGTAGTGTGAGAAGAATTTTACACCAAGACCTCCACTTTCATCCGTACAAAATCATGGTTGTGCAGGAACTTAGTGGACGTGATTGGGCCAATCGTATTGCATCTTGTCAGGCTATACTGTAAAACGTTCCAACAGACGCAGTTGTGCTCTCAAGTGACGAAGCACATTTTCATTTATCAGGATTCGTCAACAAACAGAATTTTCGATATTGGGCAGAAAATAATCCTCTGCAACTTCATGAGCGACCTCTCCATAGCCAACGTGTCATTGTTTGGTGTGCTGTAGCAGACTTTGGAATAATAGGCCCGTATTTTGTTGAGGAGGAAGGACGAACAGTTACAGTAACGTCTCATCGTTACGTAGAGATGCTACACAACTTCCTGGAGCCGAAACTGAATGAACGTGGAAATCCTGCTGTATGGTTTCAACAGGATGGTGTCACCGCTCACACAGCAAGAGAATCTACGGCAGTCCTAAGACAAATGTTTCCAGGGCGTTAAATCTCACTGCGAGGCGACATCCCGTGGCCAGCTCGTTCACCCGATCTTACCGCCTGTGATTTATTTCTCTGGGACTACCTGAAGCGTAAAGTCTACAAAAAACAAACCGATGGCAATCGATGAACTTAAAGCTGCTGTCCGACACGAAATCGCGGAAATTCCACAAGAAATGACGAGGAGAGTAATGCGTAATTTCAGAGTGAGGCTTCAGACATGTATAGACAGTGACGGTCGGCATTTGAGTGAGATTATTTTTAAAAAGTAAGTGACAATTAAAAAAGATTATTTGTAAAAATTAAGTGAAAATTAAAAAATATTATGTTTAAACATTAAGTGAAAATTAACAGAAGACTATGTTTAATGATTAAGTAAAAATTATAAAAAAATATGTTTAAAAATTAAGTGAAAATTAAAAAAAATTAAATAAAACTAAATGGCAAACATAATTCTTTTAGATGGTTTAATAACATTTAGACTAGAATCGTTTGCATATTTTTTATTAGCCTTTCAAATTCGGGAGTTATTTCTGCCGCTTCCTGTATAATTCGAACAAAGTGCCTGGCTGAAACCCTTCATCGAGCTCAACACAACAAAACATCAAGATACTCAGAACGATTTAGAAAAATAATCCTTTAAATAGGCAAATAAGAGTACTTTTGGAAAACCTATTGAAAATAAGAGAAAATGGCTAAAACTGGAATTGGTGAACAACAGGAAGAGAATCAAGAAACTGGTATTGACTACCATGTTCCTCGACTGCACAATTTACGATGAGGATCTGGCCCTCCTCCATTTCAAATATGAAGAAGTCCTATTTGATAAGCCAATTTATACATGGTTCTCTGTTTTCGACTTGTTGAAAATACTTATATACCAGTTTAATTATGATGTCATGAAGGCTCAGCATGGAGAAGACCTGGAGCTCTTATAACTTGATCCCGACTCGTTCCTGTACAAGATACACACCCCCAAATTTTACAATTATTTGGCCAGCGATCCAGATTTTAAAAACGCATTTGACACCAGCATCTACCCCACTACACACCCCTGCTATTCGAAAAAAAAAAAATTGTGGGCAAGTTAAAAGACGAGTGTGGTGGGACACCATGACAAAAATCGTAGGACTACCAGCAAAATTTTATTCGTACAAATGCAGTGGAAAAGTTGCGAAAAGGGCAAAAGGCATACAGAAATGTGTAGTAAAAAATAAAAAATAAAATTAGAAGACTTCATTTCTGTTCTGGAGCAGCGCCATTTAATGAGGGTAAATGTTAGTTCAGTAAGGTCACGCCAGCATGAACTATATTCCGAATGCATAAATAAATTGGCCCTAACATGGAAAGATGACAAGAGGCAGATAATGGAAGATGGCATACATACAGAGTCTTAAAGATATGACAATGGCGATATGTAAATATATCCCACCATCAGCTGCAGCGATACACTGTAGCCCATACAAAAGTATGCACATCTTGCCAGATGTGTCATTAACGAATCATAATGGTAGCTGTAGTCTTTGCAATAGGATGCATATCTTGTCAGGTGTGTCGTTGTACATAGATATTGGAGCCTGTCAATACAAACCAGCCAATCGACCAGTTATTTTGTCTATCCATTTTCTTTTGACCGATATTGTGTTAGATTGTGTGGTATAACACTGTAGCGCGTGCAAGAGGTATACTCATCCTTTCAGACGTATCGTTGGTTTATCCAAGTCCTCAGCTTCTTTGTATTCACTATTGTTTTTACACAAGATTTTTTTTCCCTGGGTAGCTATGTTTTTTGGCAAGGTAATTTTGGTCACATTTTTTCTTTTATTGGTATACATTATATTCATGATTTTTTCGGCGTTGCATGCAAGGTTCGTCCGGCTTTCTTTGATTATTTTCTCCATTTATATTGTTTGTGGGTAACTGTGCTATCTTCAAGATTTTGCTGCTTTACATGCAAGGTTCGTCCACAATGCTTTGATTATTTTATCCATTAATATTCTTTGTGAGCAACTGTGCTGTCTTCAAAATTTTTTGTCGTTGTGTGCAAGGTTCGTTTTCATTACTTTGATTTTCTTCTTAATTGGTACACTTTTTTTGGGCAACTATGCTGTTTTCAAGATTTTTCGGCATTGCATGTAAGGTTCATCTGCCTTGCTTTGATTATATTCTCCATCTATACTTTTGTGGGCTGCATTGTCTTCAAGATTTTTCGGCGGTCTGCCTTGCTTTGATTATTTTCTAAATTTATATTCTTTGCGGACAAATATGTTGTCTTCGACATTTTTCTGCATTATGCGCAAGGTTCGGCTGCCTTGTTTTGTTTTTTCATGAGACACATATAATTTTTGTGTCACGTTCTGTAATCATTATTTTTAAACATATGTGTGTTACTCTGTTTGCTATTATTTGACAAGTGTCTTGTAATCGAGGTTTTTTTCTATGCATCACACCGAGGTCATGAAAGAATGACATTAAATATTCTTCTCTGCTGAAGGAAACGATGCTGGAAAGGGGACTGGTAATGTGGGGGTTAATGAGGTCGGGATGCATAATAGGAGGCAGTTCCTCGCCTCGGGGATGTAAAACCTGAAACGATTTCCCTCCCCCTCGCCCCCAACAAAAATTATGATATATCTGAATAGGTAATATCATAGAGACTATGAAACATAAAGCCCTTTTTCTTTCAATGTGAAATTCTCGTCATTTTACTTCCACAATTTAGTACGAATAGGATTTGGTGCCTATGTTGGGCTTCCAACCCGTGGGTTACGAACAATTCACAGTGGGTCTAACACTTATCCTTGCTGGAATTGTGAATGTAAAATGGCGGTTTTATCATATGCACATAAAAGTTATGTAGGTGACAATGTTCTTACTGTTTCTTCTCTCTTCTCTCTTTCTTTTGTCTATGCTATATTCTTTCTTTCTTTTGTGTTCGTTTGTCTGCTTTGTTTAGTTTTTTTTTAGGTGGGTTGTTGTCCGTACCGGCGTTGGAACTCCACTTACATAGTACAGTCACACAGCACTAAAAGAAAATTAAAAAAAAAAAATTTTTTTTTCCGAAAATAGGAAAATACTATGAGTTACATAACTTTACATAATTTATCCAAAAAAATGATAGCAAACATACTGCGTAGTCCCTGATCCCAATGTCAGGGACCCATGCAAATGGTTATGTCATGTGGATGGTAAAGGGGAAGGGAGATGCTGGTCTAATGAGATCGGCTGCACCGCCCCCCCCCCCGGCCAAACCACACGAGATGGAAGTACCATCGGCTCCCTGGAGATTGTGGTGGACTCGCTCCAGATGGAGAAGAGAGATATTTACACTGAAGAATATGAATTGCAAAAAAAAATATATTGTGTGAAGTAAAATAAATATTATGTTGAATAAATTTTTTTAAATTATCTTTGGTTAAATGTTTTATTTATAATTTATATCCCTTTTTTCATATTTAAAAATATTACAGCTACCAGGCTGGTTGTACAAAATTTGAAGTGATTAAAAAAAACTTGTGAATAATTTTTCGAGATAACTTAAATCTAAAATTCTGTTGAATATTTTTTACCAATAAGAATGCATTTGAAAAATTAATAAAATCGAATATGTCCATCGGAAATTTATTTTACCATTAAGAATTGTCTTAAGAGAAAATAAATTAATCATATAGAAAAAAAAATGAGTAGGGTAAAATAAATAAAACCCACAAATATTTTTCAAAAACTATTAGTTTAGTACACAGTCAATACACAACCAATTTAAACTTTTTTTTTAAGTTCATAAAGTGGTCTACTTAAGAAGACTTACATGCATGGCTAAAAAGTTCTCGAATTATGATAAGAATCTGCTTCTTGCGAAGCATCGTGGACCAAATCATCGCTCTGGCCCAGACACTTGCTACCACCTATGTGCCAGACTGTGCCGTAGAGCTGTCCCAGGCGGGGCATAAATAGTAAGTTTGCTACCAGCATCCCGGGTCCAAGAAGAATGCATCCATTCAACCAGACGACCAGACACCACAGAGTACAGCGTCGGCACTAGGCACTCGAGTCAATACCTACCATGGATGGTTCTACGTCCAGCTCGGGAAACAAACCTGCACCCACTCGTCAACATAGCCCAGCAGCATGTATTCTTGGAGCTGTGGATGCTGGATCCACCGGGCCTGCTGTTGATGGTTGCCCCACCATTGGCGAGGTGGAAGTCGTGGAGTCAAATATTAAAGAAGAACAAGATCCGGTTATGTTGAGGTGGATTACCAATTGGTAACCGATAGATATCACTACGATCCAGAGACTTGTGCGATGCTTCGCAAGAAGCTGATTCTTATCATAATTCGAGAACTTTTTAGCCATGCATGTAAGTCTTCTAAAGTAGACCACTTTATCGTGTACCTGTAATCCAAATCCCTTCAGCGACCGAAATACCAGTATCAGGCGCGTGTACTGCAGGCCGTGTATGGCATGAAATATTTATCTTGCGGCGATCAGAAAGAGGCATTGCCAAACTCCGTATTTATTTTAGACGATGTCACACATGAGAAACAGACTTTCATTCAAGAATACTTTAGCATTGGATTGCATGCGAGCGTGGACTGTGTTTACTTGAGTCAAACTTATTCGTGCATGCCAAAACAGTTACTATGCGATAATGTGAATTTCCTCGTATTGTTTTGCATGGATGGTACGAAATTGCGGCATGTGTACAACGACCGCAGGATGTGCACGACGACCACTTCAATACGGACATGACATTCGCAGAGTTTAACAATAGGTGTTCTTTGTGCTGGAACTAGTAGTACGGCATATTGGTGATCGATAAGGATTCGCTGGTACATACGGGAAGGTACAGGCATGGCTTCGATCAGTTTATTTTTAAATGCCATGAGTCAAGACGCCATTTCCAAGTTCGGACATGGTCTATGCTCCGATGATGATGATGGTGGGAAATTAAGTGGTGGAAGATTTGGTGGCAGTCGAACAGCACATAGGGGGCTCAGAGGCACGGATAATATACCTGATCAACGTGTCTAATGTGTAGAGATGGTAAGAATTGAAGCCTCTTCAAAATATGTTAATATATAAACTGGCTGCAAAAACTGATGCTGTGAGTCATAGTAAGAAGTTGCTGTATGCGTGCGTCGACCGAATGGAAAGGATGGAAAATTCACTTTACTCAACTCGGGAGTGAATATGTATATATATCTGTGTGGTTGTGTGTTTATTCCATTCTATGAATGATGGCAGACCAAACCGAATTGACGACTGAGCTGCAGCGGGTCATCGAAGCTGTTCGCACGAAATATCTGCTCGCAAAAAGTTACACACTGGCTCTCGAGAATCGAAGTGAAGAGGCTTACAAGCTGATAACCAGCCATCTCAACGAACTGGTCGACAGCGCCTGGAGGAAGCTTTGCCTCAGCCAGATATCAAATATGAAATCAATGTGGAAGGACCGACCCTGACATGTAAATGTAAAAGAAGTCCAGAACTGCCCTAATCGTAAGGGGCATCACTAGCGACGATGACGATTTACACCTGATCGATTTGCTGTGTGTGCGAGAACAGAAACGAAGACGATAGCGTGGACCAGAGGTGGGCACCCTGGTCGGGCACTTCTTTGCTTCCTACTGCGATAGGAACAGCGACAAGACATACGGCTTGTGACACCACGATGAAAAATGGTTTCTTGTAAACACTAGGAAGTGATTTTCTTTCCAGGAGATGTGATGCAGATTGGTAAGCGCAAGGTGAAAATGACGCATGGTCTGTGCGAACTTTTGTTTCGTCGGCATCCTGGACACTACAACGAATCGGTTTTGCACAAGTACCGACGCCTGGTACAGCCCAGTCATGCTCATTACGCAAATGATAATCCATCAACACGGCGATTGAATGACATGACGCATACGAAATTCAGCATTAACGTGGGACTGTTTCCACGATTGGTCGAAGCTATTGGATCGGGTCTGCTGCTGCAGAATATCGACGCCAAATGCAAGATAGACTACAGGTTTTGGGATGATCCGAACGAACTCGTCGATAGACTACAGCTACTGGTCGCTTCGCAGTCTGTTGGCAGCTGGTCGCACACCAACAAGATTATATACATCATCGAAGAACTCGTCGAAGCTGGCTACATCGTGAGATGACGAAATATGCAATTTCCGGGGAATTCACAAGTCGGCCAGAAGGATTTATCCTCGGAGAAAGTACACCATGAAAGGGCTGGACGATATTTTCCAATCCGACCTGATCGAAATGCAATACCTTGTTTGTGCGAATAAAGACCACCGCTACATTTTGACCATAATATACACATTTTCCAAGTATACCTGGGCCAGACCGCTCAAGTCGAAGAATGTGTGTGATGTCACAGAGGCTATGGTAGATGTGTTACGCGAAGGACGCGTATCTCCACACTAACCATGGTAAATAACATTTTAGTGCTACTTTCTGTGCACTGATGAAAAGGTACAGCATAAATAACTATTTCATGTACTCTGTACTTTATTGAGGCTAGTATCGTCGAGCGTTTTCACTGGACTTTGAAAGCCAAGTTGTGGAGAAATTTCACTGCGAATGGAAACTGCAAGTGGCTTTTGCTACTGCCGAAACTCATCTGCGAGTATATTTCTACCATTTATTCTACCACTTGCATGAAGCCTTAAGATGTCAAGAATGACTCCTTGCTTCGGAACGTATATGCTATTCCAACGAGGAGGGACTTGTGCAAGCCTAAAGCCAATATCGGCGACCTAGTGCACATATCCGAACAACGTGGCATTTTCCACTCGGCCTAGCGTCACAACTTATCTGCGGAATTGTACAAGGTGGTTCGCATATGACATTGGTACCCACGCATGTATCGTATTACCTCGAGGACCAATATGGCGAACCCATCGTCCGAGGCTTTTATGCCGAGGAGATACAGCATACGAAGATTCCTGATGTTTATTTGGTAGAAAAGGTGCAGAAACGACGACATGGACGTGTGTAGATGAGGTGGTTCAGACACTCGAAGCGCGACGACTCCTGGGTCGATGAGAAAGACATTTTGAAATAGGAACTACGAATATTTAAAAGTTATATTATGTACATGTATTTTTTAAAAAATAAAACGTGTTTTATCTTCATTAACATTCATTTTATTCTTGCCTGTCCTTATATGCAATATTAGGGGGGCGGATGGAGATAGTTAGCTCTGTGAAAAAAAAACTAACACAGCTCTTCTCATGCATGTAAAGGTGCTGACTTAGGGTGCTGTTACACAGCACACTGAACTAATTAATGTGAACATGTTAAAGTGGCCATATTTAAACATGTTCAGTTGAATGACATCCGAAGTGAACATGTTCACATAGTTACACGACAACCGATTGTTGCAGTCGCAACAGATAGCAATGTTTACATTTAGTGTATTTGTTTACTTTACCGAGGCATTCTGTCTTACAGGCTTAATGTTTGAAGGTGTGATCAGGCAAGCCGTTCAGCTAAGGCCTGACCACACCATAACATCTCCCCCAAGGTTCACTAGCGAGATGCCCTCATCTCGCCCTAGAGTCCGTGTGGATTATGTAGGTGACTGTGAGTTGCGGGGTTTATGTTGTGGCAGTAGGAATATGGATCGGGTTGAAGTCCTCTTCGCTATGGTAGGTAACATTTTTGAAAGGATTTAAAACAGATGGATAATTGAGGTATAAGGAACTGCCAGTTGCTATCGTGCAGTCCTCGTGCCAGGTGGGCCGGTCAAACGCTGGGCAGTGTGTTTACAGCGGCCTTGCGCGCCTTACCCTTGTATTTCCTCTGGGTAAGCGGTAGTGCTGACGGCCGTGAGCGCTACCGCTTACCCAGCTCGCGAGTCTTACGTAAAAATATTTACAGGTAACCAGCGGTTCAGGTATTTTACATACACCACTCACACCGCACCCTGCAGGTACCTAACACGTACATAACAAACTTTATTTTACTCAGAAGTTCCAACATAACATAAAGCATCAATTACATAAAAATGTAATATTATAACTCACAGGAGGCCTCCAGTAGGTGTCAATCCTTGCACATTATACAGTATAACTAAAGGAAAAAAAAAAACTTATTTTTCATTTCTACAACACATATTGCGTGCACCTAGAATAAAACTATATATATTGTAATGATTGCCACACTATCAGTACACATTTTTTCAAATATTGTCTACTGAATTACTTTTACTTTTATTATCTACATAACATTCATACAATAAAGATGTCTTGCAAATAATATCACATTAAAGAATGGCCATAGTAGAAAAAATGATGTCATTAAGAAGTAAATTTTGACATTGCTAGCAATGACGATTTTAATTTTGTTTGTAAAATTCAGATATCATTATATTATCATTATTATTACATTGTATGGTAAAAAGACAACATTTCTGTGAATTTTTTTAAAAATCTTTTTAATACTATTAGTATAATTTAAAATACATGTCATAACATTGCTAGTATAAGTATACCCTTCTATCCTTCCCTCTTAAGTATTGAAACGTAGTTAAAATGCAGCTGTACAATTTTTAATTTTATGGAAGTTTAAATTAATTAATTAAATAATATTCTATGTTTCGATACCATCCCATCAGTGTCCTAACCCAGTGACATCACGTACCATTTAGTATGTAACAATTCTCAGTGATCTAAAACGTGTATTTATTTCCAGTAAGTGTAGTTTCTGTACAAACAAAACGCAATAATTGCAACGAGGAGAGCAATTAACTTACAAATTTAAATTCTTTTCATTGTTAAATATTTTTTTCTATTTTCATTGTGGTAATGAGCCACGCCAAGTAGGGCTAGAGACTTATGAACTCAAGAAAGGCTGACGTGTTCGCAAACCGCCTGCGAGGCGTCTGCCGTGCTCGCGTGGAAGACGATCTGCACACCCAGCGGAAATACAAGTGAAAGTTCACGAACCTCAAGGCCACTGAAAACACACTGTAGGTACATATGTTTCATTAAAATAAAATAAAGTTCCCTTTACTGTTGCCAAAAATGTAAAATTACACGAATAAGCCTTTCCCTGTGCTTAGAATAAATTTTAATTCTCCTGTATTTTGCTGTTTTCCAGTTTGCTGGGTGCCGTGTATTGATGCTGTACAATTAATACATGTGCAGCAGAAATCCTGCCGGAAAAACAAGTGTAACAACTTGGTGTGCTAATGTAAATGCTACACAGAGTTCTCTATACCCTACTATAAAAAGGATATATCAGCTGAAAAATCCTGCACTTCTCACCTTAAAGACAAGGGCACAAGTAATGGTTTTAATAAATAATGCCCGAGAGAGTGTTTTTTATTTTACATCTATACAATAACCAATATTGTATGGCAGAATAACACAAAAATTTTAAAACATCAGTGTAATTCACTACATGATTTCACTGAGCACTTTCAACAGTTCAAATAACCGTTCTTCATGGCATATTTCTCGTTATGCCTCCGCTCTCCTGTAATGCTCTTCTTGAAACCTCATTTCCTCTGCTTCATAGAAGCGTTGCTCTGCATTCCTGTAATCAGTCAGAAATGTATCTGAAACATAATGTACACAAGAACACTTCATATTAAAGGTACACATGAAATATTGGTAATAGTTAGGGATATTCCTTGCATTTTAACAAAACTGGCATACGGTGTACAAATACTAAATGTTAATTAAACATTAAAAGATAGTACACAATCCATATTCCAAGGAAATCTCCATAAAATTGAAATTTATATTATCATACATCCCAATCAAGCACAAATTATCAATATTTGTAATAAAGGTTGCCACCTTTTTCTGATTTCAAAATTCAGCGACATTTCCCTATTTCTAGATAAAACTAATTTTTCCCCTATCCTTTTGTTTAACAAATTATCTTTATTGTGATTACACATTTATATTGCACCACACTTTTAACACCAAATTAACTACTATGATCTTACAACATAATGCACCTGAACAAAACACCCTACATCATATATTCATGATAATTAAAACTTTATTTTATACATTTCTGGTAATATACGCAAAATTAAATCTTTGTTTCGTTACGCATTTCAAAAATACTCTCTCCGCTGCAAAGATATTTGTTAATGATGAAAATAATAATCTAATTGAAATCTTGACCAAAATGTAACCAGATGGTTAGACCAAATATGTAAATGCAACATAAACTGGTTGCAAGCAACATGTTGCAAGCAACATGTCACAAGCCAAAACCATGTGGCAATACATCAGGCAGCTGTCCTACCAAAGAAACTTGGCAACATTTAAACTGACAAGCTCTAGAAAACCACACGTATTATTAATTTGTTTTTGCATTGGATACACAATCTGTTTACATAGGTGCATGATTACTGGTAGAACAGCCAAATATAGCTTGCAAATCACAGAAATCCCTGATATTTTATTTATATGTACAAAATTACCTGACATTTACCTGTTTTCCCTGACGTCTTTCAAATTCCCTGTTTCCAGGTTTACCAGACAAGTGGCAACAATGATTATGCCACTAATCTTTGTAAGTTAGTTGGCAAAAAAAGTATTAATTCTAATTGTTTATATGCTGTGCCTACATAAATACATGGCTACGTACAAAGGTGTTTCCAAATATTCAACATGTAAATGCTGTTAATATTACTACTTTAACAAGTTTGACGTGGTCAAGCACTGGCTCGGTGAAATTCTCGTCCCTAGTTGGGGAAGCCAACTTGACGCATGGTGTTACCAGAGCTGATGATGTAGGAAATATGTGCCCGGCGCCACAGCCCTGTGGTGAGCTGATGAAATGAGGTAGGTTCCGGTCGTCTGCCTAGGGGACTCTGGTTAACACTACATCACATATGATGGCGAGGCTGTAGGCCACCTCGGATGCCTTAATTAAATTACAAATGAAACACTTACGATGCTTGTGAAGTTATTTATTCCTTGCGACTCCTTAATGAACAAACACAACTTTAGTACAAAACGTGGCCTTAACGACCTGGAACGGCGACCGCGGGGCTTTATAATGTGAAACGCGGGTGCGTTTAAAAACTCTCCGATGAGAGTAACATTGCTCTCCCCTCGGCGCTATAACAAATAAAATAAATGATCCGGTTCATGAAGTGAAGTCTATTGTAGTGAATGTGAGTTCAGCTTAAGATGTCGGCACCGAGGGCCTTTGCGGAGCGAGAGACTTACACATCTTGATGCGTTCAAGTACTGAAGAGAACTGAGGGAAAGCGTGCGCCGGGTTCTGCTATCTGAGCGCAGCCGATGCCAAGCGGCGAAACGATGAAGCACAATATACACTAAAAAATGATTATGAGATGGAAGTGGCATGAATTAAATTAACCTAAGACAACACAATTTTTCCTTATACAAATACACAATAAAAATGATTATATTAATCCAAAAGTTTCCATCGTACCAGCCACAGTATTGCCAAGTGTACAATGTCAAATGTCCCTGGCTGTGGCTGTGTCGACTGTCTTTCATGGTGAAAATTGTGATATTAATTATATACACTGATACAATTAATAACACTGAATAAATACACTGATGCAATTGTGAACACTAATGCAATTATAACACTGATGCAATTAGATACCCAGATTGAATACACTGATTCTATTATGAACACTGCTGCAATTATAAACACTGATGCAATTATGAACACTCTCACTTGTGCCCACAAACCCATCGGTGTGGTGTATCTGGTGTAGCGGACACGACTGCGGCAGTCAGAGTGGGCACAAAGGAGCTCGTGAATGCGCGGTTCACGTCAAGTTGCTACCACTCTTCAATACAAGTGATACGACATTAGCAATGTTTGTCTCAGGGATGTCTGAATTAAGAATAACATGTAGACATGTCCTAGGTTTGAAGTATTAAAATATTATGCTTCATAATAATATAAAAGTGTGTTTAAAAGTACATGAATTACGACTAGAAAAAATTATTTTGTAATTATTTTCCTGTTCTTTTGTGATGAAGAACATAATCATTGGGATACAATGTCACATAACATTAAATGTTCTACACTGGTTTTGCAAAAATCAACACTTGTTCAGATGACTGCAGACCTTAAACAACAATATTTCCGAACAAACTTTTGGTACATATACGTATTATAAAGCAGTTACACATGTCATATTCACTTAATCATTTAATACTTACCCATCAGTGATGTGAGGGTAGCTTCTCGCTTCTGTTTCCTTGTGTTACGCTGATGAGACCCTTTTGATGCCTGATGTAGGTTCACATGTCTCATTAATATCCTGCATTGAAAAATTTGCCAGTTCCTCCAAAGTTGTTGAATCTTCAACTATCTCAGTACTATCAGTATTATTTGGCACTGGTGAATAGTGTCCCAAAACCATTTCTGGTTCTATTTTCGCTCGTGTTCCCATCACTGCATCTATTTCATCATAGAACAAGCAGGTTGTCGTTCCTGTACCTGTAATGACACTTTGTTCATTAAGTGGCTATAGTAAAAAGAATACAGTGACAGTGAAAAGGTTAATGTAAATTTCCAATTATCACTGTGCTATGAGAGAGACACCACTAGCCTCAAGTTCCAGTTATACATTGTTTTGTTAAACTCTCCAATTGTGATGTTATTTATTTATATGTCCACTTGTGAGGAATAATAATGACTATATATATATAGTATGTATGTATGTACAGAATAACAACTGTAAATTGAAATCTGAATTTATCATATTTTGGTTAGATATATATATATATAAAACCAAAAAATATTTATATTATATGTACAGAATAAAAACTGTAAATTGAAATCTGAATTTATCATGTAACCAAATAACCAAAATATGATAAATTCAGATGTTAAATTTACAGTTGTTATTCTGTACATACAAAACTACACATAGAGCGAAGCTCAAAAGTATCCATTATCTCAGTGCATGACATGTAAGCCTTACAAAATATTTATGATAAAATAAAATAAATTAAAAACGAGAAAGAGACACAAATTGATAATTTTTACAGTATTTGTGTACTGAATAAAGTTTAAATTTGAGGAAAGACTTATAGTAATATTTACTGTTGTGTTATAGCACTTATTTTCCATTATGTTTGCAAGTAAGTTGGGTAGAATATTTATTACACTCAACACCATAACATGTAAGCCTAGACTGAAGTTTTTTGTGCCCCACTTGCAACTGACAGTAACATAATTTGTATGAATAAGAATAATGTTATGCAATTTTCTAATGTAGCAGCTGAATGGAGGTATCAAACAAATGTCAGACTCAACTAGTAAATATAATACATTTTCACTTATTAAGGAGAAATATAATTTTCGTTGTGTAGGATGTAGAATTATTAAATTTGTAAATGTGTAAAGTCATAGCTGTATGGTAAACATGGACATCAGTAGAAATGATAGAAAATAAAGAAGTGAGCACGAACCCAGGTGAATACAAAACACTTTTAATGGCATGTTTTCAGTAAAATTTAGTATTAGTAACATACCAGCACCATACATACTCTACCATGAGTAAAATTGGTTTTGAATTAACCTTGTAACACTGTAATAGGTTATGCATCTATTAATTTAACCTATCATTTACAGATTTTATATAAGTTACTCAAAGTGCAACAAACTTCAACCTATACTTGGTGTGTCTTTTTAAAAGGGTTTTTGCGGCCACATAAGAACCTCAAAATAAACTTTCATTTAAACTCCAATTTGATGAAGGAGCCTATTCTATAAAGAAAAACAAGGTAATTAGTTTTGTTAAACTTAATAGTTTTTAGTCGAACAGACACACACAACACACGTTTTTACATTGTTAAAAACTGGACATAGCTCAGAGGATACAAAACAAGGAGGTAACTAGGTATAATCGATTTTACAATGTTTAGTTATCAAAACTTATCCAAATGTCAAAATTATATTTCTTTCGATATTTCAACACACACCCGTAATTTTTGCATTTAACATAATTGCATTTCTCATTACTTCAATATTAGAAAACTATGATAACAACATTTCTAAACGAAGATAAGTCCTTAGACTGTCAGCAAAAATCACTGTTCTAAAGCACTGATTATATTTAAATCAGTTTTACAAGTTTTAGTCAATCAATTTCTTTTGAAAAAGTACAAATTTTTTTGGTCCAAGTGGTTTAGTTAACACATCTGCGATTTGTATTTCAGTGGGACCGTGAGATAACTTCATCAAACCTACATATTTTTCATGTAAAAAATGATATTTGACATCTATATGTTTTCTTTTGCGATTCATTACACCAGTTCCAATTAGTTTGATGGCACTTAAGTTGTCAATCAGCATCTCAACTTCGACGGGCTTCTGGGTGAGTTCTTCAATTAACGCTTTGATGTAGATCACCTCTTTGCAGCTTTCTGCAGCTGCTATGAATTCAGCTTCCGTGCTGCTGTCTGCTGTCGTGGGTTGCTTTCTTGATCTCCAGCTGATGGGTCCGCCGCAGTAATACATCACGAAACCAGATGTACTTTTAGTAGTTGCAGGGTCGCCAGCATGATCAGCGTCGCAATACAACTTCAGTTCTTCAGAACCGTCAGATTTATAAGATATTCCCTTGTCTAGACTGCCTTTGAGATACCGCATGATGCGTTTTAGGTTGATCACATCATGTTCGTCCGGATTTTCCATTTGTCGACTGCAATATCCCACAGCGAAACTTATATCGGTTCTGGTCTTAGTAGAGAGGTACAACAAGCTACCCACTGCTTCACGAAACGGGAAATTCGATCGTTTGTCGGGCTTTTTTAAATCAGCAGGTGTGTATGCAGTCAAGGGCGTTTGTGCCGGTTTAGCTTCTGATATGTACTTTTTTAGAACACTTCTAATGAACGATTTCTGGGTGACTTTGATGGCTTCATTTGATTTTTCCAACTCCATACCAAGATAGGAAGTGGGGTTGTTCAAGATGGTTATTTCAAATTATTTTTCAAGATTTTTTAACAGTTTGTTCATTTTATTTTTATCCTTTCCAAGTAAAAGCCCGTCATCAACATGAATCGCCAGGATCAGTGATCTATCCTGGTTCACAAAAATGCAGTGGTCTGTTCTTAATGGGTCAAGACCTTGATGCTTAAGAAAAGTCACCAGTCGTTTTTGCCAACTAGCTGGGGCTTGGCGTAAACCGTATAAAGCTTTGTTCAGTTTGCAAATTTTGCCACTATGTTTGCCATACCCTTCTGGCAGAGACATATAAATGTCTTCCTCGATCAAACCGTGAAGAAAAGCACTCTTCACATCAAAAGTCTTCATTTTCAAGTTGTGTTTGGATGCATTGGCAAACAGAACACGGAGGGCATCACTGCCAACTACAGCACTGTAGGTTTCGTTGAAATTGATGCCAAATCGCTGCTGGCATCCCTGTACAACAAGCCTTGCTTTATACCTGCCATCATCTTTCACTCGAAATACCCACCGACTGCTTGGTACCCCTTTTTTAAAAACCACTGTTTTGTCAATAATGCTCCAAGTTTTATTTTTCTTAAGCGAGTCTTTTTCTTCTTGAATCGCAGTGAGCCATTTGTTTTTGTCTGAGCCATTTACAGCGTCACTGTATGATAGTAGAGCTGACTCATGCATAGTGTCATCGGTATCATAATCCAGAATGTAGTCTTTTAATTGTGTTGGGGCCTGAGCTTTCCGTAGAGATCTTCTTATTCCACAAGATTGCTGTACTGGATCATTATTTGCGTCATCGTGCTCTTGAGCTTCTTCGGAGTCTTGGGTGTAATTGGGTTGTGACTCATCATCAGCACCTGAGTCATTGTCTTCTTCTTCCGAATAGATTTCGCTGCTAGAATCGTGTTCGGAGCTGATTTCACTTTTGCTATCTTCTTTTTGGTTGTTGTTTAAGAAAACAAACTGGAAATTTCTTTTGGGTGTATTATAATTTTCTCCGGTGAATTTTACGTCTCTTGATGTGATGATTTTACGATTTTTTTTTGTCCTACAGTTGGTAGCCCGTGGTGGTGTAACCGACAAAAATGTACTCATCACTTCTTTGGTCAAGTTTCTTCAAGTGACCCTTTTTTGTGGACTAAAGCACGAGATCCGAAAATCTGTAGATTTTTTAAGTTTGGTAGCACACCATTCCACATTTCGTATGGAGTCTTGTCAGATAGTGCTACAGTCGGGCTGGGGTCAAGAGATACGTGCTTACGTAGAGAGCTTCGCCCCAAAATTCATTACAGAGACCTGAGTAAAAAATTAGCGCGCGTACTTTTTCCATCAGGCTTCTCATTAAGCGTTCACTTTTCCCATTCAGTTCTGGAACATATGGTGGGGAATAGTAAAATTTTATTCCTTTTTTCTTTGACCATTCCTTTAAATCACTTGACGAATTTTCTCCCGCGTTGTCACAGCACAGCATGTGGACTTTTGAGTTCCATTTTGTTTCAAACTCAGCTACAATGCGTTTTAGTTCTTGATCAAGTTCTGACTTGTGTTCCAGTAGAGCAACATCAGAATAATGAGTGTAATCATTAAGAACAGCAAGGAAATATGACTTGTTGTCCCACGTTTCTTCTATTAGCCCACATATATCAAAATGAAGAATTTCAAGTGGTCTATTGGCGTTTTTACGACTATTTTTGAATGGAAGACGGGCTTGCTTTGAGTTTGAGCAAACTTCTCATACTCTCTTCTTATCAGGCATTTTCAGTGTTTCCATTCCCTCACTAATTTCCTTCAATTTTGTAATGTTTGCGAAACCCAGATGTGCAAGCTTATGGTGCCACTCTACAGCACGCTTCTCATCGTGTTTTGCAAGAAACGCAGAATTTTCTTTGTCGTGGATGAGTTTTATTTCAAAAAGGTTGGTCTTGTTTTTGTATCCCTGCACCTCGAAATTATCCTTTAGTATCATTACTTTGTTCTTTTTAAAATTGACTAGTCCACCTGACTTAATAATTTTATTCACCGAAAAAAGGTTGGTAGAAAGATCGGGAACATAGAGCACATCTCTCAAAATACAGTTTTCAAAGCTGATGCCACCCTTTTTGATGGCGACCATCTTGATTCCATCCTTGGCAGTACTTATCTCAGAATTTATTTTAACGGCATTGGTCAGGTAGTCATCATTATTGCACATGTGACTGGAGCTTCCTCGGTCAACTGTCCATGTATGGCTGGCTTTGGTGGTATCATTTTCATGAACTAAAAAAGCCACCTTTTTACCAGTTTTTTGTTGTTTCTTCTTGTCAGTACCATCTGTGAGCTTGAACCCGTAGTTGTTACTTTCTTTGTTATTTGGACGGAAATAGCAGTCGTTGGAGGCATGGTTATTTTTTTTGCAATATTTACAACGTTCCCTCTCGTCTTAAGGACAATTTCTAACATAGTGACCTGTCATTTTACAGTTGTAGCAGACTATGTCACAATTTTGATCATGGGCGGCCTTGAACGCCACATCATTGGTTTGTTTTACTGTGCCAATTTTTCCTTCTGCTTTCAGCAACCTTGCAATCAAGTTGGCCGAGGTTCTCTCGGCTTTGGGGACGTAGTCCCACGAAATGACAAAATTGCTGAATGTCTGTGGGAAAGCAGAAATAATTATCTGTGTTAGTTCCTCATCATTGATTTGATGACCGAGGTCACCGAGCTGAGTGACAATGCTTTCCAACTCAGCAATACCCCTTGCCACATCTTTGATTTGGAAACCAAAATACTGTCCTAGTAGGCTATCCTTTAACCTACCATTATCTCCCTCATAGATGCTTACCAGTTTGTTGTACATTTCTGCAGCATATTTACAAGACATAATCAGTTGTTTATTCTTTTTACTGATCGACATTATTATGGCCTTTTGAGCTTTGGCATCCTTCTTTTTATCACTATTCTCTTTGGGCTGAGCTGTATACGAAATTGCATCAAGGGCTTCAGCTGCAGTCAACAAAATTTTCAGCTCAAATCGCCAAGAAGAAAAATTTTCGGGTCCCTCCAATATCTCTGTGTTACTGAATTCGTCATTGTTATTACGGCTGCCCATCTTACCTGGTTTTACTTGTAAGCAGAGAAATCGGCGTAATCCTTGGAAACTGTGACACACACGTTTTTACTTTATCATTCGGCACTCAATTTCACTTAATTAACGTCTTTTACCTTTATAAACACTTGTTTATATTATTAGAGCACTTGCCTGGGCCCAGAACCTGATGAAGGAGCCTATTCTATATAGAAAAACAAGGTAATTAGTTTTGTTAAACTTAATAGTTTTTAGTTGAACAGACACACACAACACACGTTTTTACATTGTTAAAAACTGGCCATAGCACATAGGTAACTAGGTATAATCGATTTTACAATGTTTAGTTATCAAAACTTATCCAAATGTCAAAACTATATTTCTTTCAATATTTCAACACAATTGACCTAAATGACAGCAGAAATGTCTATAGGAGTGTTCTAAAGTAGCATATACACTTACAAACAGATTAAAGTTAACTTGTTTGGGCAAAGTAACTAATTCATTAGACAATACTTACCTCCTAGGTAACTACATTTAAGCTTATGCCGATTTTACACACTTAAACTTGCCTGATTTCGTGTTTTTATCCTTTACAGCATTATATTTATTTAATACATTTTGTAAGCGGGTTTTACATTGAAGTGACATTCTAGGGACTGATGATTTGTAAGTTAGGTTGAAGTCTTGAGCTATCGATTCCCATACTGGCTTATTTCTAGACACAGCCATCAGCTCCTGCTGTACTGTTTCTGCTGCCCTTAAACAAATTAAAGCTTTGGACTCTTCATAACCTTAAGTTCCACAACTGAAACAATGACACTAACATTTCAACAGTTCTCGTTTTGTAAAACGTAGAACACCTTAACTATTATTGTAACTGTTTAATGTTGCTAATAATTTAATCAAGCAGTAATTTCTTGTATGTTTATGACTTTGATTTAGCGTTTAGTTCCTGCTGTTTACGTGCCTGTTAATGAGTCTGAACCTCTTACTGTAAATGGGACACAAATATATAATCTCTTATACTCCTAACACACCCAAAATAGGGCATAAAATAATATAAAGACTACTGTGCTACAAATAAAATTGCAAACGTGGCATGCATAAAAATAAATGAAACTTGACACACGTTTTCAATTACAGCTGTGGATCATTAAATTTACAAGGTTGGCTTAAGACCAATCATCTGAGAATATTGAGCTGTCACAGTGTTATTGTTGTAGGGCTAATTATTTTGGTAATTATGCAGTTTAGGGGTTTTTCGGTAAAAAAAAAACCCCGAAAAGTGGTATATTTCCACTCTACAAATTACGCAGAACACGAACATACTAGGACCATTAACGTATGACTAATTTCGTAATATGTGCCCACCTATCCTAACAGAATCTAACCCCTTAATGAGTGAATCACTATTTTGCATTTTTAATCTAACCTAGGATTGTAGGGTGTTAATCTAACGTAGGATTGTAGGGTTATACACTAACCTAGGATTTTAGGATTTTAAACTAACCTAGAATTTTAGGGTTTTAAACTAACCTAGGCATTTTGGGTTTTTAACTAACCTAGGATTGTAGGGTTTTACACTAAACTACGAATTTAGAATTTTAGGGATTTAAAGGAACCATAAAACACACCAAAAGAATATTAATTAACTCACCTAGGTAGGTATAATTCCTCTGTCAACGGCCAATTCAACCTTACATCACGTGGCGCAACACCATGTTCCACTAAAACTCCACATACACAAATATTACGCACTGAAGTACTCGTTCATAGCCGAATATTACGCACTTACACTCGTTCATAGCCGAATATTATGCACTTACACTCGTTCATAAGCGAATTTAAGAATATAATGCACATAAACACTCGTTCTTGCTTTCTCCGCTTTAAATCCGCCGGATTAGGACGACAAGAATCATGCCGGCAAAGGCACAATGGCTACTGACCTGCTTAACAATTGACCGTTAAAATGCCCGTAATGACATCCGTGGCCACTAGGTAGCGTTGGATCAGCAATGTGCGGCCATTAATAATGGCGATCGACGTAAACAGACCGGCCAAACTGCTCGTACATTTCTCAATTTTGTTTTTATTTTTAATATGTTCTCCTTATTTTAACATGACCCCCTCCTAAATATGAACAAGGTAGGTTGTGCAGAATCCATTAATGCTACTTTTGTTGGTCTAGGACATTTCGTTCAGAAAAGTCCCCAAACTGCATAATTATCATTATTTATAGTAATATTTTACCAAGTAAATATTTTTAATTACAGGTCACTAAAAACATTTAATTATCCGATAACTTACCTGTTTATTTTCTTCGTGTTGCTACACGAATTCCTGCTGTCTGCCAATTTATCGCAATGGTTTGTTCACGTCTACAAGCCAATTACAGCAAAGCATAGAAGAAATGTCGTTCTGATGTACTTTCACAACCGGATTAGTTTGAACAGGAAGTGAGCAAGATCGGAACATCTTCAAGTGCAGTGTAACCATATACAAGGCTAAACATATTTAAAGTGAACATGTTTAGCGTGCCGTGTAACCACGGCCTTAGTCTATCTGACACCGAGCAGGTGCGAAAATGACTTGAAAGCACGTACACATGCACTTGTGCAGTTACTTGAAGCAGTGCGGACCTGTGAAAATGCTAACATTGCTATGTGTAGACTTCATGTCATCCGACACCATGCAGCTGCGAAAACGACGAAGCATGTATACATGCAGTGTGCAGTTACCTGACACCTTGCAGGTGAAGATGTGATAAGACGGCTTCGAAGCACTTATGCTTGCACGTGTGCAGTAACCTGACGCAGTGCAGGTGCAGATTTGTGAAAATGCTAACATTGCACTCCCCCACCCATTCCCATCCGCCCCCTCCCTTTCCACCGCGAAAGCCGTGGCGAATACCTGCGGCCCTGACGTTGAATATGTTCCGTTATAACTGGTTTCTACCAGGTTTATTGGCACGGAATGCAGATCTCGCACGTGCACTTGGCTCGAAGGTCGACCCCTTCCTTTCCCCGCAGTGGCGTCTAGTTGTAGGCCTGTTATGACAAGCGCCTTGCAAGCCTGCTAGGCTTGCAAGGCGCTTGCAAGCCTAGCAGTTTCATAAAACGCAGAGCTGAATACCACCTTTTTTCATTAAACATTTTAATTTTCGAAAACAAAAAAAGTTTTAACATTCGAATATTTTTTTACAACGTCCTACCTGGAATGCACTATCGGATTATACTAAAAACACTTTATATATATATATATATCTCTTTTCATTCACAAAACTATTAACTGTTAAAAGTGAGATTGGGACTTTTAGAAACCCGAGGTAGTGGGCCGAAATTATTTAATTTTTACCATTTTTTTAAAATGTAATTTAATTTTTTGGGTTATGGGTTATTGTGAGGGGGTAGAGGGGATCAATACGTCCCCCGATGCACTGGGTACCTAAGTGGCAATCCGAAATTATTTATTTTTTATATAAGCTTTTGATAATTTAACATTGCGCTTATGGGTTTTCGCTGAGCTTCCGTCGCGGCAAGCGCCTATCCTTACTGAGCGCTGCCGCGGAGTTTAGTTAGTAGTAGGAAAGCGTTATTCTGGAGCAGTGCGTTTCTCAATGCTTGTGGAATTCAATTAGTTTTAACAGCGCCATGAGGCGAGCACATTGTTATAAGAAGAGGCGTATTTCAAGACCTGTTTTTCGGAATATGGGTTCCTTCGATTGCGATGTAGCTAAAGATGATTCTGTTTTCGTAAAGCAAGTTACGACAGCAGAAGAGAGCTTTACGCTTCTAATCTTTATGTACAGATTCGCTCTTCAGGGAATGACTGCCCACAATGGATCTGGTATTCTGGAGGTTTGCTTCTACAGACATCCACACAACAGTACAGTGACTAGTGTTAATTATCTTGGTCAAATTGATTCGAGAGACATTATATGTTGAAAGACTTTTTCTATTAATGAGCTTGTTGCTACTTCTAATTCTGTTATTTCTATGTCTCCGTCTCCTTTATTGTATTCCAGACGTAGGCTTAAGTTGGAGCTAGGAGATGCGATTTGGATTTTTAGAAAGTTGGTTGGTACTAATGGTGATGTTCGTGTTTTATTTTTCCATCCCAGATCCCTTTAACACGCCCGAAAACAGGTTTGACCTTGAACTTCAGTTGCAAGTTTTGACGTGCCAGCCTGCTCCCGGAAGTTGCTATCAGTAGCTTATCAGTTTTGGCGGATGTATTTCCTTTTGATATACAAGTTAGAACCACATAAGTGACACTTTAGTAAAAAATGCTGGAATAAATCCGGTATAAGTACATGGTGTATGAAACTTATAATGTAGGTTGCTAGACACATTGTGAATGAAGAATAAAGGNTATGAAACTTATAATGTAGGTTGCTAGACACATTCTGAATGAAGAATAAAGGTGTTATAGTGAGATATAGGGTCCACAGTTCGAATAAAGACCATAGTTTTTAACAAAGTTTGTACATGATTTTCTTACTGTTTGCATGCTTATACTTATCTGATATGAACATTTATGAAATCTAAAAAGTTGAGGAATGGTGTAGGGACCTGAGTTCGAAACCCGAAATTATAAAAAAATATTAATTTTCTATAGGACTTAGAAAAATGTGGCAATTTTTCCCAGTGTTTTGTGAATATTATAGGAATATATATTAAAGGCGAAACGGAAGTTTTAGCCATCGGAAAATAAGAATAATAGCAAGATAATCNAATATTATAGGAATATATATTAAAGGCGAAACGGAAGTTTTAGCCATCGGAAAATAAGAATAATAGCAAGATAATCGGATTGCAAAGCAATCGATGACCCGAGCTTTTGAAGCCTTTTTAGCGATGTTCGTACATTAATTTCTCACTATTTAGTATTCATGCGCAACTGATACAAAAGTTTTAAGCAACTTACGAATAGTAATAAATTCCTTAGAGACCTGAGTTCGAAGCCCGAAACGATCGAGAACATTAATTTCCTCTTGGTATTAGAGAAAAACTAGTGGTTTTTCCGAGTGATGGGAGAAAGTATATATAGAGCGCTCATGCACACGGATACCTTAGTTGATGTTTAGATGGCGAGATGTTAACATCGATTTGGAAGCATTCTCTTGCTATACAGTGAAGATGAATTGTGAATACGAAGGCCTGCCTTTGACCTCATTGAACATGGGGCCACGACCTGCATCATCACTGCCTGATTGCCGACTGTATCGATTCTGCGATCGAGTTTTCACCTTCGGTCAAAAATGCTCGTCGACATGAAAGAATCACCTGTACGAAGAGTAATTTTCGCACGAAGAAGAATTACGACAAAGGCCACACACAGTTTATGCAAGGTGATTCATTGAAAGAACACACCGAGATCTGCAAGGATTCGTCTACTGGGAGTCAGCATGTGTTGCCGGCAATACATCTTGCTCCATCGATGGGTACCGATTCGATAAACGATTATGATGAGACAGTTAATGCTAAAGATGGAATGAGTGCAGTAGAGTCGGTTTGTTTGGAACGTACACTTGCAAGTCTTACACATAATGTTGACGAACTTTACAATAAACGGCCGTCGGCTCTAAATACGGATTAGCATACAACTCTTGCTACAAAGAAAACCAAATTTAATATATAATACATAACAGGAGGTGAATATGACCATGAAGAGAACATTGATGAAAATGAACACGAAGACAGTGTTAGTGCTGAAGATTATGCTGATTTACTTGATGCACTGACTCGCCCCTCCGACACATTTGCTGCAACAAGCGACATGAAGAAGGGAGAAGACGATGAGAATACTTGCTACCTATTTCCCGAAGACCCGAATGAAATTGTTAATAGATTCAGATATTTGATTGACCTGCAAAAAGGCGGGAATCTCTCATGCATTGTTGAAAAATCTTCAATCATTAGAGAACTGAAGTATCGGGGATATATCGCATGATGTGATGAACTGATTTCTTCTGAAATTGTAATTACAAAATAACAATTACTTATTATTATGACATAATTGGTTTTACTTTCTTTTTTGTGTCGTATCCTTTTCCCCTCACAACTTTAAAGTTGTGCTATTAGCACTCAGCTATTAAGGTAAAGATCCACATAGAGAGTATGTATTATGAAAACTTTAGTATAAAAAGGCATGGATAATTGACTGCAAATAAAACATTAATTCTGTCGACATGTACAAATTTGGAGACAGTTGGAGAAATAATGTAATTTCTATACATATGGGTGGGGAAAAAACCGAAGGATTGATCGAAGGATCGATCGAAGGATTGGAATTGATCGAAGTATTGGGGTTGATTGAAATATTGGGATTTTTCGAAGGATTGGGATTGATTTAAGGATTGGGATTCATCGAATGTTTGACATGGATTGCTGTGGATTGCAGAGGAGGATTGCTAAGAATTGGAATTGATCGAAGGATTGGCATTGGTCGCTGTTGATTTCTGAGAAGGATTGCGGAGGATTGCTGAGCAGATTCATGGAAAGATTGCATTGATCGAAAGATTGCGAAAGATTGATGGGAATATTGAAAGATTTATAGAAATATTGAAAGTTTGTGGAGCATGTGGAGCAGATTGCAGATCAGATTATGGAGTGGATTGTGTAGTGGATTGTGGAGTGGATTGCAGAGTGGGTTGTTGAGCGGAAAGATTGCGAGTTTGATCGAAATATTGCTAAAGATTGATGGGAAGATTGAAATATTGATGGAAAGATCGCGAAAGATAGATGGTAAGATTGCTGAGGATTGGTTGTGGATTGGTTGTGGATTCGTGGAGATTTCGAAAAGTTGATGGAGAGATTGGAAGATTAATGGATTGATCCAAATATCAATGGTATAATTGGACGATTGACAAATTGATGATCAAGAAGAGTACGAAAGTTAAGACTGTTTATCACCCTCTTTCGTTCCAAGTTTCCAGGGTTTGGCAGTATTGGCATTTAAATTAACGCCAATTAAGCTTATAAGTGTTGGTAGATGCTGATTCATACCATGATTACAACATACTCGTGCATGTGGTCGCTATTAGTGTGATGGGCTTGGTTTAGTCATATATACATTATAAAAAATCTGATTAGCATGTTTTTACCTACACAAGAGTCCAGGCAGTGAATCATTTTCATATTCTGGCATCGTGTATTAATCAGTCTTCAATAGAGGGGGCTAGAAATGTAGTAATTGAATGAGAGACTTTTGCATGTTTTTGCAATTCCCTATGTGTATTTTTGGCCCAATGTAAAAATAAATAAATAATTTATAATTAAAAATAATTTTTACAATCGGATAATAAATACAGATTTACGATTTGACATACCCTATGCCTATAAAACCAATAAGGCTACCAGAAACAGACATATATTCTTGAATAATTAGTGGGTGTAACTGCTGAGCGCCTTCGGGTACGTTCGACAAACCCGAGTCTACGGCTTCCTAGCACCCCGTGAGTCGAACCGAAGATTGCCGAGCTCGTTTGAGTCGAGCCGAAGACCGCCAGTTACAGGCACACAGCTCCCATTTAAAATACATTGCACCAGACTTCCCTATATTACACTACTGCGGTCAAATCGACCCTATATCCATCCGAAGCTATCTCTTTTGCTGCAGACCTGCAACAAACACAGTATGACCGTGATATTTTTTCACCAATTTGTCCAAATAGTTTTCAATTTCACTGTAAGGTTCTTCGGCTACTTGTCACTCCAAACACGGGAAGATTTTCGCCAGCCAATTGTTGGTTCTTTTACTTTTCTGTTCTATGGTGACCCATCGATGTGGAGGTTCAAACAGCCGCATCACTGTTTCGCTATCGACATAGGTGCTTGCAATTTCCTTCAAATCATAATTGTCGTTACTAAAGAATCCTTGAATACTACAGAACATTGTGTGTGTTTTCTGACTGCCAACTTTTTCAAACAATGGCTCGAAAGCAACTGATTTTATGCTACAAAGTGCATGTTTGTATTTATGTATTGACTGGGGCTATTTTCATATAACTCATACGATCACAATTTGACATATCCCATACCTTTTTTTTTTACTTTTAAATGCAACATACCGGTCCCGAATTATTTACACGATTTTTTCTATACATACATATAGCCTATATATAATGGAAATTTTTTTTCAAACAAGAAACAAGTTTGTGAACAGATCTTCTGTACATAGTCAGAAGTGATTTGTAATGGATGCGAAATACGATACTGCACAGGAAAATGCAAAGGTGAGTGGATCCAATTTATGCAACACTGAAATTTGGGCGAATAATGAATGGAAGATGGATAGCATCGAAGTGGACCTGGATTTTCACAATGTAATGCTACAATTGGAACTATACTATTGTAGGCGAGTAGGAGATGAAATATTTATAAAACTTTGACCAGAGTTCAATTCAACAACGGGGGGAAAAATAAGAAGAAAAAAATTGCTGAAAGCGTAAATTATGTTTTCATTTTCAAATTCCATTAAAATGTCACACACATATCACAATAAAATGCTTCCTTGGTTGTGAATATTGCAAATATGAGTTTTACTAAACACCAAATTTTTCATGTATAGAAAAAAAGAAATGTTTCCCAATTTATATATGAAATTGAAAGAAGAAATCTTTCATAATTTAGATATGGTATTAAAAATAGTTTCATGTTGCTGTATCGTCACTTTTTTTTTAGTTGTATCCAATGAGATGGGGCCGCGGTTGTGTAGTGGTTAGACTACTCGCCTCCCACCAAGGTGAACTGGGTTAGATTCCTGGCGGGGTTGCCACTGGATTTTTACATGTGGAAATGGTGCCATGGTCATGCCGCTGGTCAGCGGTTTTCTCGGGGATCTCCTGTTTCCCCCGCCTTTGCATTCTGGCACTGCTCCATAGTCATCTCGCTTCATTCTCATCGGCTGTCAAGATCTCGATGTTAAGAGCCACCCAAATCTCTTCACAAACTCACTCACTCCAAATCAAGTTTTTTTCATCAATCAGCGAATGTATATATCGAAAGCTGACCGCGACTAGCCATCAGTTGATCGCTCGATCGACGCCAGATAAGATTGCTAGCACAGGTAATGCATTTTATCATTAATTTTTTCATTACATGTAACTTGTTATTTTATGCAATGTCATCTGCTACAAAGTTGGGATTATACATTTCGGGTCCATTATTCACGAAGATCTACAGGACCATTATGTGCAATGCCCTCTTGAGCATTCGCACATTAATTTGCGGTCGCAGATGGAGAGGCACTTGTACAGATGTAAGACAGTGGCTAAAGAGGCTACCGCAGCAGCTGCATGATCTTCATTGCCCCCTCCTCCTTCTCATTCTCAACAAGAAAATTGGGATGATGGGCCGTATGTAACATACGATCCCAAACAGAAAATAGTAAATGATCTCATCATATGGAGCATATACATGGAACCAAAGTGAGTGCGACAGTAACAGTTGATGATGTCACGACCCTGACAAAAAACTGCCTATGAAATTAACAGTTTTAATTTTTTTTCAAAAGGGAAAAATTAGAGTTTTTTTTACCGGAGAGATGTAGGTTTGTAGAACTGGCGCGGCCGATCTCTCCAGCCGCAACCGGAGAAGTAGCAGGGGAGGAAGATACCACAAACAAGTTCCGGCACCTCAGCTAGGAGTCATGTCACCTCAGACGAGATGACCGGCTCTTTTGGAAATTGGGCAGGGGCGACATATTGGATCTGTGTTGTTGTTGTTGTATGGGTACATGAAAGTAAAAATATATTTATTTGTATAAAATTATACACAGTGTTATTATTTTATCACCCCCTCTCCTCTATTTTTATCCCTAAAAATAAAACATAATCTTTTGAAAGAAACAAAAAATTAATATAGAAGACATATAAGATCTAAGGAATGTAATATAAGGAAGATTGGTTAGCATGAATTTTCGGTTCCAATCATTATAAATATTGAGGTGGCCTAGAGCCCAACAAAAAAAAATAGTTTACAATTTACAATCACTGATTTCAAGTTTGCCCAAATTATAAAATCGTGTGTTATTGTGACACGAACGCTGCTATAAACATTGTGTTGTTCGGTTTAAGGACAACCAACTGGATTTGAGCAATTTAATATAATATCTAAATTTATAAATCTTAATTATGAGTGATAAGGTGTTAAAAAATATTTGGGTTCACTTATTGCTACTTTTTGCATTAGTAACGCACATTAATAACTGGGAAATCAAAGTTCAGCAATCACACGCCATCAAATGGTAAGATCTCTTAAAAGGAGGTAAACCAGTTCAATTTCCCCCAGGATCACTCAATGTGTTTTCACACTTGAGTATCTGCGACAGATACTCGAGTTACGAATACGCAAACACAATAACAAAATTAATATACTGTTTCATTCTCTGGCATCAGGAGTGAAGCCATTTATTACAATAACACACAGAAATTTCGCCACGAAAATGAAGCTAGCTAGTAAGCCCACAGCTTGTCGTCTCGCGAGGTTAGTATGCGCATCTCGTAATCAAAAAGGCATAGGTTCAATTCCAGATATAACTTGACAATTGTTATTACAAGGTCCGAATTTTCATTTAGATAAATTTGCAAAATAAACTACTAGGCATAATCATAACACAATAAATCTACATTGTATCAATAACACAAAGCAAAGCTTAGATATACATCAAAAAATCATTAGCTCTTGTCGTGCCTAACGAAAAAAGTTTTGTCGATTTGACGACAGTGACATTTTTAACAAAATTATAGAATCATTATATTTTGAGTTAAAAAAATTGTGTTGGCATAAATTATTTTAATAATATTTTCTTTCGATTTTTTATATGTAGGATGGGTTGCATACAAGCAGCCGACGACTTGGTATATGCAATTAAACACTTTATAAACACGTTCGAAATAAGTCTAGTTGTCACTACAAACCTGCAACAACCGCAATAGGGTATCATTTTTGCCGCGGTCGGGTACCCGACGACTTGGTACGTTCAAATAGACAACACTTGATTATGTACATGTTCAAAAAGCGTCTACTCATCACTACAAACCCGCAACAACTACAATAGTGAATTATTTTGCAGCGATCAGGCACCCGACGACTTGGTATATGCAACTAGACACTTAATTATGAACATGTTCGAAATGGGTCTACGTGTCAGTACAAACCAACAACAACTGTTAAGTTCAAATAGACTAAACAAATGACGATCAAAAACAAAGCAAAAAGGGAGGCCAAACAACGATTTTTGTGCATTCTAGTGATGATTTACGAAACTAAATTCTATTCTCAGCGGGGTCGTTCTCATACAAATAGAGTTTGATTCTCCGCGAGTTCGCTTTTCTGTAAAATGTGTTCAATTCCCAACGAGGTCGCTTTCCTGCAAACCAGATTCGAATCGTGGTAGAGTCATTCACTAGATATTTTGTACTTGTGACATACACATATCATTGCTCGTCTCGAGTAAAGTTCAACTAGACAAAACCAATGATGATCGAAATGAAAAGTAAAACAGCAGCCGAATAGCGATTACTATGCGCTCTGGTGTACAAATTGCGAAAGTAAGTTCGATTCCCAGCAAGGGCATTCTCGTGCAAACTAAGTTAGATTCCCAGTGGGGTCATTCTCTTGCAAAATGTGATCGATTCCCTGCGATGTCGCTCTCCTGCAAACTGAGTTCGATTCCTACAAACTAGGTTTCTTTTGTCAGTGGAATCATTCTCCAGAAAACTGAGTTTGATTCCCAGCAGGGTAATTATGCAAACTATGTTCGATTGCCAGCGGAGTTACTCTCCAGTACACTGAGTTTGATTCCCAGCATGGCCATTCTGCAATCTAGGTTCGATTGCTAGTGGAATCCCGAGCTGTCGTGGGATGAACATCGTGCTCGTGGCAGCTCTCTCTCCGGGATCTGCCCGCCTCTTGGGACTAGCGAAGGCGAGGGGCTTCTGCGAGTACGGCGGGACTATGGCCGCTTGGGTGCGGCGACTACTCCGCAACTCGTCGCATCCCCAGGTGGCGGATAGGGGATCCCCAGGCCCTGAGGTGGCTGGGAATACTCGAATACCAATCCGCGGACCAACTGGCCGGTGCGAAAGCGCCGTCGTCATGGACGTCGGGAACCTGGGTAGCTCAGTACGAGATGGCAAAGCGCATCGTGCAGGAGGCAGCTCAGTGATCAAGGCGGGGAAGGGGATCTCGAGGTGCCATGGGCGAAGTGTAGTGAACCTCACTGCTGGAATGTGCGGGTTGCCGACTGCGGATGCATGAGGAATGGAATGGAATGCATCGGACCTTGAAAGCACCCTGCCGTCAGCCTTCAATCCTGGGTCAGCGGATACGTCACCAGCACTGGTAGGTCCCGGATTTCCCGCCGGACTTCAGAGCTCACTAAGAGAAGACCGGTGGATTATTTTGGCGGAGACCCTGATGTCGGCTCGGAAGAGCGAAGATGGAGTAGGTGCCATGACTGAGCTGCCCGGTTTTACAACGCACTCGAGGAGAAGCT